>JAQPZY010001382.1:652500-1097500 GCA_029931535.1 Margaritifera margaritifera | reverse complement strand
GGGAGTCATGCCAAGGATAATAGGCGTTCCACTGTATTTTTCAGAACAAATCTAATGATAATCCTAAATTTGTATCAGAGTCCGGTGCGTTTATATCCCCTGCTATTAAAGATGCGACATAAATTCTGCAGTCTTATATCAAAAAGGTAGGTCCGGATCTACATAAATCGTCTAATAGTCTAATATACTTGTTCTGTCTAGTCGCCGCAAGCTGGACAGCTGGAAGGCAGTGTTCGTACAGTATATGGGTGATTCTAAGAGCTGCGCCTTGTATCGTAAAAAAAACAGTGATTAGGAAACCCTAGGACTCCGGCTAACTCTTATCTGGTTTTCTATCTACGGAACTGTATGCTCGCATTGGATAAGCTATCAGTAGGTTGATTACCATGAAGTGAAGCGAATGGAGTATTTAAGGGTTACACATGATGAACTTTTTCGCTGCACTATCTACCATAATCTCTGTCCAATTTTTCACACGTCTCTTGTGTACCTCGTAATGAAACAAATACGATATGTGAAGATGTTTAAAAGACCTTTATCCCACTTTACTCCAAAATATACCGATATCCATTAGTAGCTTGGTGAACTGTAACCACGTGAATCAAGTTTCTTGTTCAAGAATATGTAACTGGAAGCAGGATAATGCAAGGTGCATCTTTCCTGAGACAACAATTCCAGGCTTAGCATAACATTAGTACCTGCCTACAGAGATACCATTATATCAATCTAAATATTTTGTGCAATGGTTCCCAAAACAGTCTAGTTACATTTTAAATGCATTTATATAACAAGCAGACTCACTGCTACAAAGGTTAAAATTCCACCGGGACTTTTCATAATGCTGTCATTCTTAAGTTAAAACGACAAACTAGCACTCGCATAAGGTATAAGAGCGAGGATAATCGAATGATCAAACTGTCCTAATTTCAGACTAATGATTGAGTTAATTTTGGTTGAAACCGTATATCCATGACATTTTTAACGTTCAAGACTGAGAATAGACCGTGGACACATTCATTTTTCTCCAGAACTGATTTTTTAAAAACCTGTATTAAAACTTTACAACCTCCTGTGCTATTATAAAATATTCTTACAAAGTTCCATGGCTTAAGTTTTAATGGGTTCTGAGTGTTAGATGGAGTCTTATGTTCGAAAAGTTTTCTGAATTTCAGGCAATTGAAAAATTTAAATTTGATACCAGTCAAAATCTGAACCTCTACACTTACAGTACCTGCTGCATTTTTCCTAAAAAGACCGCGAGATACCAAACATAGTATTGGCCATCCATGTCTCCTGGGAGACAAATAAATCTGAACCTCTCTATCACTTTCCCTAATCTGGGGGTGGACAAAACTAAACAAATCATCCACACTGGAGCTTAAAAAATTATCACAACTGATAAGACCATGGTTATCACTATACTTTCCGAGTCGCTAATGTGTTAGTTACTACTATCCATAACCCACCCCTCGTTGATAAAATACTGAGTATTACTATGTATCTAGATTTGTAGGATTGTCACGAAGGTCAAAGGTCGAATGTGTTCGTCTGCAAACAAAATGCCTAATATGTGAGGTAGACATTTTCTGGCTTTACCCACATTAATTTTACTATTGGCAGTTGTATTCCAAGCATTTAATCACTAATGACCTGCCAGGAAAACAAATATTTTCATACTCCAACTCTATATATTAACCAACACAATATTCATAACGACAAATGTATGTGGTCAATAGAGACCATTTAACTTTTTACACAGCCTAGGGTTGTGCTTTATTGAATACGTCTCTCAGAGCTACAAGTGTGTGTAGAACTGGTTGTGGAAAGTTCCTACTGATTCACTCCCACAAAAGAGGTCAGAACTGAAGATTTCTGGTCAGGGGTCATCCAAATATGACGTCACGCAATTCTTGCGGATATTTACACCCCCCTCCACCCCCCTCGCAACATTTCGTCACAAAAACTCAGACCCCCTCATATATGACGTCACAAAGTTTAACCCCCCCCCCAAAAAAAAAAAACAAAACAATAATTTCAAAAATAAAATTTGTTTGAAATCACTTTCTATTAGAAAAACACACAACAATACAACACTGCGTTCTGAATTCTGGTAGATGGCGCTGGTGTTGTTTTTGTGACGTCACATTTGTCAAAACATCGTCACACAAGTCGGACCCCCTTCCCCCTCGGTGCGTGACGTCATATATGGACGCCCCCTCATTCTAAATCTATCTTAGTGTAAAAATGGCATTTATCTCTAAGATTCATATATTTACTGACCTCATCTTTTGTCATACAGAGTTAACTCCCTGTGTACTCTTTCGTCCAATTAACGTTCTGTGGTAAAGGCCTTCTTTTAAGTTATTTACATTTACATATTTTTGTGTTGTTTGAGTGATAATATGCCGTCTTCTCTCACTGTTTGTTGCTAGCTGTACTCTTAGATATATATGTATTCTTACAGTTACTTCTCTCACTGTTTGTCGCTAGCTGTACTCTTAGATATATATGTATTCTTTACAGTTACTTCTCTCACTGTTTGTCCCTAGCTGTACTCTTAGATATATATATATATATATATATATATATATATATATATATATATATATATATATATATATATATATATATATATATATTCTTACAGTTACTTCTCTCACTGTTTGTCCCTAGATGTAATCTTAGATATATATCCATTCTTACAGTTACTTCAGCATTTTGACTTCTTAACTTGGTTTTCACTTCGTTGTTAAGGAGGGGGGGGGGGGGGAGGGCCGTACACCTAGCCGTGGAACCACAATATTCTGCCATGATGACTGCACTCTGACTACAATCGTATTATACCATTTTACATTTCTGTTTTTCAAAAATAAGTGTGTCTTCTTTTGTGTTTGATGGTTTCCTTGGGTTTAACCTCTCCCCCCACCCCCCAAAAATATCCATGACGCAGTAACAGCATCGAGGCACAGGAGAAGGATACACACATGGATTCATATGGCGTGCAAATTATATAATTTGTTTCAAAATGTAACCTTGAGGGTTTCCAAATAGGTGAAAAACTAAATTAAAGTCAAAATTCTACTAAATAAATTAATATAAAATTTTTTTTTTTAAATCATCTTCTCAATCTGATGATCATCCTATATTCTTTAATATTCACGAATATTATCTACAGTTATTTCCGTCAGTGATGCTTGAAAACAAACTATATCATCAGAACGCCAAATCCATAAATGTTAATTGACCAGATGCAAAAACAAAATATAACTCCACCCACTAATCACGTGGTCCCTCTGATTTACAATTCATGACCAGCTACCAACAAACATAGCGACACTATGTGGACTCAACGCTCTTCCCGCCGATTTATCTGAGAAATTTCTAACTTACAAAGCCGCCCTTCGCAAGAAAGCAAGATCTTTTAGTAAAGGTCAGGGCCGGATTAAGGCCTTTGGGGGCCCTGGGCACAGCGGCTCCTTAGTTACAGTACTGTTAAAAACACTGCCTGTGAAAAGCATACGATAATATACGGGAACCCCTTAAGCCCGGGTCCGGGTCCCCTTGAGCCTCGGGGGCCCTGGCCACGTTGCCCACCTTGCCCAATGGATAATCCGGCCCTGGTAAAGGTGAATATGTAAAGTCCATGAATATTTTACGGTTAGCGCAAGTCCGATGAACCGCATAGAGAACACATGACTGTGCAAGCATCGAGCAGAAAAATCACAAAATTATTACATATGTGTCTATCTTTACTTATAAAATGTCTTTAATTCTAAAAACCTGGAATTAAAATTGCGTGTTTATATTTTAAAATCACCCCCACCCCACCCCCGGTCTCTATCTCTCACAATGGTTTGAAATGTCTTGTTTATCTCAATTTGCACTGCATTTTTATTTTATGTATTTGTTTATGTATTGATTAATTGATTAAGTACTTCATATTTATTCATTTTACTTCTATATTTACAGTTAAAGTTGCTTAATAATTTCCAAGCGTAAAATAAACCAAAGATTTGAATATTAACTTACTTAAACTTAAACCTATGCGTAATGAATGAAGAAATATAAAGTTTAAGTCACTGTATACAGCCAGGGTGTGCCGCAGAGTAAGTCAACAAACTCTCATTGACCCGACACTAAACTGTTGTATGTGCTGTTTTGTCAGTTTGCTGTTCAGCCCTAAACAATATGATGAGTAAAAATACTCCTAACTGATTGGATCAAAATGTATGTATGTTTAAAGATTCGGAAAAGTATATTTCTTTCTGCTGTTTTCAATGGACATTTCGTACATACAAACAGATGGTAATTTTCATCACTATTTTGATGTTCAGATAATCATGAAGAAGACCCAAGTTTTGTTCCACCTTCGGCTTTTCTGCAAACTTCGTCGAGGTTTTGGGAATGGGATAAATTTCACACCACCAACATGTCGGTCCGGATATCTGCTACTGTCTGAGTTACCAAGGCTCCATGAATACCTTTTTACCATTGTCACAAGTTAAAAGTGGTTCATCATGCGAATCAACCAAATAATATCAGTATGTATCATCGATCACGGTAATATTAGTATGTACTTAGTTCTAATACATCTTTGTCACTTCTAGGTACTCCAGTTTTCGTCTCTTATTTTTCTACTTCAGGAGGAAATATAAACTATCATCAAAACGCAAACTGTGTCCAGTTACTTGCTCTTATAAACAAGAGAACCAAAGTTTTGCCTTATTCGTAGAAAAGGTAATTAGAAATTTTTTTGTCGATACGTCTATGGTCTCCATATAGTAAAATTTATATTTGCATAGTCATCGTATGATGCCGATTGTTATCCATTAGGATTTCGTCACACAGCTCTAATTCCGCAGTTGCACAACAATTCTTCTTTCATCAAATGATGATTGTAACCTGTTGAAAACACCAGCAGACCTAAGGACGGGTCCACTTGTGAAATATATTTTTCAAACATGACTCTTGCCATACATTATTCAGCTCCCTGGCTATCCCTAGCCTGTGAACTATTTCCTTTCCCTTTCATTCATCTACTTCAAAAGATATCTGAGCTCAGATGATATATATATCTGTCAGTATGTCCTTGGCGATTCAATAATGTTTTTATATAGATTTAAATCCCCTTTAGTTCCATAAATTGTGTTCAGTAATTTGTCTAGTCACTTTCAAACTAAACATTGGTCGCATTAAGGCAGGTTGGCTGGCTTTAGTCAAAATTTAGCAAAATATCGAATTTGCAACCAGTCTACTTTTTCGCCTAATACAAATGGCTGGTTCTGTACGGCGGTCTGTTAAGCATACTGAGGAATATCACAGGATTAGATATGACCATGACCAAATAAAAAAAAAGAAATGTGTCGTATCTATGTCACAGTAAGAATTAACGGTGAACCAGACCATGATTCCCTAATGTTCCGGTGGTAAGTGTGTAACGATGGGGAGTATTTTCAAGAATATTACCTCTGATTCAGTTTTTAATTCTTGAAATATACAAACAAACATTTTGAAAGTATAGATATATTCAAGTAGTATATTTTTGGAAATCATGTTGATCATTGGACTCGAATGTTTACACTAAATGGTGATGTGAGTCAATATTTATCACCAACATGTGTAACTAACTCTATGGTATTTAGTCGGCGAATGTAGTGGAATGTGATGTAACTCTTTTTTAGTCCAATTAAAGGAAAGTTATAATATATATATATATATATATATATATATATATATATATATATATATATATATATATATATATACATGTATATATATTGTTTGTAAAGTGCATAAATGTATTTTTTGTTCTCCATGCAGAGACAAGGAAGAGATTTTGATAATATTTGGCTATTTTTCTGTGAAAGAGTGACACATTTTCCTGTTATAAAAATACTATTGGGTTGTTTTGGATTTTCAAAACTATCGCAAAAATCCCACATAATCCGAAGGGATAATGCCTTGTGATTCTAATATCTTTATATTTACAAAGAACTCAAAAGGCCGTCAGAGGTATTTCAAATGAGTCCATAGGACTCGCGTTGTCAATTTGCTTTTAATAGCATGACTTCTGAGCCTGGTAAATAAACGACTCGGTGACAGTTTCTCATAAGACAACTATGATGCCAAATTACAGCATCGCGTTGATATCTTTCTGCAAATGTAAATTTGACATATGACAGGTGTCTCTTATTTATCACATGACTACTGTGTTATTTAGGTTAATATACCCACATCATAATTGTTTTCTATATGTAACACATATAATAACACCTCACTGCGTCACAAATGACGTCATAACGTCATATCAAGCGAATCTGTAGTGACCGAGGATTCCAAAAGTATTTATAAGTTCTTTCACTACAATATTCTGCGGTATTATCAAATAAAATGAATACTTCTAACAAACTGCATTGACCCAGATCTGCGGGCGCTGTGTCTGTGCAGTTTGCAGTTGGACTCGACTTATAAGCGAGTATAGACGGTATAAGCGTCTGTGCAGTTTGCAGTTGGACTCGACTTATTAGCGAGTAAAGACGGTACAAGTATATCGACAAAGATAAATGTCTAAAATGTATTTTGATTTACGTCATTGTTATAATAATGGCCCTTTAATTATGTATATAAAGCTATCCTAACGGTTCACATGGTGGTTTGCAATACAAAACTACCTACCAGAAACCCATAGAAGTAGAGATACTAGAGACCATGATAAAAATTAATTTAGTTTTATCATTGAACCCATTTTAATCTATTATTTATTGAAGACAAAAATAGAGAATTCTTCCAACCCTTGATGCCTGTTCAATGCTCGGTGAAAACTTAATTGCTGCCAATCAAGCGATAATAAATAATATTTAAACATCTTAACTGGAGGAAGAAAATCTGAGATGTTCAGTAAAACTTGGGCCTGGGCCCTTTTATCGAAAGCTGGTAATATATGATTGTGTTTTGTTTAAAGAATACAGCGTTGGTTTTACAAAGATTTACTGAGAAGAAGCAACGCAGATGATATAATCATAGAAAGGAAGAAAGACATCTTTGCTTCTTATTTTGTGTCTATGTACTTATAATTTAGATTCGTCTGGAGTTTTCATGCCTCTGTTTTTTTTTTTGTTTTTTTTTTTTTTTTTTTTTTTTGTCATATCAAAGCTTTAATTTGTGATTTATAACGACAAGTAATTTTACAACGTTTACAAGTTTGCATGACTCAAATTTCAAATACTTCTTAGAGACGTATGAAAGTAGTCTTTTTTCAAATTCCTTCAGTGCATAGTGTCGACGCATGTCAGTTTTTGCTAATTTCTCTCGCCCTTGGGTTAAAGGACGCCCGTAATTGTCACAACGCAAGTTAGGAGGAAAACCAAGAATTAGCGTCCCGAGTCTTGCAATTACATTAGCAAGGATTATGCAGCACTACGATCCACAAACAGCATAGAGCAATCTTTATTGGATTACACTCGAATTGTCTTTCATTGGAATGTTTGATTTTCATTATCCGGCGACCTATGCTCCAAATAGCTTCAGGCGAGCTAACACGACTTGACTTGTGCACCTTCAAAAGAAGCATTCGCGACGGATAATGTTCTTATCGGACTATATTGGCTGATGAATAATCTCTGCTTAATACACAGCTGTCAAATGACTATTTGTCTTTCAACCTAATAAAACTGAAATTGGCTGACGATTCTCTCTCTCTCGCTCTCATCGCTAAAGGAAGTAATATGAGGAAATCACATTGTGTTGGTTTTGGATAAATGTTTAAAAAATTATCAGTATATCTTGATCAAACCATTTTTTTTTCACATACAAATCGCATTTTTCTTATTTAAAAAAAAATGTGTTTAAGAAGCGATGACAATTTGGAAAAATGGGAAGTACAGGGGAAATGACTGTCCATATTTATTAATATTCAGGATGACAGATTTTACATTTGAAGCCTTATCTGGAATAGAATTAATCCATATTTTGTACATTTAGGTCAGAGCCCCGTATGCTGAAAGCGAAAACATTCGGTATACTCGTTACTTATCCTAGTCTTACTGTCATTTTCTCAACTGCAATACTACTAAGTATTTCAAGCATAAGCGTCGAAAGCCAGGGTAATGAACGTTGATATCCTTTTTGATAACGCATCTTATTTATTTTTAATAATATTTCCTACCTATAAAACAAACCAGCGCTATATCTAAATTGTAGTCTTAACTAAAGTTGAACAAGACACAAGGATAACAATAGAGTCAATAATTTCTTCAAATGAATGATTGGTAAACCATATGGATAACGTTGATGATAAAATTATGAATAGAAAATAGTCAGTCTTACCTTCGGAGAGCCAGGTTTCTTGCATCTGACTGAGGTCTTGGAACAATTCTGTAAATTATATCAATCGAAAATTATATAAATCGAAAATTATATAAATCTGATTAAAGTCGACATCTATTGATGTCGAAGATATTGCTTTTAATCAGACTGAAAATAATATAAAATATAAAATAACTATGTACTACTTGGTAGTTCTATATCTACGAGTTTTATTATTATTATTATTATTATTATTATTATTATTAATATTATTATTATTATTATTATTATTATTATTATTATTATTATTATTATTATTATTATATATATATATATATATATATATATATATATATATATATATATATATATATATATATATATATATATATATATATATTTATTTATCATTATCACACAGCAATTGAACACATAAAATCAGTTCAATAGACACATGGAGTTAAACAGTACCTAAATACACATGTTTAGAACATACAATCACAAATAAAGCGTTCAGAAAGTTTCCGTTTCAACTGGGAAAACAATCCATGTTGTAAAACATATCGTATGCATGTTTCGCGTCTAATTTTAAAAATACGTTGAACGAGATAATTGCACACAGATAGCTTGTATTCCAAAAGGGATAGTGAATTGACGAGGTTTAATTAAGATAAAACTGACCTAATGAATTTTAAGGATGTAATCACTTCCTATATGAATAATCACAAAGTAAGTGGCCAGTGTGCATGGCAATATATATATATATATATATATATATATATATATATATATATATATATATATATATATATATATATATATATATATATATATATATATATATATTCATGAAAAAGTGAGTTAAACGGAGATTAGAGGTAGTTTTATAAATAAATAGATTCAAAAAGACATAATTATTGTAGCATTATTATGCTTTTAATTTCTCGGATCAAATCTCTCTCTCTCTCTCTCTCTCTCTTTCAAGTAGAAAGAAGAAATCTCGATAACACAGTGGTTAATGTGTCCGACAATAAGGGTTCGAAAACATGCCTAGATAAGGCCAGGTGGGTGTGTCTCTGGGTAGGGTACATTGTTACTATTGCCTTGGGACGATATAACCTTTCATGTGATGATGTGCCATTAAGCACCAAACCAAAACAAACCCGATCTCACTCTCTCTCTCTCTCTCTCTCTCTCTCTCTCTCTCTCTCTCTCTCTCTCTCTCTCTCTCTGACAAAATATCTGCTGAATATTGATGTATAAGTTTGTTCCATTTATTTGTTATCACTTCAGTGACAACTATAATTAAACCTTTGTTATCATTGCGTACGTTCTGACTGGTTACAACATACAAAGAACTCATGCACAAGTAACCACACAATGCTGAATCACCATCTAGGAAGATATAAATGAAAATTGAGACCCATCCTAGTCAATGTGAAACCTTTGAAATGTTTTTATTTTCTCCAAGTACGAATCTAATAATATGCGTAGTAACTTCCCTCTTTTGTAGTTGCGGCAGTAAATCGGCTGATCATTGCGCCGGCTTGACATACAGAGTAATAACAGCAATCTGCTACCGCTTCAATGAATTGGATAAAACAGGTTGAATGGAGAGTCTGTTTATTTAACTTTTATCAGTTTGTCAATAATATTCGACAGGTGCTCTTTATGTGGTGGTCGTGTATATGATGACAGAGATCTGACAGCTGTGGTTGTTTCAAAATTTGTATTGATAACTGTACGAAGAAGTTTCCAATAAATCAGTTAAAACAAAGATGTAGCTTACCACATCACGGGATAAGCATGACTTTAAAATATAAAACTAAAAAGTATCTGCATACTCATTCTTATGTTACACAAATATCTTCTTTTAGATCCAATCCTCCATGTTCAGCTATAATAATACAGTTTCTCTTGAAGACATGCCAGTCAATTTTGCACGACCTGGGATAGAGCCAATTTTTGCAATTGTCCCTAGTTCCCTACATGGTTGAGAAAATAATTTTTTCCTATTGAAGTATTATTTTCCAGATGATGATGATTATTATTATTATTTCTTGCCAATATGATATAGCCGATAATGTGCACAAAAATGCCGTTAATAACGAACAACTACAACATATTATTAAAAAATGTATTTAATATTCCTGTAAACTGATAACTGAACTGCACAATATTCTGTATTGCCGCAGTAAATACTCTAAAAATATATTTTTTTGTGAGCAGCAAATCCTCAGCAAGCACCCAAGTTTCCTGGAGGAAAAGGTTTACTGTGTTTGGATACAGGGAGCAGGGGGTTGGGTCGTGAGATGCGGGCGGGTTACTCAAAGACAACCATGAACACATAATGACCAGCGTGAGTAATACGGATTAGGAATAGTTTTTTGGATCCATCCCGGAATCTTTTGTATCAGGCAACCATTTTGACCTATCTGTACAGCAATAAAACACCTTGTTCAGACGTAATGCTCAATCCAATGGAAAACTACTGCAATACTTGGAGGGTATTTCAAAGATGATATTCATATGTATATTCAAGAAGTAGTAAAGGAATGCCCTTAATTTTCACTGTAATCTAATTTATATTAAAGGTGTGGTATTGTCAAATTTATTCAGAACACTTTTATTGCATTCAAATCTGATTTACATGTCTTACTATAAAGGTGTATTTCGGTTTCTAATGTAATTACTTATTACTAATATAATTAGTTATTACTAATGTAATTACTTATTATTAACGTAATTACTTATTACTAATGTAAATACCTCTAATAAGACCATTTCTATGTTTCCATGACACTGTTTCCATACTAATATAAACACTTTTAATAATAACATTGCTGTTTCCATACTAATGTAAATACTTATAATAAGACGGTTGCTCTGTTTCCATGACACTGTCTCCATACTAATATAAACACTTTTAATAATAACATTGCTGTTTCCATACTAATGTAAATACTTATAATAAGACCACTGCTCTGTTTCCATGACACTGTCTCCATACTTATATAAATATTTATAATAAGACCTTTGCTCTGTTTCCATGACACTGTTTCCATACTAATACAAATACGTATAATAAGACTATTGCTCTGTTTCCATGACACTGTTTCCATACTAATACAGATACGTATAATAAGACTATTGCTCTGTTTCCATGACACTGTTTCCATATTAATGTAAATACTTCTAATAAGACTGTTGCTCTGTTTCCATGACACTGTCTCCATACTAATAAAAATATTTGTAATAATACTATTGCTCTGTTTCCATACTAATGTAAATACTTATAAGACTGTTGCTCTGTTTCCATGACACTGTTTTGCATGCATATGAAGAACTATATTATCTGATGTCATTTCATATTTGTAAACTTTTTTTGTTATAAGCATTGTACTAAAATTGTTATGCTCGTCTTATGCATCCCCTTATCGTATTTGAATATTATCAGTCTTTAGTATACCCTTATCGTACTTAACAGTATCAGTCTTATGTATCCCCTTATCGTACTTAAACAGTATCAGTCTTATGTATCCCCTTATCGTACTTAAACAGTATCAGTCTTATGTATCCCCTTATCGTACTTAAACAGTATCAGTCTTATGTATCCCCTTATCGTACTTAAACAGTATCAGTCTTATGTATCCCCTTATCGTACTTAAACAGTATCAGTCTTATGTATCCTCTTATCGTACTTAAACAGTATCAGTCTTATGTATCCCCTTATCGTACTTAAACAGTATCAGTTTTATGTAACCTCTTATCGTACTTAAACAGTATCAGTCTTATGTATCCCCTTATCGTACTTAAACAGCATCAGTCTTTTGTATCCCCTTATCGTACTTAAATAGTATCAGTTTTATGTAACCTCTTATCGTACTTAAACAGTATCAGTCTTATGTATCCCCTTATCGTACTTAAACAGCATCAGTCTTTTGTATCCCCTTATCGTACTTAAATAGTATCAGTTTTATGTATCCCCTTATCGTACTTAAACAGTATCAGTCTTATGTATCCCCTTATCGTACTTAAACAGTATCAGTCTTATGTATCCCCTTATCGTATTTAAATAGTATCAGTCTTATGTATCCCCTTATCGTACTTAAATAGTATCATTTTTATGTATAACCTTATCGTACTTAAACAGCATCAGTCTTATGTATCCCCTTATCGTACTTAAATAGTATCAGTTTTATGTATCACCTTATCGTACTTAAACAGTATCAGTCTTATCGTACTTAACCGTATCAGTCTTATGTATCCCCTTATCGTATTTAAACAGTATCAGTTTTATGTAGCCCCTTATCGTACTTAAAAAGTATCAGTTTTATGTATCCTCTTATCGTACTTAAATAGTATCAGTCTTATGTATCCCCTTATCGTACTTAACAGTATCAGTCTTATGTATCCCCTTATCGTATTTAAACAGTATCAGTTTTATGTATCCCCTTATCGTACTTAAATTGTATCAGTTTTATCTATCCTCTTATCGTACTTAAACAGTATCAGTTTTATGTATCCCCTTTTCGTATTTAAATAGTATCAATTTTATGTATCCCCTTATCGTACTTAAACAGTATCAGTCTTATGTATCCCCTTATCGTATTTAAATAGTATCAGTTTTATGTATCCCCTTATCGTACTTAAATAGTATCAGTTTTATGTATCCTCTTATCGTACTTAAACAGTATCAGTCTTATGTATCCCCTTATCGTACTTAAACAGCATCAGTCTTATGTATCCCCTTATCGTATTTAAATAGTATCAGTCTTATGTATCCCCTTATCGTACTTAAATAGTATCAGTTTTATGTATCCTCTTATCGTACTTAAACAGTTTCAGTCTTATGTATCCCCTTATCGTATTTAAATAGTATCAATCTTATGTATCCCCTTATCGTACTTAAACAGTATCAGTCTTATGTATCCCCTTATCGTATTTAAATAGTATCAGTCTTATGTATCCCCTTATCGTATTTAAACAGTATCAGTCTTATGTATCCCCTTATCGTACTTAAATAGTATCAGTTTTATGTATCCCCTTATCGTATTTAAATAGTATCAGTTTTATGTATCCCCTTATCGTATTTAAACAGTATCAATCTTATGTATCCCCTTATCGTACTTAAACAGTATCAGTCTTATGTATCCCCTTATCGTATTTAAATAGTATCAGTCTTATGTATCCCCTTATCGTATTTAAACAGTATCAATCTTATGTATCCCCTTATCGTACTTAAACAGTATCAGTCTTATGTATCCCCTTATCGTATTTAAATAGTATCAGTCTTATGTATCCCCTTATCGTACTTAAATAGTATCAGTTTTATGTATCCTCTTATTGTACTTAAACAGTTTCAGTCTTATGTATCCCCTTATCGTATTTAAATAGTATCAGTCTTATGTATTCCCTTATCGTATTTAAACAGTATCAGTCTTATGTATCCCCTTATCGTATTTAAATAGTATCAGTCTTATGTATCCCCTTATCGTACTTAAACAGTATCAGTCTTATGTATCCCCTTATCGTACTTAAATAGTATCAGTTTTATGTATCCCCTTATCGTACTTAAATAGTATCAGTCTTATGTATCCCCTTATCGTATTTAAATAGTATCAGTCTTATGTATCCCCTTATCGTACTTAAATAGTATCAGTTTTATGTATCTCTTATCGTACTTAAACAGCATCAGTCTTATGTATCCCCTTATCGTACTTAAATAGTATCAGTTTTATGTATCCCCTTATCGTACTTAAACAGTATCAGTCTTATCGTACTTAACAGTATCAGTCTTATGTATCCCCTTATCGTATTTAAACAGTATCAGTTTTATGTATCCCCTTATCGTACTTAAATAGTATCAGTTTTATGTATCCTCTTATCGTACTTAAACAGTTTCAGTCTTATGTATCCCCTTATCGTATTTAAATAGTATCAATCTTATGTATCCCCTTATCGTACTTAAACAGTATCAGTCTTATGTATCCCCTTATCGTACTTAAACAGTATCAGTCTTATGTATCCCCTTATCGTACTTAAACAGTATCAGTCTTATGTATCCCCTTATCGTATTTAAACAGTATCAGTCTTATGTATCCCCTTATCGTATTTAAATAGTATCAGTCTTATGTATCCCCTTATCGTACTTAAACAGTATCAGTCTTATGTATCCCCTTATCGTATTTAAATAGTATCAGTTTTATGTATCCTCTTATCGTACTTAAACAGTATCAGTCTTATGTATCCCCTTATCGTACTTAAACAGTATCAGTCTTATGTATCCCCTTATCGTACTTAACAGTATCAGTCTTATGTATCCCCTTATCGTACTTAAATAGTATCAGAACATTAATAAACGAGATCCAATCAATATAAGACTTTTCGGAAAGGTGATGGTTTATACAATTTGTTAAATATGGCAAAGTTTTATAATAAGGGGAGTGTCGAAGGACATTGGCTCCTATTTTGATTCATCCAGTTCCGCTGATAACGTTGTTTTGAATCTCGCAAATCAAAACTGAGAGGGTAACTAGAAGTTGGCATAGATTCAATACCAATTGAAATACAGATCTAAAACTTGGAACTGAAACAGAAAAACTGAATTTTCTACACTTTTGATATAACTATATGACCTAGTTTTTGTCCACACCTTGTACTCAAGCATGAAGTTGACTAATGCATTTTTAGACAGTCGTAGTTACCAGAACGAAATCAGTGCTAACATTCTATTGGACACAGTTCTGTTCCGTAAGTAGAGGCGCTGAATATAGTGGGTCACTTGTTGGTCACTTGTTGGTCAGTAGACTCTAATGCTTAGTCATGTAGTCTTTTACATTTGATTATATTACCGTTTCTTGCAATTGTTGGAGTTAGAACCTTGCTGGAGCCAATGTTCTTCCATACTCCCCTTGTCACAAACTTTACCATGAAGTTTGAAATATTTGCACCGTAGCGGTAATCGTCTGTACCACCTATACAAATTACTCATAGCATCACGTACTTGCAAACATCTTGTTTGTCATATATATATATATATATATATATATATATATATATATATATATATATATATATATATATATATATATATAAGAAAACAGACTTCGATGTGTGAAAAAAATTAACAGAGGTATAGTCGACCATAGTGGTAAACTGCATCCTGTAAACGGAGTAATTTGGCGGGGACAAAATACAAAACATTTTCTCTAAGACAACACCAGCTATAAGTTGGTAAAGGTAAATGTCCTCTTTTAGTGATGAAGAAACCTCTTTACCTACCAAGAGCCGACGGCGCTGTTCCGGAAATGCAAATTACCTTTTAGGTTATTGTAACACTTAACTTTAAAGTCATGTCTGTTTCTTACCTCTCAGACTAATGAATTACCTTTCGTCTATTGTTAACTTGCCTATTTTGCCTAAAGAAAATATACTTTTTAAATTTTTTTACCAGCTGTGCCAGATTTGTTTAGTCCAAGCTCTTTTGAGGCGCTTTAGAACAGTCAGAAGAATAGGACGGATTAATATTATAAACACCAGGCCAACAAGTCCGTATCTTGCAAAGTCCACTTAAACAAAACAATGAAAAGGGTAGATGCATGGATACAGGAAACAAAAGTGTCTTGAATACTCGGGAGTCCTAAATTTTCTTATTGAATACTCGGGAGTCCTAAATTCTCTTCTTGAATACTCGGGAGTCCTAAATTTTCTTCTTGAATACTCGGGAGTCCTAAATTTTCTTCTTGGAATGACGGAATCAGGCATTAAAAGAATTTCTGGGGATAACATTAATACAACCGGACGGATTTAGTATTTTCTTACGTGTTTTATAGTATACATATTTGTATTTTCTTGTACTTGACTAAATGTTTTTGGTTTTATCATTTAAATCCTAATTGTGCTAATCTCCCTGCAGATTCTTTCGCGGTTTTTTTCTTGTAGAGATACAAAACTGACCAAACCTAGTTAGAATCTACCATCCTTTCACAGTGTTTATTTGGCTATTTGTTTGGTAAAAACCTATCCATGTAAATGTCAAAACGGTGTCATTACTTTAAATTCCTTTTCAACAGAATGGTGAAGATGTAAACATCAAGTATTTGTGCCAGTTCATTGTTTGATACGGCGGGATATTGTAGACCTATTTCTGTGAACATTTCGACTGTATGCTGTAATGCAATTCCTTAAAAATCTATGAAATGAAGTTGTCTGAAAGTCAAGATACTAACAACATTCGAGCAATGTGTACGAAACGTTGGACATTTAAGATGCCAATTTATTTATGCGACATAGAATTTGATGCAGCAACTGGGTTAAGGTACATGTAAAACAAAATAGAGTTTAATTTTTACTGAAATTTGTTGACAGTAGTAAGGACTTTGCTGATTCAATGATTTGACAAAAAATAATAGCAGATTTGTAGAGATTGCTGACGTCTGTTTATTAATTAAATATTATTTCATGCTCACATGCTAACGGTGCCCGATACACCAAATGAATTGCTACCCGCTACCATGCAACGTGTATCGACGAATATCATCTTATCAGCATACTTTCAAAGAACGAGTGGAATAGGACATTCCTTTTCACTTATAAACAAAATCTTCTTGAAACAAAATAAGTGGCATGCTTTCCTTGAGATCAACGTTTGAAAACCTTTAGTTTTGCATCGGACTGCATGTTCTGAGGTCACACCTAGCATTTAACACTCTTTGATATTCTACTCCAGCGAGCAATCTTTTTGTGTTTCATCGCTCGAAATAACGAGTAATAGCTAGAAATTAGTCTGATAATGACAAAATATGCTAGAAAGATAAATGGCACGTAATTTAAGACTAGCGCCCATAAATTATCATCGTTATCGATCTTGTTGTGGTTGGTATGTGTTGGATTCAAAGTCCATATTTGTCATTTCTAGTTTAGATTTTATGAGAAAGTTGCATTATGAGGAGAGTCTTACCAGTATGTCATTAAATTTTTAGTGCCAAGGAAAAAGCCGTTATGGCACTCTACAAGAAACATTTTGTCTCGCATAATGTCGTAAAATCTATCAGAACCATGCAATTGGTTTTGTTCTACAAAATTTTGCAAATGTATGAATCGATTTATTGCTAACTTGGTCGAGCGCTCCAGAATGACAGGTACACGAATGTAAAGATGAAGTGTTGATAGATGGTTAATGGATGTATCAATTGAAATCTGATTCGAAAATTAAAGCACCTCGCGTATCCTGTATGTCGTAAAAAAATTCGAAACCCGTAAATGTACAAATTACAACAAATATAATAAATTTTAAAATATCTAAATAAGTTATCTTAAAGACAAATAAACTATATTTTTTTCATGTAGCCTTGAATCTGTACTAAGTGAATGTAAATATATATCAATTTTTTGTATTCAGATCCACTGAGCAGTTTTAAAGTTATGTTCGATTATTTTCAAAGATTCACGCCGATAGTCTGGGTTAAAAGAGTTGCCAAGAAAAATATAGTCGTGACGTCATTAGGTCACAGCTTTATCATTATATTTTGAAGTAGCCGGCTCAAAATAAAAAAATACAAGACTAAGTCAATGGACTAATATTTAGAAATTTGTTACGGTTTTGTAAAACTGGACGACTACAATGTTAAAATTTATAAAAGTAGAAGTTTTTTGCCATCAGCTTATAGGAAAGCTGATGTCACATCGGTCTATCGCCGATACATCTCATATCGGTCTATCGCCGATAGATCGGTCTACCGATTCGCTGTTGCAATGAAGTTTATCTTAAATCTGTTGAAAACAAAAATCACATATAAAGTATATAGTAAATGATGAATATGAATTCATGTTAGCGAGATACATGAAAAACAAGTATATAAGGATGTCGAATTTGGGCAATCTACTCCCAGCCTTTCAATACGTTCTGATAACTATTAATAATTGATTATGTAAACTCAACATTTTATCAAAAAGTTGTCGTTTGCAAAACAGAAAGCGATAAAGTATCCCTTACACGAATGTTCAAAAGCAAAACTTTGTTTAAAACCGAATTTTCAATAATCTGTACATTCAGTAACTGGTTTGTCACAAGCGATTCGTTTTCCCTTTTGTTTTTTTCTTCTTGAGCAAAAAAATGTTATATAACTTTCTGAGGGTCAGAAAATTTTAAATTATTTCACATTGCGATATATATTTCGAGAGTGGTTATGAAAAAAAGAATAGTAAGATTTTGAAATGTCAACCCTTCTCCAATAAAACGACATAATAGGTATACGTTGAAGAGTCAAATTATTTTTGCTTGTTTTTTTACGACACAGCACCACAAGTAGGCTATTTAGTGCCGAGGCAATTGGACCAAGTGCCTTGACCAAGGACACACCAGGGTAGCCGACCCTGGCTGATCCGATGGTAGTATTTGAACCCGCACCCTTTGGTTTCGACTTCGGCACGCCAACCATTGTTCCAGCTCATGTCTCCTCTGGTTGACTCTTACGACATACAGGAGGGCTAGTCGGGCCTATTCTACATCCCCGGTACCGCAGGAGGAAGTAAAATTAATCGCAAACGAGATACCTAAAGTTTTAAAGGCATTGTAAATTCTGTTTTAACAATCAAAAGAATATGTTACACATAAAAAATTGGGTTGATTAATTTTCTGCACATTAAAGTATAAACCATGAAGGTGTTTTCTAAATATTTAAAAGAGCTTTTTTTTTAAATGGCTCTATAATACATACATTCTATTTGCGGAAACTTTTCTTTTTTTCAAGCTCATCACAATATTGAAAAAAAATGGGTATGAAGTTACCCAACATTCAGTATGCATCATACTCAAAAGCATTAGTTGATCCAAACTTTTTTGATTAAACTTGCAAACTACTCTGTGGGTTGTGTGAAAAAAGAAGCCAATGTTGGTATACAAAACGATTTTTACAATTCAAGATTCAAGATTTATTCTTTCAGAAAGCTACTAACGTGAGGATAATGGAATGGGGCAATCGAGACGGTAACGTGTATACATAAATCAACTAAACAAACGTATTGACGTATGCACATTAACCTACGATACGTTGACACAAAGGTATTGACGTATGTACATTAACCTACGATACGTTGACACAAAAGTATTGACGTATGCACACTAACCTATCATACGTTGACACAAAGGTATTGACGTATGCACACTAACCTACGATACGTTGACACAAAGGTATTGACGTATGCACACTCACCTGCAATACATTGACACAAAAGTATTGACGTATGTACAGTAACCTGCAATACGTTGACACAAAAGTATTGACGTATGCACACTAACCTGCAATACATTGACACAAAATTATTGACGTATGTTCATTAACCTACGATACGTTGACACAAAAGTATTGACGTATGCACACTAACCTACGATACGTTGACATCCTAATGTACATAATTAGCATATACATTAAATGGCTACTGACACAACGAAGCATACGTTAAGCAAGACAAATCTGTTTATGCATATTAATGTTTTACGCGATCGATTCCTCCTAATAACATCAATATAAAGACAATTTTTAATAAAGGTACAAATATGAACCAATTCTTTATGAAATGTTGGTTGAAAAAGTACCCTATATTTATTTTTACCTATATGGACTGTTAATATTTCTTTGTTATTCGAAGCGAATTTTCTTTCCAATATGTATTGCATTAAAATAAGAGAGGAAATTGTTTTACAAAGAGCACCTGTCCTATCTGATTTGTCATCGTTCTCGATGGCAATTTTAATTGTCTAATAGTCTGATAATAAAGTGAAAGTAATCATAAATGAACCAGAAAGAAAGGTTGGTTGATGTAAGCAATACAAACTGTTATCATCTACTGATGGCCTGAATGTTCAACTTGATCAGAATTTCAAATAATTATGCCATTTTGTTTTTCTTCTATTGTCTACATAAAGAAAGAATACAGAGGTGTGTTGCCACTATTCTCAAAGACGTGCATACCGCCACAGTGTAATCCTTATGAACCAGGATATGGAACTTACAAGAAAGGCAACATGCTATGGAATTTGCAATGTGTACAAAGTCTATTCAACTTAATTTCATTTTTGTTCCAAAGTATAGTATGTGCACGCTTATGTATTGTACATATAATACAAGCCGCATATAAGTTGTTCATAAAAATTAAATGCCTACAGCAAACAGTACTGATAACCAAAGCTAAAATAGGGAGGATAAACAGATATATAGAATTAAGAAATATATAGGATTAACAGATATATGGGATTAAAAGCACTTTAAATGATATGCTTATCTTAAAGAATCACAGTAATAATCTTTTAAAGTCTCACTGCTCTTTCAGGAAGACAAAGTCGCAAAATTAATTATTCATCACTTGAATATCAACTACTATATATAGAAGCTGACGAATTTTGGCAGAACAAAACGTGCGAAGTCTATGAATTGAGGTCGTTTTTCACATTTGGCAAAATTATGCCCATGTGCATGATTTCAGGCTGAAAAACACTAAAGTACATTCAAACATTTTTTCAGTGGGTGTTGAATTCATTGCAGACTTCGAGAAGTCTGTTTCGTGTCATTGTATGCAGCATGGTGGAATTGGTTTAGAAATGACCAGTGATGACTTTACAACAAGACTTGAGTGATGGCGAGGAATCTGGCTGCACTTTGTGTTGACATCTGCTTTATAATCGAGTGTAATTATTTGTATTTGCCTTTTGGTGCCATAATCATTTATAGTGAACAATTTTAAATAAAGTCCACGTTAAACTGAACTTTAAATGTAACTCCGGTGTTATTCGCTCTAAACTACGCGAAGATTAATATATATATATATATATATATATATATATATATATATATATATATATATATATATATATATATATATATATCCATACCAAAATCATTGTGGTAGTCTTTTGTGGCCTCTAAATTAAATTTGAAACTTCAATTTATTATAGTATAGAAAAATTTCGTTGTTATACAAACCCTACGTTATATTGCGATGTGTATTCATCGCTACTTTATATTGCGGTGTTTATTACATCAATATGTCAAATAACAAAAAAGTCCTTGCTGTCAAATATGGTTGTTCGATATATTAGGGATTCGTAACAGCAAAGTTCTTTATATGGAGGGACCAGTCTAATCGTTTTGTTGAACTGAAACTCCGTTCATTGGCACAGAGCGGGTTAACGATAGCAAGCCTGGAAGCAAGATGGCCTCTATGGATTCTATAAATAATTGAATAATTTTCCCAGCTGGAATTTCGCTTCTATTATTGCTCTATCATAACTTGCAAAAGGAGAAGACCTTTAATTGTATCAGATGAAAGGGAAAGAGACACAGATAGCTGATGAATGATTATTCAATTACGCTAGATAATCGTAGACAGAGGGACAAGATTAAAGATTTCGCCCTAAGGTGGCTCTGGTTCATTCTATATAAACAGACTGTGTCACAAATATAATCTTTTTTTGTTATAATTTCGAACGAAATATGAAACGATTACAGATCACAGTCTCATGAAGAAATCTATTTTGTTTCACATGTCGGAAGAGTTTGATGAAGGTCAATATGGATTAAGCATAACTCAAACTTGAAGTTTATTTTAAATTCATGGTATATTCTAGTATATAAATTTAATTTATCAATTTCAATCAAAATTATTTGTGCCAAATCCACATAATTTTTCACTAAATGTGAATATTTCATGTTACTCAAACGCCATTGGAATAAGATGAAAACGAATTTCACACAAAGAGTAGAAGATGTGGTGACCTTTAGCATTTTTAACAAAATCATATTTTTACAGATACATGTCATTGCAATGTAGGGGTTCGTTACAGGTAAACTGTCAATAAATTCCTTCTTTTATCCTATTTTCTTTTTCAAACGGAATAAAGAGAAATTTCTTTAAATGACATTCGTACAATATTCATGATCTTTTCTTTATATATATATATATATATATATATATATATATATATATATATATATATCAATATATATATATATATATATATATATATATATATATATATATATATAGAGAGAGAGAGAGAGAGAGAGAGAGAGAGAGAGAGAGAGAGAGAGAGAGAGAGGTAGATGCTAAAAACCCGAAATACATGGATGTGAAAGGTTACCTTCCGAATCTTGAATCAAATCCGTACCAGAGTTCTGCCCCGGATGTTGAGTTTTTGTATTTCTTATATCCTTTTCTAGAGATGTGTCTGGAACCGACACCTGTCAAAAAAGCGTTTGATTGTTTAATGTGTTCATTTTAAAAACTCTGTGGAAAATTATTAAAACAAGACTGGCAAAAGAAATTAAGTCTTCGCTTTTCTTTTCTTACGTTTAATTTAATTTTTGTGTGTGTGTGCAAGTTTCACCTCAGAAACGTACCTAAGGTTTCATCACAAGTATAGTTGTTCATGCCTGAACATTAGATCACTCTGACTTATTTATTTCTGGATTCATAAATTGTATATGAATATTCTAACCAAATCATACATTGAACCTTGCGTTGGGAAAAATTAATTGTATGCTTTCATTCACAATTTCATTTTATTATTATTATTTATGGTTGAAGACCTCGACAAACATAATAAATTAGATCAAAAAGATTATTATCATAATTTTTCTATAATTTTCGATACAATCCGATCAAACGGTCGCTTGAATGTTGTAATAATATGCGAGAAATAACTTACACATTATATTACACGGTTTAATCAGGCTTTTCGACTACGTTTGAGTTCAAGTCTGACATCTAAAATCAGAAGTTCTTAAATTTAATATACTGAATGTTTGCGAATAAAAACGAAATTAAATTTTCCAATCTCCACATATGGAAAGGTTTGAAAAATATCATAATACTGAAATCATGATTGCGTGGATCGAACATGAAATAGGGGTAACGCTTTCGCACAACACCCGATATCGACCCTACTGTCTGGGTACACATATTCAACTTGTTATGAATTTTATTTATTTCAGTCTACAACAATTGCCTTTAATAAAATAATACTATCAAATTAAATTTTAAAACAGACTGATTGTAACATTTGTTAACTTATCTTGGCAATCGGAAAATAATCGTCTGTTTCCGATGCGAGTCAAATAAATTTGACTTTCTGAAAAAGACTTATGGGTAATTGTGGTGAAACATTCCAAACTGGTAAGATTTTGGCAAACGAACATCCCACTGGATGTGCGAAGAATAGATCCTTATAAAACGATAATTGTTGAAAATAACACGACACCAATGAAATACATGCACTTTTAATCTTTAATGTTATTCCTGCAACTTGTTCATGAACAAATTTAAGAAATCATTCGATTTCAATAACCTCAAAATACTGCTTACGTTGCTATAAGTGACGATATGTCGTTGAGTCAGTGTGACATCAATGACGTTATTAAGAATAACAACCATGGGCTTGATTGCAATTCAAAATGGCCACTACTACATCCGAGGTCTTTTTCTAGTATGCGACAGAAAAGGCCGAAGACGTTCCGATTGGTATCCTGGGTGATAATTGCTTAACTGTACGTAAGACTTTCCCCGTAACCCGACATTGTCAATATAAATGACAACATGAAGAACAAGTCCTTGGTGTTTATTCAGAAAAAGGTTCTTTGTTTTGTTTTTGGGGGTTGTTGTTGTTGCTGTTGTTGTTGTTTCTTCGTACAGAAATATAAACATGATTCATACCTTTGTTTTCATTTTAATTCTGAATGATAATTACATTTCATTTCTAATTCTGAACACGAGTACATATCTTCAATGCCAATATAACAGCGAACAAAATATTGTTTTATCTTTGCAATGAACCTCATCTCGAAAGATACTGTATGAATCAAAGTGTGCTCCATTTTATTACATGACCAAACTGCACGAGTCAATATACAAATTTCCCTCATGTTTTTAAATTGAAGTCTTTGTCCTTTCGTCTGCCCATTGCCATGGATTCTTACAAGATCGTAGTGTGCACAGATTCTAATTATCGCTTTCACGCTGAAAGACCGCGCGAAATCCTCGATAACAATTCTTGTCTTCCCTGTTACATTTTGAACCACCCGGCGAGCGCAATCTTTGTTTCTTTTTCCAGGCACGTGCGGAGCTAATGTGATGAATTTTGCAACAGCAATTTGATGGATTATAGTGTTTGTACTGGGCACGAAACATATTCACTCGCCTGGTTAGACACATTATTCGTGAATTCGATAGTGTAGAATAATAGCCACCAGACATGTCAGATACAGGCTACATGTGTATTAGGGTTTCGTATATGAATGAGGTCTTAGTTTACCAAATACATTAGTGTACTTGTTTCCAGTCTATTTTAGGTAAAACATTGGGTAAGGATTCCATAGATTTTATGATTCCTGTCTCTCTTTCACTGCCTTAATTGGTGATCAAAACCAATACTTGTCGGGAACTATTCCATAGATATTATAAAACTATACTTTGTTCTATTGATGAGTGAAGTCAAATGTAATCCTTACGGGATTTCATAATCAAAGACCTTCAATCGAAATTCAAATTTCCACATTTTGACTGAATATAAATTTGTTCTATGTTGGGCATCGGGAGAATCCTGTAATTTACGGAAATGCATGGGACAGTATAACTAGAACTAAAGCCAGCAAGAGAATCAGGAATTCAAAAAGAAACTGAAAAGACATGCAGGCAGACAGACAGTCAAACAGATAGATAGATAGATAGATAGATAGATAGATAGATAGATAGATAGATAGATAGATAGATAGATAGATAGATAGATAGATAGATAGATAGATAGATAGATAGATAAATAGATAGATAGATAGGTAGGTAGGTAGGTAGGTAGGTAGATAGATAGATAGATAGATAGATAGATAGATAGATAGATAGATAGATAGATAGATAGATAGAGAGATAGATCGATGGATGGCGATATAAAACAGCAACATAAATAACCAGACAGCACACACACACACACACACATACACACACACACACACAGGCAAACTTACTTCTGAGGATAACTTTTGATGCGGTGAGAATAGAAGAGTTGGTTGAGGTGTAGGATCTTTGTCGGAGTTTCCCTCCAACCTTGACGACATGTCAGGCGGCAGAGAACAAACATTGGCCTTCAAAAACAACACTGCTTCTTCTGGAAAGGAGAATAAAAATATTCATGAAGAAGAAGAAAGCCATGATGATGATGATGATGATGATGATGATGATGATGATGATGATGACAAAGAGGAGGTGGAAAGACAATTAATAGTACATTTAATCTTCTTGACCTAAAACAACAAAACTCGTAGCTAGACCATGAAATTTCAAGATCCAATTTGTTGCAAACGAAGTCAGTCATGAGCGTGCAATACAGAATGCAAACGAGATGCTGCTCTGAAAACCAGAGTTCTGTACGCCTTCATCGCGTGCGACAGATTTACAAGGATTCACTCCATCCTGTAGAATAAAACACTCAACAGTAAGTTTGAGATGTTGACATTTAACGAACAATCATGCCAAAAAATGACTGTTTTTTTATCAGAGGGAACAAGACGAATACCTAGTGACTGTGTCCTAGTTTTGCATTCCACCTTACAGATTTTTTTTTTTTTGGGGGGGGGGGGGAGTGGGGTGGGTGGGTGGGTGGTGGTGCTGATAAAAATACTATTTAGAGACGATATATGGTCTCCTGGTCAAGAACCATAAGCCCAACAGGGTACAGTGTAGTTAAATCATGTGTTTCACACTTGGTGGACTCATAGTTCCTCTTTTGAGTATGGAGTAGGTTTGATACAAGGTGAAGGTTTATTGCCAATACTATTTAAGTTATTTATTGAAGATCTGGAAATCTCTTTACAATCTATATGAGATATTAGTGTTTTTACTGTTTGCTGACGAGATACTGTTATATTCAGCGAACACTGAAGGTTGGCTGGAGCAATGGAAAATTTTCTAAATCGTAAGAAACATTGGCTGATAAGGATTTAAAAGCAAGCTATGAATATGCTTCTTTGTTATTTGAAGAAAAAATAGTTTCTTAATATATATATATATATATATATATATATATATATATATATATGTGTGTGTGTGTGTATATGTGTGTGTGTGTGTGTGTGTGTGTGTGTGTTTTATTTCAGTGTTGACTTATATAGCGGTGGTATGGGGCTTTCACCAGACTGACACCGTTGAAAGTGTACAACAAAGTTTTAAATATATTTTTTAATGTAACAAGAAAAAGAGTTGCCATATATCTAAGTAATTTACCCCTCGACAAAGGTTACGGAATCGTCCAATCCAGCTTGAAATCCCTTGATATTAAAAGTATGTTTATCAAAAATGAAATAAAAAATTAAAAAATATTTAACTCTAATAGGATTTTTGGTTGCGGAGATACGGGCGTTTAAACTTTGAAAGAATACCTTGCACCGTTAATTTTCCTCCCAGTGCTCCGTTTTACAAAAGCATGTAAGATTTTCGTATGTTCCAGATTTGTGCCATTGAATTCGTTCTGTGTAAACTAGTTTACTGAATATGTGTGCGTGACATAGAGCGGAAAAAGTAAACGCATTCAAAAAGCATCATACAAACTATATATATATATATATATATATATATATATATATATATATATATATATATATATATATATATATATATATAATTTTTTTATTTTGTATTTATATAATTTGTAAAGAGGCTATACGTTTGGTAATAGGACCAGTTTTCCATGTAGGTCTCAACGTATAAACATTTTTTCCCCAAAATTTATTTAGTGCTTTTATGTAAGCAAATTTAATTAAGCCAATCCTTATCGAACGTAGAGAGCGTAGAAACCATTATAAAATCTCTTTCATCAGAACCCATCGACCTCTACCCCTGATTAACACAGGTAGGTTTATAGCCTGAGGACACGTTCATTCCTGCTCCTTTTGATGTCCATTGCTAAGTATTGGTGAGCTGACCACAGGGATACTCATTTGTGTATTCAAAGCCAGGGAACATCTGTAATGTTGAAACTCACTGGAGTTTCCCATTCCCCTAGCTCTAGCGTTCACTAACTCTAAAGCTGGCAAACAGTAGGGCATTCAAAAGCAACACCCACATAAGGCAAACAGTAGGGCATTCAAAAGCAACACGCACATAAGGCAAACAGTAGGGCATTCAAAAGCAACACACACATAAGGCAAACAGTAGGGCATTCAAAAGCAACACCCACATAAGGCAAACAGTAGGGCATTCAAAAGCAACACACACATAAGGCAAACAGTAGGGCATTCAAAAGCAACACACACATAAGGCAAACAGTAGGGCATTCAAAAGCAACACACACATAAGGCAAACAGTAGGGCATTCAAAAGCAACACACACATAAGGCAAACAGTAGGGCATTCAAAAGCAACACACACATAAGGCAAACAGTAGGGCATTCAAAAGCAACACACACATAAGGCAAACAGTAGGGCATTCAAAAGCAACACGCACATAAGGCAAACAGTAGGGCATTCAAAAGCAACACACACATAAGGCAAACAGTAGGGCATTCAAAAGCAACACACACATAAGGCAAACAGTAGGGCATTCAAAAGCAACACCCACATAAGGCAAACAGTAGGGCATTCAAAAGCAACACGCACATAAGGCAAACAGTAGGGCATTCAAAAGCAACACCCACATAAGGCAAACAGTAGGGCATTCAAAAGCAACACCCACATAAAGCAAACAGTAGGGCATTCAAAAGCAACACACACATAAGGCAAACAGTAGGGCATTCAAAAGCAACACGCACATAAGGCAAACAGTAGGGCATTCAAAAGCAACACACACATAAGGCAAACAGTAGGGCATTCAAAAGCAACACACACATAAGGCAAACAGTAGGGCATTCAAAAGCAACACACACATAAGGCAAACAGTAGGGCATTCAAAAGCAACACCCACATAAGGCAAACAGTAGGGCATTCAAAAGCAACACCCACATAAGGCAAACAGTAGGGCATTCAAAAGCAACACGCACATAAGGCAAACAGTAGGGCATTCAAAAGCAACACGCACATAAGGCAGTGCCTAATACTAGGTTTCCTTATGAAAAATTAATTTTAGGAGCAAACAGCATTCGAGTTATGTAAAAACAAGATGTTGCATGACAGCATAAAGGGAATGAAATAACATTACACATAAAAAATACAATGGAGACGAAAGGATTCAAGCCGCCATTATTTCGCACAACATGCACACGTGTACCCACCTCACTGGAAGAATCTGAAGGTGAAAGAAAGTTTTTCCAGCCGATGTAGAATATAATCCTTATTCCTAGCACTACTTTTATTTGTAAAGTCATAATGCAGTTTTGCGAATACGTTTAGAACGAATATTGAAGTTGTACGACATCCTATTTTCGACTGATATTGCAGCAATTCAATGATAAAACGTGAGCAGTCATGCTAGACTAGAGGTTCCCAATTTTTTTTGATCGCGACTGTAAATACCATCTTTTGGGATCCAAAATGCAGTACCAGTATAGGGTCGCGAGGGTCCCCGGGGTTTGGGAACCACTGTGCAAGACCATAGAAAGGGAAACATATTACAGTAAATAGCAATCCTGTGTATCAATGCGCTTGCTTCTGACCTAAATGTCAGTAACACAATACACAAGAGTAAAATATCGGTACTTTTTTTTATTTTAAAGTGCACTGAGTAACACAAATTTCTTCTAAATTTTGCAGTTAACTCTGTTACACACGAAATTTGCATTCACGAAAACTATTACGAAACTTGGCTGATAGCTAAATGGTTGGACAACTTCCTTATGCGTTGATCCTGTGCAACTTCTTGCGAATGGATACCATTAACAGCTTTTTGTTTTGTTTTCGATTTTGATACTACTCAGTGCAATGATAGAATGTAGGCCTTTAGATCGAATACATATAACTATCTACTTCGGTCGTCACTACACCACGTTGGACTTAAGGTTAGTTGAGTTAGTTAAGTAATGGTTTAGAATTTTTTAAAAATCTGAAAATATGATATTGAATATTGCATATGGAGAGTTTTCGCTTTTGTTTTTGTTTTTAAAGTGAATCAAATAATAATATTTATTATGTTACATTCCTAATACTAATTTAAACAGTTTTGGGCTCGTTGATGTCTGGATGGTATTGATTCAAGTCTATTTCAATTTTTGATCAAAGGGTTAAAAATGTTTTCGATCAGATTCGAACAATAAATTACAAAATTCCGATAAACTGTCTCTAAATAAGCATATACAAACTGACTTCGGCTTCGGGGATTATTTCAAAATCTTGTGTAACCATAACAATAGATCAGCTTTGACAAAACACAGGGTGTCTTCTCCTCATTTAAGAATTTCAACTGGGAGATATGGACGCAATAGAAAAGACAGTGAAAGATATTGTATCCTATGCTATAGTCATTATAATGAAGATCATTTTCTATTAGTGTGTCCAGTATATACTAAGATCATTTTCTTTTAGTGTGTTCAGTATATACTAAGATCATTTTCTATTAGTGTGTCCAGTATATACTAAGATCATTTTCTATTAGTGTGTCCAGTATATACTAAGATCATTTTCTTTTAGTGTGTCCAGTATATACTAATTTATGTGTAAACATAAATAAAACGCTCCTCAGGAACAAACCAGCATTGTATAAGTGTTAACTTTTAGTAGTAAGAAAATAATATAGACATTAGCTAAATTTGTCTTTGAAGCATTTAAAATAAGAGTTAGATTATTATAGTAATTTATTATCAAGATTACTTATATTTGTCCATCCTCTTGTTTCCAGCTTTTTTTAAATTACCTTTTTAGAGTTTCTATTTAATATTCTACTTATAAACTTTTGTTAACCACGCAGTATTTGTAATATGTAATTAATGAGCATGTACATGATTATAAAATATTAAACTGAATTATTAAACTTAGTATATTTTTAAAAGACTTTCATGAAAGTCTCTTAAACACTACGAAAAGAAGGTGATTATTCGAGTGAAATATTTCACAAAACTTTCACGCTTACATCTCATTCATATTATTCCATCTCATTCATATCATTCCATCTCATTCACATCATTCCATCTCAGTCACATCATTCCATCTCAGTCACATCATTCCATCTCATTCACATCATTCCATCTCAGTCACATCATTCCATCTCATTCACATCATTCTATCTCAGTCACACCATTCTATCTCAGTCACATCATTCCATCTCATTCACATCATTCCATCTCAGTCACATCATTCCATCTCAGTCACATCATTCCATCTCAGTCACATCATTCCATCTCATTCACATCATTCCATCTCAGTCACATCATTCCATCTCAGTCACATCATTCCATCTCATTCACATCATTCCATCTCAGTCACATCATTCCATCTCAGTCACATCATTCCATCTCAGTCACATCATTACATCTCATTCACATCATTCCATCTCATTCACATCATTCCATCTCATTCACATCATTCCATCTCAGTCACATCATTCCATCTCATTCACACCATTCCATCTCATTCACACCATTCTATCTCAGTCACATCATTCCATCTCATTCACATCATTCCATCTCATTCACACCATTCCATCTCATTCACATCATTCCATCTCAGTCACATCATTCCATCTCATTCACATCATTCCATCTCATTCACATCATTACGTTGATGAACAAAATTTCATTTAGAAAATATTCTAAATGTTTGAAATAACACATCCTCGTTATTATTATTAGTAGTAGTAGTGGTAGTAGTTAGTAGTAGTAGCAGTAGTAGTATTGCATATTGTAAAGCTCTGTCTATCTATCCATATACAGTTTTATTTTTAAGTAATAAGTATTCAATTTCAAAAGTTTCCATTTATCAGCTTTAGGAAATATGTGAGAAACTTCCCAAATTGCCCATTGTATTAGAACCAATGCGGAAGAATCAAAATTGGCTGATTATTCAGGAACTGCGCGTCAGCTACGTGAGTTTGTTCTTCTCTCTCCCACCGTGAAAAAGATTAACTGTCAATCAGCGAATGCTGTTCGTATGTAAGAGGATGAAAAAGTGAATATGCGTTCAGGTTTTTGATTAGCTTCATTTGGAAATCCTTGGTCTACTTGCGGAAAACAAGCAAATAGTCACCGGTAGTCCTTACTGTTATCAACACTTTTTAGGTTATATCGTGCCGAAGCAAGTAAAGTACTTTGCCTAAGGACATACGACGTTAACTGATCCGATAGTACGATTCGAGCCTGCGCTTTTATGGTCACAAGTCCAACGCCTTATCCACTTAGCTACCACTGCTCCTCATGGACTGAGCCTAACGGCGTCATCGTGTACATTTTTCATTTGGCTACCATATCGAAACCCAGGAACATTTGTATACAAATGTGAGAGAACAAGATTCTTGGAAGATAGCAATTTATTCTCAGAACCTTGAAATCTTGTGTCCCGGTATCATCAGAAGAAAATTCTACTTTATCTCTCCAAAAATTACATAATCAATGATTTTCAATTCTTTACATACTTTTTCAAAGCTTACCCTGAGTAGAAGAAGAAGATTGGAATGTGTTGAAAAGAGCACTTGTGTAATATCCTATTTGGCTGCATTCACAGCCCCAAAAGTCCCCAACTTCTCACCTTCTATATCACAGACCCAAAAGTCCCCAACTTCTCACCTTCTACATCACAGCCCCAAAAGTCCCCAACTTCTCACCTTCTACATCACAGACCCAAAAGTCCCCAACTTCTCACCTTCTACATCACAGCCCCAAAAGTCCCCAACTTCTCACCTTCTACATCACAGCCCCAAAAGTCCCCAACTTCTCACCTTCTACATCACAGCATCAAAAGTCCCCAACTTCTCACCTTCTACATCACAGCCCCAAAAGTCCCCAACTTCTCACCTTCTACATCACAGCCCCAAAAGTCCCCAACTTCTCACCTTCTACATCACAGACCCAAAAGACCCCAACTTCTCACCTTCTACATCACAGCCCCAAAAGTCCCCAACTTCTCACTTTCTACATCACAGCCCCAAAAGTCACCAACTTCTCACCTTCTACATCACAGCCTCAAAAGTCCCCAACTTCTCACCTTCTACATCACAGCCCCAAAAGTCCCCAACTTCTCACCTTCTACATCACAGCCTCAAAAGTCCCCAACTTCTCACCTTCTACATCACAGCCCCAAAAGTCCCCAACTTCTCACCTTCTACATTACAGCCCCAAAAGTCCCCAACTTCTCACCTTCAACAGTTCCAATCAGATAATAACCTATTGAAAATTAGGCGCAAAATTATATTTATCTCATATGCAAATCATTGGGAGAAAAATCAGGGAGATAAAAGATGCCCATGGGTGTACAACAACCGCAAATTCAATCAAAGGATCGTATGTGTTACCTTTTACTATTAATAATAATGTACTGGAATTTCCTGTATCATCGTTAAAGACTTTCAAAAGAACATGCTAAACCAATCTAGTTCAAAGTTTTTATGAGCAACAAGTATAAGGGTTGATGTTTATTTTTATTAGAATCATGTAATTTGTTTCTTAAAGAAAAAAAAAATCGAATAAAATAAAATAAAGTAAAATGGTATAATGATATGGAATGACATCATGTCCAACTCATTTATTTAACCAAAGCTCTCTCTAAAGTTTTTTTTTAGGCAGTCTACCATGTATTCAACCATACGTCTGGACATAAACTTAAGCCTGGAATCCAATGATTTAATTGGCTGAAATTTAAGTCTAACTTATAGTTGACCAATCAAATATCTTAAATTTCGACCTAAAAATAAGACGACCTATGGTGTTGAAATTTGAGCCTGGTGCATTATGGGCAATCGGAAACCTTATTTTTAAATGTTCTAGGACTTGATAACTTCTACTGCAGAATTAGATGACCAACCTTATTTTTAAATGTTCTAGGACTTGATAACTTCTACTGCAGAATTAGATGACCAACCTTATTTTTAAATGTTCTAGGACTTGATAACTTCTACTGCAGAATTAGATGACCAACCTTCGCAATACAAATTTTTTGTAATCGTATGAAACCTTTCAAAAATTGTACGAGCCTGGAAATACAGATTAAACTGAGAACCAACTGCAGAATTGCAAACTCTCAAGACTCGTAAAAAATCTCATTAAATATATTTATTAAAAAATGGGCCTCAAAATAAAAATTGATACTGACGTTGAAAAATAAGAAAAATAACAAATGTTCTCTCTTATATCACAGATTTCGCTGTTATGTTCGCAATGTTGTCTGGAAAAAAATGGTTTACCGACTTTAAGTTCCAGGAACTAGTAACTGAGAACTTTCTAGACCTGAAGCAATGAAACGGTTTTGAATGAATCATATAAAATTACAGATCACTTTATAGCAAATTACTCATCTCTCTCTCTCTCTCTCTCTCTCTCTCTCTCTCTCTCTCTCTCTCTCTCTATATATATATATATATATATATATATATATATATATATATATATATATATATATATATATATATATATGCGCGCGCGAATATTGAAGAGCGTCTTCATTACTTATACATATCACCTCAATTTCCGTGTACACTTTAAGTTAAATAATACATAATGCATACACGCACACACATACTTAATTGTATTCATGGGTAGTTAAGATGGACAGGTAATAGGTACATTAATTTACATATCTTTAATATTACTTTTCATTACTCTGAAAATGGTCGTTCAATCGGCTTATTCAAATAAAACAAACAACGAAAGAAAACAATGTCAAGTAAACAAGACGAAATAATTCTTAAGTTCAGAATGAATCATAAATAGCTTAATAAATGAAGCTAGATTAATCAACCTGCATTCACACAAAAAACTCAAAATAATTAGGAACAAAATATGCACGATATAAAAATCAATAATATAATTACAACGGATCCCTTACCCCCTTCAAAAATATTTGAATTAAATGAATTTATGATGGCTCTGAATGATATTTCCTTGCATTACCTTTATGACAATGACAGAACGATTGAAACTGTACACGTAATTAAAGTTAGAACGAGTACTAATTTTCCGTTCGATATCAAGCTTTTTCGTTAACTGTCAGAGATAGACTATAACAGATACGGGGTTAAAGTTAAATCTTTGTTCATTGGTTGGATGGGTAGACAGGACTGACAGACATACATGAAAATAGATAGAGAGATAGATGTCTGTATGGATGGAAACATAGATAGAGAGAAAATAGATATAGAGATAGAAGTGTGTATGGAGGGAAAGGTAGATAGATAGATAAACAGCTTATATATATATATATATATATATATATATATATATATATATATATATATATATATATATATATAAACGAACAGACGTTAGGATAGATAGATAGAAGGATGGATGGATGGATAGAAAGGTCGATGGATAAACATATATTTTTAGTGTATATATATATATATATATATATATATATATATATATGTGGAAAGGTCGATGGATAAACATATATTTTTAGTGTGTGTATATATATATATATATATATATATATATATATATATATATATATATATATATATATATATATATTAACGAACGGATCCATGGATGAATGCATTACTGCATGCACGGGGGTGAAATAAGGAAGAAATAAAAAAACGTCCATAGGCAGATGCTTGATCTAAAGTTCAAAGAAGTAAACTGTGAAAGCTCTGGACAGATAAATTCAGTTTTAATTCAAGAACGTAACTTCAATGAGAGCTTTCAAATGAATATTGAATGACAGGTATTCCATTCTCACGATCTCTCTTTTGTTTACAAGTTTTGCCTACACAAATATTTTTTTTTTTTTATTTTTTTTTTTTTTTTTGGGGGGGTACATTACTTAAACATGGAAGAGAAGAGCTTTTATTTTATGATCAACTGTCTTTTTTCTGTACAGGAAGTTTGCTTACGTACACCTGTAAATCTTCTCATGTCAAAATCTTGCCAATCTTTCCAAATTATTACAGGCATGTCCAATATAGACAAAACGTTTGATGTACACTGCAAAGCACTTGCTGAACTGTTACAAAATTACAATATTATTAAATATTCCATTTTATTCTGCACTACTTCCAGTGTGCATTCTCCTGTGTCAGATAGATATCACTGCTCGAAACAAGTAGTTCAGCCAAAAAAGTTATTATTCAGAAATTTTGCGAATTGAGCGAAAAATGAAAAATTTGTGAGGACAATTATTTACGTTATAGTACCTGATGCAACATATTAAATACTATACTCACATTGCCGAATTCTCGAAAACCTTATAATAATTGTTGTTGCCGCAGCTGTTGCTATTTTTCCTTACAATAATTTATGGTCTTAAACAATTTATCGTGTTTCCCTTATGAACTTGAAATACAACGGGTAGATCCCAATCTACCAATATTTGTAATGTTAATCGGAACCTGTCGTAAGATTTCATGTTCTCCCAGTGAAAGGGTACCTTACCAGTTAAAGGAAAATTACTGCGTTATCCGTATAACGCTGAATGATATTTTGAGGACGGTTTTATTGAGTTTGTCCGCTGATTAAATAGCTTTATAAAAAAAAAAGTGCAGAATCTTGGTGACTGATGTTTACCGAAGTGATAACTCACCGATAAATTGTACAACGAATTTTGCGTGTGTCTGAGAGAGAGAGAGAGAGAGAGAGAGAGAGAGAGAGAGAGAGAGAGAGAGAGAGAGAGAGAGAAAACAAAAGAAAAATAAAACAGACACGCATTTTTCAATAATAACATAAATAAAATTAAAAAATCTCGAACGAACATGTTGATAAAGCTCCTAGAGAATTTTATCTATGCCGGAATGATTTTATTCTCTCACGGACTTGATTGCATAATTCCTGTCTTTATACAGTTTTATTTGAAAGAAGTGTAAAGGCAGTAATATAAACTGGAAGGGCATTTCTTTACAAATAGTTAAAATAATGTATAGCTGTGATATTTTCGCTTCATTTAAACATATTTAAAATCTATGGCATTTAAATTAATCCGATCTTGCGGGTAATTGTATTATTTTTGCTTGTTACATACTATTTATTTCTTTTTTGCTTTGCTTGTTACATACTATTTATTTCTTTTTTGCTAACTTTTGTTCATTTAAGTGTAAGGTGTGTGTGATCTGGCTTATTTTATTGAAGTATCTGAGCCAACTAAATCTTTTCCAAAGTCACAAACCAACATTCCTTTCTAAACCAACCTATTCTTTCACTTTATCAATCAGAACAAATGTGTAACTTGATCACGTAGATAGATAGATAGATAGATAGATAGATAGATAGATAGATAGATAGATAGATAGATAGATAGATAGATAGATAGATAGATAGATAGATAGATAGATAGATAGACTGGGGTAAGATTGCTGTTTGGTAGGTTGATGGAGTTGGAAAAGGTAAGTAGGTGGGTAGGTACTAATAGCACAAAAAAGTTGCATGAAATATCTTATCTATATGTATACATTCCATTATTACCTATCTAAAATTTTTTAAACGTCTATCAAAAGGAGATTAAATACAGAAAGATCAAAGAATATGTGATGCTTGTAAAAGCGCTGCGATGTATATATATGTGTTATTACTCTTTTATATTCACATATACATCTATTTTACTTATGTATACATGTATTTTGCTTATGTATACATGTATTTTCCCTATGTATACATGTATTTTACTTATGTATACATTTATTTTACTTATGTATTCTGTGTGACAAGAACTCTCTAGGCCACAAAAGAGATAACTCTTTCACACGTCACTTTATATAAAACTACTTTCAACAATCCTTATTAAAAACTACAATAAAGTGGAAATTCGTCTAAAATACAGAAATCGTGATTTTCATTGGTTTTTGAATTTGCGTATGAGGAGTTTATACAAAAATTCGAAAAATTATAATTGTACCATATCTCGTTATAATTTCATCCAGAAATGGAAAATGAACGAATGAATGGAAAATAAATGTATACTGTTTTATACATTTTTATCTCAACTCTAGTAGGATCTTTATATCTGTTTGCTCATGTATGTATGTATAAAGGTAGATATCTATAACACAAAATTTGATCGATGCAGTGTATTCTTTGAAATGTACAAATCAGAATGTATTGAAATACCTTTACGCCACAAAAATGAATGGATGTTTGTCTGGATATACAACTGCAGAAACAAGCCAAAAAATTGCGGAATTTTTGATAATTGACAACTGTATTCATCTATCATTCGATAGTAATTTAAATTGAACACATTATCTGATAATAAACATTATGGAATACTATTTAAGGAAGAAAATTTAATTTTCAGATTCGATTGAAAATGCAAACACTTATTTTGAACAACTTTATGTGTGTATCTTCAGACATGTTTCTTCTGTAAAAAAAACAAAAAAACAAAACAAAACAAAACGACAAGAAGAAAACGTATAAATTCAATCATTTTTGTCCATATATACATTCATTCACATATCCATTAACCCACCCATCAAACCATACAATTGTATGTACATGTTATTTATGCATGCATGTACGTACGTACGTACGGACGGATGGATGGATGGATGTTATAAAGTCATGATATTAGGTTAGCCTTCATACAATTTATTAAGTTTAACTTAAAAACGTGGGGGAAAAGAAAAAATCTTTCAGAGAAAAGATACGTTTTTTCCACCTACCTAAACTTGTGTAATTTAAGGGGAAACATATATAATATATAATATATATATATATATATATATATATATATATATATATATGTATATATATGTATGTATGTATGTATGTATGTATGTATGTATGTATAATGGTTTTATAATTCAGACTCAGATGTGGATTTTAAAATCTGTTTCAAAACAGGTCTACAATCCGTATTGTGGACTGAGTAGTACTAAACCAAGTTTTCGATTAAATTCTTCTTGAATTTTGTAAGCACGTTAAAAATAATAATGTTTATGAAATAAGAGAGAGGGGATAGTAACCATCACCACCTCTGAACGTGTATTTGTGCACAGGATAATAATCCTTCAAAACTGATCTTAAAACCAAGAGAAAAAAGCAATAAGATTCAAGAACAAAATCGAAAATCCTAGTGTCCTTTTTAAAATTTATCAAATTCGCTTATATAATTACGTAAATACCAAAGACAAAGTTATAAGCTAATTCATATATGAAGCGTTCATTAAAATATCGTTCAGTACTTACCGGTTTTTGAAATATTCCTACGTAAATAATTATCTGAGGATAAAGGCAAATTAATCCCAATAAGAATCCGTGGACAGAATTATCACATTATGTGACGCTTCTAACAGAGAACGACAATCTAATTCACTTTTCAAACGCAGATAACCGGACAACTTGGAAGAGGAAATAAGCCCATCCGATTGGCCAATGCTGCGATATGAAAGTAGCCCGCACGCGGTGTAGGCGGGGCCAAGAAGATGAACTGAACATGGTAATTATCGGATGTTTAGATTGACAAGGGATGTTGGTGAAGCTGCAATGCATTAAAAGCACGTCGGCAATGAAATGCGTATTTTTTAATAGGCTGATCTGAAGCTAGTCTATTGAAATTATTTGATTATATTTTATTTTTCGAAACCCTACATTATATTGCCTATGTAAATTTTCAACTGAAAACGCGACGCTCCTTTTACAAAACAGGTATGAACAATACGTACCTGTTTTATATGGGGCATGACGAATTTACTTATCCTTAAATTTTTGGGACAAGATTATTGTTTTTCACTCATTATTTGTCATTTATTGGCAAAAAAAAGGGCAATTATATATGCATTGTTCATTAACAGAATCGTGAATTTGTTTGAAGCAACAGGGACAGAGTAGAAGGTAACATCTTTCATGAGCCCTAACATATATAGTGAAGTCGATTTAATTGAAACTACAGCAAATCTAACAAGTTCATATCTTCCATTTCTTCTTGATTTATGCTATTTTATTTACATAATCTGCTAGAAATTGCGAGCTACCAACTGCCGCATTCGATAGATAGATAATTATCAACGATTGATGTAAAGATGACGAGGGCTTCAAGAGTGTACGTATTGGTATATGCATGAAGGAAGAAGAAAGGGCGAATATGGATGGACAATGGGCTTTTCTTTTAAATATAAACAAAATTATTACGCAAACGAAAGTGGAGACATTTATTATAAAAAGTGAGGATTCACAGACTAATGCGAAGAAGGACGAAAAAACGGACAGTTTGACTGAAAGATTTAAATGTCAAATTTATATATAGTATTTTAAGATATATTGAAAAAGTAAATGGTATGGATGGATAAAAGGTTGAAAAGAGAACAGTGTCTCGATATGGATACAGGCAAATTCACCAGAGAGATTAGAGAATTGACGACATAGACAGGTAGATATCCAAGTATAAACTAAATTATAAAAGGCTGGAGGGGCGATAAACAGAATAATACATTGAAAAAACAAACAACTAAACACAAACATACAGATCAATGGATGCTAGGAAAGATTGAAATATTAATGGTCTAATTAGTCATATGTTGGGGTCAGATTTACGGAAAAAAGACAGACATACGAACAGCGTATGTACTGAAGATTCAAAGTAAAGATCCCTGGACTAGGTTACAGGGAGAAAAAAAATTCCATTAGCACACGATATTTTTCTTGCAGTATTTTAATTAATATCGAGAACATTACTCCAACGGCATATTGATCAAATTTAGAATCACTGCAACACCAGCAATAGTCTCTGAGAAATGTGAATGAATTATGCGCCTGGCAAGATGGACCTGTCGGATAATTGCCTTACATAGCAGCAAAATTTCACACAGTGATGAAAACCGCGAAGGTATATTGCAACTCCTTGTTGCCAGGCGTGCGCGTGCTGCTATAGATACGCACGTGGGCTTAAGTAAATGGGGTCTGTTATCTTTTCTTTGTTCTTCGTTGTACAATTTTATACATATTTATTTGAATGAGAAATTATATATTTAATCGTGGTTCATTAAAATAGAGGCAAATATTTACACTGCATAAATACAACCTGATTGAGAAGACATAGTTTCACTTGACGCAAAAATCTCTGTGAAGAGTATTTCTGACTCAAACTGGAAAAAGAAACATAATCAATTATTCGTACTTAAGGAACGTATGAGTTTACAGATTTAAAAGCTGGAAAATGTAACTTTTTTAAGACCTCTGTTATGAAAAGAAGGCTTTTATGTGCAACCGGTCAAAAGTGAAACCTAATTTACAGCCCAGAGATTTATTACGTATACATGTAAGAATATGTCTGTTTCTCTATTTGTAACGTTCTGCTTCAAACATTTATTTTCATCAATTAATATCAGTTTTGCTTCTTTGTTAGATCCATTAAGTCGACATGATACTTTTGTTTAGAATTGATGAAAGGCATCTTTTAGTAGACATGATCTTGTCTCTCAAGTACCAAAACCCATTCAAGACACGTCATCCTTGCAATCAATTTCTAATCCCCTGTCTGTTTTATATAGAATCATAAACATACATACGTACGAACGTACGTGCGTGCGTGCATACATACATGCGTGAGTGCGTGCATACATACATACATACATACATACATACATACATACATACATACATACATACATTTGTTTGTACAGAAAGATAGTCGGTGTTTAGAGTGTGAATGTCTATGTCCGTTGAAATGGGAGGTTAATTAAGTAGCTTATATTTTTCGTCACACATTATGTCTTGGCGAAGAAATCTTAAATATGTCCCTAACATTTTATTACTGGGATTTTTTCTCTCTTTGGAATGCTAATTTGTTCCCTGGTTGTGTAGAATACTTACTTTACTCTGTGTGTGTGTGTGTGTTTCTGTCTCTGTGCGTGTGTGTGTTTCTCTGTGTGTGTGTGTGTGTGTGTGTGTGTGTTTCTCTGTGTGTGTGTGTGTGAAGTGGATATAGTTCACTCCATTTTTTTATTTGAAAGATTAGGTTTTGGGAGAAATGAAGCAGGCATTACAGTTTTCGCATCGTTCACGAACATAGATGGATAGATAGATAGACTGATATAGATGGATGGATAGGTAGACGGACATAGATGGATGGATAGGTATACATTCGAGTAAAAGATGGATAAATAACTGCAAGAATAGAGCATTATTATCTTCTGTAAAGTCATTGTCCTATATGTTACCCTAAAACCTTTATAAATATGAAGTGCTTTAAAAATAAAGCATTTGCAAGTCAAAACAAACATATTAAATAATCATAACTAACGTTAATATCATGAACAGTTTAATCAACGTAGTTATATATCGAATCGAGTGAGTCATTTAATATGTAAATCTATACAGCTGTTAACCGGGATCTCACATTAGAGGTATCAACTTGAGTTTATGACTGATTTATTGTCCAATCAATTTATTGTGTTTTACTCAGCTTAGCTAGAATTTGTAAGATTGTATTAGTATAAAACAAAAAAAAAAAAAAAAAAAAAAAAAAAAAGTAAACAAAAACTAAATGAAAAACCCCATTGATGATAAAAGTGGTCGTCTTGAAGATAGAATAACACCATTTAATTAAGTTAAATATCAGCACCTAATACATGACATACAACATCTTTCGCATCGATCAAACATGAGAAATATGCCAATTCAAAGAAATACATTTAAAGATGCATCGAACATTTTGATGAAAAGCGCGTATTATAAGCTTTCGAGTTTCAGTATCAAAATTAGAGCACGGATGATAAATCGAACAGTATCAAAGTTAGAGCACGGATGATAAATCGAACAGTATCAAAGTTAGAGCACGGATGATAAATCGAACAGTATCTAGTGTAGATTTAAGCAGCAGGTATATAGTAAATAATGATCGATCTCTCTTTCTGTCTGTCTGTCTCTCTCTCTCTCTCTCTCTCTCTCTCTCTCTCTATATATATATATATATATATATATATATATATATATATATATATATATATGCATGCATGCATGTATATATGTATGAAAAGTGTTTTACATATGATATACTTTGCATTTAATACTATCATTCATGCTAATACAAGTAAGTTTTCCCGTCGATGATATCGATCCATAAACATATATAATGTACAAATAGCATAAATATATTTCCAATCAAAACAAATACATGAAATAATCCCAAGTAATGTCTAAAATATGAATATTGCAGCCCTAATATCACAGTCTACATGCAATACATATCTAACCACCAAGATCTGAAATGTTACTATTTTCGGGCCCAAAGCGCTTATAATAAAGAAATTGCACAAATTTCAAAATGAATAAAAACATTAAAAAAATTGCCAAATTCGCCTCAAATCTGTACAGTCGGTGAAGAAACAAAAACAAACGCAAATGGCGGAAAAATCCACATATGTGGTCACCATATAGCTAGATAGATAGGTACGTAGGTAGGGAGGGAGGTAGGAAGATAGATAGGTAGGTAGGGAGGGAGGTAGGTAGGTAAATAGGTAAGAGGTATATAGTTATGTAGATAAATAAAATGAATTCCTGGATAAAACCAAATGCTCTGTCTTATCCCAAAACTCCAATCGAAGTGTGAAAGTTAAAGTTACTGAATTAATTTTTAATTAGGGTACTTCATCAATGAATTATTAATTAAGGTATTTCATCAAAAAGGATACACTAATCTTTGTTACACTTGAAAAAAATGTTAAAGAGTATTTTTCCGTCATATATAAAACTGTAATTTGTAATAGAGTGGGATTATATTATTATATCTGAGGCACTGTATCTGTCTTCAGTTTAGTAATTTGAGTCAAGGTTATTCTAATTTTTTTTTTAGCAACGATTACGAAAGTCAAAAGGTTTGTAAAATGACATGTTGCCATGCACACGTGTAGCTTCTATAGAGAAAATTTAGAACACGTTCAAATACAAAAACTATATATATATATATATATATATATATATATATATATATATATATATATATATATATATAGAGAGAGAGAGAGAGAGAGAGAGAGAGAGAGAGAGAGAGAGGGAGACATACATACATACATACATACATACATACATACATACATACATACATACATACATACATACATACATACATACATACATACATATAATTAGAAGTATAGATAGTTAAATGGAGTCTGTTTTGAAAATCATCTCAGAAAATATATAGAAGATCTGGAATAACAAATTACGAAATACATGTGGCATACCATACCATATTGCTGTCGAGCCTACACTGCCAACGTAGTTGACAATTTTATTGCCCCTTTCAACAGGTGTATTTTCTGTAACTTGATATATATTTTCTAAATGTACCTTTCAAAACACTGTATTACCCCTTGATTGTAATATTACCATTTTCACTTTTGAGTTTACATCAAGATGCCATTTCAACTATTATTAAAAGATATGCCACATTTTCTTCAAGTATCGTGGTTATCGGGTCCATACCATATCTAATGTTCAAAGAGCATAAATATATTTCCAGTCAAAACAAATACATCCAAAATTCACAAGTAATAATAAAGCTACAAATATTACCTAGCACCTTCCGATAAATTAAAATAAATATGTCACTTTTCTGTCATTGCTGAAGTGATGCGTTAGGGGTGTGTTGTTACGTATAAAAACAGTTAATCTCTTCCTGTGTATGCATATAATTCAACCTAATCCATCCCGTCATCTTTCTTACAATAACGCAATAGATGACCTTCGTTCTTAAATGTATGCATATAATTCAACCCAATCCATCCCGCCATCTTTCTTACAATACATGCAATAGATGACCTTTGTTCTTAAGTGTATGCATATAATTCAACCCAATCCATCCCGCCATCTTTCTTACAATACATGCAATAGATGACCTTCGTTCTTAAGTGAAGAATTGGCATTTATGCCTATAGCTTTTTAACTTCATTGAAAATGGAAATCCTGAAACACCTATACTTTTTGTTCTTTGGAGAAACTTGTAGTGGAAATCATTAAATATAGCACTCTCCCCCCCCCCCCCATTTTCTCAGCCGTATTAAAAATAATTCGGCCATTACTTTAGATTTTCACAAATGAGGTCACAGTGAACCAGTTGTTGCTACCTTTTGAAAAAAGAGGATTTGACCAGTTTGATAGATATATAGATACATGTTCACAGGATCGAACATTTCCCTTATCAAGATGAAGTGGAACAAAGTTAATTTACTGAATGAATCACAAATGGGAGTACTTCATGACTGAATGAATCACAAATGGGAGTACTTTATGACTAAATGAATCACAAATGGGAGTACTTCATGACTGAATGAATCACAAATGGGAGTACTTCATGACTGAATATATACTAATATGCACAACACCTGAAAGAAACGTTAATGATTGACATATAAAGATTGTAAAAATTACGTCTGTATACAAAAAATTAAGTAAGTTATTTTTGCAACATATTTAATATTATGTTTTGTAATAAAGAAAGTGGGATGGAACAGTAATCACCGAGGAAGAGTATCCTTCATTCTAATATAGTAAGTTTCCTCATGGTTATCTGAAGATTTTTCATCGATAATTGCGAAATTAAAAACGTTTGTTACAAAGACATGTCGGCGTGCATATAATTAGCTCCTTTATTAGTCGACCGGGAAACGGTCGAATCTGTTTGTTACTGATTTCAGATATAGTTACTACGATGACGTCATAAATGGACCAGTATAATTACAATACTGGTTCATAACATCATCATTGATATGATTTTGTACAAATATTTTTTTGGTTGGAAAGATGTTAGGATGAATAAGCAAAGAGAAAAAAGCCTAAGGACATCTCTCTCTCTCTCTCTCTCTCACTATATATATTTATATATATATATATATATATATATATATATATATATATATATATATATATATATATATATATATATATATATATACATAATTTTTTTTAGTTAGAACTATAAATACTAACAATGATGGATCCTAGTGTGTTTGTTTAGTAAAAACGGTATATTGTCATTTAGCAAACTTTGGATTTTTATAAACTTTTTTTAATATTAAATAGATACATGATTTAGACACATATATTATTATAACTACATGCAATCGCTTAATTTGTGCTAAATGAAAGATTTGTTGGACAATATGCATCATGTTGTTGAACTATGTTTTAATTAAACAGAACATACTATATGTATTAGATCGAATAATCAAGTGTAGCGATTTGTTGTTCTATTTCGCAGCTTCTCAGCAACAAGCACATGTGTAGCAGTGGTAGAACACGTGCTTCTAGAACACGTGCTTGTAGAAACTGTGGAACACGTACTTGTTTTAAATATTCTATATAAAGAGTGTTATGTGTTGAAATACCAAAGTAACGATACTTGTAGATTTATAGATTGATACATAGACGGACTGATATGCATCTAGATAGAAAGATATATATAGATACCATATGTATTCGCGTGTAAGTAGAGTCAAACTGCACAGACCCAGATCTGCAGTCGCATAATGGGCCGGCAAATATGGGCCTATGCAGTTTGTTTGGAGGAATCAGTAAAACAACATAGACCCTGATTTTCCGTCGCATAATGCGCCGGCAGATCAAAATCTGTGTTGTTGCATTTGGACTCGACTTATACGATAGTTATAAAGAATCTATTTTGAAAGTCATCTCGGAGTATATCAAGGAGGAACTAAAATAGATGTGGCAGAGTATACACCATATTGCTGTTGCGTTTATATAGCAAATGTGGTTGACAATTTTATTGCCTCGTTAACGAAACGGGTACTACCCCTTGCGACATTTTTTACGGGTGCCTTTACGTGTACCTTTAACAACTGTGTTACACTTTCATTGTTGAATTATCAATCCTACATTTTAGTGTACTTTTAAATGTCCTACAAAACTATTACTACAAGATATGCTAAATTGTCTACATGTTTTCTCAACAGGGATATTGGGTCTGCAATATATCTTATTTACATAAAACATAAATGTATTTCCAGTTAAATCAAATACATCAAAGAATGGACAAAGTATAACTATTGCTGCACACTGTCCAGTGAATGAAAATAAATGTCACCGTACGTACACATTCAGTATATCTATATCTATACTTAGTTGACACATTACAGATGTGTTATTCCGTGTAAAGCAGTTTATCTTATTTTCTATATCTTTTTGTAAATTTCAACTTTGTAATGATTCATTCACTTTGATAGATAAATACAAGTTTGAACTATGCGACTACTAACTGAGGGGAGACACTCTGTAGAAAAACCGCAATATTGCATGTATTTTCAACATGAAGGCGAAAATGATGTGAATGCTTTAGTATTAGACAATGGTAACATCTCGGGCCATTCGGTGAGCGAACAAACAAAATCCTCGAATATACTTTGGTGAATGACTATGTTCAAATTTTGTACTTTCACCGAAAGTCAAACTATTCACTCACGTAAGCACAATCTAAGCGTCTTGAGATTTTCCCACCAACTGATGTCAACAACATGGCGTCTCTATTAAGGGCGCAGCTATATCTGAGTCATATGATTCGATGTAGTTACAATAACGACAATTACCTTCTGTACTCGCTTATAAGTCGTCCAACTACAAACAGCACAGACCCAGATCTGCCGTCGCATATTGCTCCTGCATATCTGGGCTTATGTCGTTTGTTAGGAGAAATCAGAAGAACAAATAACATAGACCCTGATCTGCCAGCTTTTTACGCTACGGCAGATCAGGGTCTATGTTGTTTGCAGTTGGACTTGACTTATACGCGAGTAAAACGGTAGTCTACTTTTGATGTGTTTTACTGTTCTCGGAAAGGTCAGAGATGATGCGAGTGTTGCATTAGATGGTCATTATACATCAAGACCCACTGTAGAGTTTATACCTTTTTTAAGTGCATAATTTAAGATCTGTGATATGAAGACCGTAAGAATAATAATAATATAAAAAAACGACGTAGTATAGAACGCAAATATACAGAAGACAAGACAAAATGGTTATCTAAACACCTCGGTGGAAACAAATATACATTTCATATCAACAAATCTGATTCATAACTTAAAATGTTCTGTCTGACAACGTTTTCAGGTCCTAGGTGCAAGAAATCTCAAATTGTATCCGTTGTCTTGAGTTTTCAAATGCTTTCGTTAATGGAATGTTACTTGAATGGGTATCCTCATGAAAAAGAAAATAAATTTAAAAAAAAACAACAACCTAACAACTGTGAAATATATCAAGAAATTACACTGTGTATACAAACCTAGGATAGCAAGAGATACAAAACTTCTACACATTTTAGAAAAATATCCCCTTGCACTTTACGTTTCTATTGCATTGTAAGCAGTGGCGTAGCGAGGGGGGGGGGGAGGCGAAGGGGGCGGTGGCCCGCCATGCGGCACTTTCTAGGGGGCGGCAATTTGGTAAGAGTACCGTATATATCATAAATTAAACAAATGGAGTGGGGACGTTATTTTGGTAGTTGGCCCTGGGCGGCACTTTGCCTCGCTACGCCACTGATTGTAAGTGACAAACACCTTGAAAACAACACACGCATGTGTTCATCTTTCAAATCGCATTCAACCTTACATGGAATTTTGATACACATTTGATACACATTTGAACAATATCAAAAGCTACATTTTACCTATATGATTGAAACAAAACAATTTCATGCAAATATCTAAGATAATATCCAGTACATCATCCAGACATATTTCTTCAGTAAATATCTTCTGATATTTATTTTATAATCTTTTTAATTTCTCTTGGATACCCACGAATGAAATACACATTTCCTGGTCATAATTCACTGGAACATAAGCACACACACACACACACAAAATGTGAAACGTAATAAAACATGTCATAGGTATAATTTCAGTACAAGCTGTCTTGAAGCCACAATGTCAATAAAGGAGCATGAACTTCTATCGTAGAAATTTTATAGACCTACAAGGTGATGGTCAAAAGAATTCGTTATTATGAAAATAACCAAATTTGGTCCTTTTCTGTGGTTTGGTTTAGTGTTTTATTGCACAGTAACGCAAACGGGTTAAGTGCCTTACCCAAGGACACACCACAGTAGCCGACCCGCGCTGATTCTATGAGAGGATTCGAACCTACACCCTTTCGATCGCGAGTTCAGGACCTAAATGCTGAGCTACAGCGACTACTCATATTCTGTAGATCGGAATATACATGAAATATAACAACAAAACAACAAAATATTACAACTCATCAAGCATAATAATAGTATAAATAATTAATAATAATTAATTATACATCCAGAGCTATTCCAAACGTTACCAACTTCCATATTGCCATATTTAATTTTGAATTATTCGTATTGTGACAAAACGTCCAATGATCTTTTTCTCACTCGATATATACAGTAAATCTTTTGAAGCTGTTAAGGAAAATACCCCCTTCGTCTTAAAATCTAATGTGTAGATCTGATTCCCAAACAAGAATAGTTTACAAAAAGCAGAACGATTGGTCTTTTACACATGAAAGAGAAAATTGGCTCTTTCGTTAAACTGAAATTTAGGGTGTACCAATAAACACTCCGATGTTACATAAGCTGGTGTTATATTGTTTTGAAACTCATTACAAAATTCTTCAAAACCAATTACGACTTGAAAGTGAGTTTTTCTTTTGAACGTGCGATTTGCTCTATACTAAGAGACCACAAGAAAAACCAGAACAAGATATGTTGCAGACGACATTAGAGGCGCGTGCCCAGATTTTTCGCGGGATCAATCAAATCTGGGGGATTACTGCAGTGTAAACAAGGGAAAGTAGCGACGCATACGTTACTATCTATCTCTAGAATTTGATCCGTAAGTAAACACAGTTACATGAAGTGACGGTAATTGAAGGTAACTTTCTAAATGTAAACGAAAGAGGTAAATTTAACCAATGCAGATATTCAAAGATATGGATCTCTGTCTCAATTTTTAAATATGCCAAAATGTCAAAGTGTTTAACATATACAAGAACCAAATGATTCATTAGTTTTAGCTGATATCAGCGAAATCTGACAAGTCAAGTCATACACACTATGTTGGAAAATATCATCAACAGCAAAGGAGACACACAAAAGTAACAACACACACACACACACACACATATATATATATATATATATATATATATATATATATATATAATATTACACAAAAATTGATAACGGCGCAAATACAAATGTAATATATATATATATATATATATATATATATATATATATATATATATATATATATATATATATATCTGTCACCAGCTTTTGAACAAAATTGTTTCAACGACAAATTTTAAAAATGAAACGGACAAGAGATGTATAATAAAACAAGATGGACGGGTATAAAAGGGATTAGGAAAAAGTATGACATAAAATTCTTGCTGACTTTGTATATATTTTGTCCAAGTTAGTGCCTAATATAAGTAAAATAACACTGGTGTAGTAGCTGAAGTTATAACTAACGCGCTGAATTTCATTTAAAAATCTAGAAAAAAATTAATGCCGCTACATAAGGGACTTAATTAGAGTAGTCGTGCTTATATGAGAATTTTTATTTTCTGTTCACTTCTTTCTCTTTTTCAGTTCTTATCTTTTAACAAGTACCTGACAATGATTACTCTTAGGTATAATGTTTGGTCTTCCAACTAATTTCTACCATTTACAAAAGAGATATCGCACTGATACTGATGAATTAAAATGACTAATATTTGAAAACAAAACAGTCATTTGTAGTCACTGATACTCGATGACTGAAAATGACTAATATTCGAAAACAAAACAGTCATTTGTAGTCAAGAAAGATAGCATTTGTAGTTAAGAAAGATAGCAACGTATAACTATTTTATCTTGAGGTGTGTGACTCAGGCGTTTTCCAGAGTTAATTTCACATATGATAAAAGCAAGATAATTATCAGTAATGACTATGTTATTTAAATTCCAAATTCTCCTCACCGGTCAAAATACGGGGCGAAAGGCATAAACCTAGAAGTATGAATGAAATATGTAGCGTTTGAAATACTTCTGTTTTTGCCCATGACTCTTCCCAGATGCATTATTTGTCCAAAGTTACATTTCCAGACGCCAATTAAATTCAACATACCTCATGGCGAGCCTGTTTCTTAAAGCAGAAAGCAGAAAATTCTGATGCCGTTCTCTTCTTCATGAACCTCCCTTGCAAAGAGCGAAACCGCATCGTAATGACATGCACTCGGGTTTTGAGTAAAACAAGAGCGCAAACATTCTTTGATGAAAAGTAAACGTGGAGGTGGATAAACAAATGATGTAACCAAAACTGGGCGCTTTTTGATGATCTTTAAAAGTTTTCTTCAATTTAAAATGGTTAATAGTGGCAAAATTCAATATTAAAGAACGTAGTGGGTGGCCCATTTTCCTATTTCAAGATATAATGATGTATTTACACATGTACATCGATACATTCTAATTTCTTGGCAAGAGAAAGAAAGAAACGAAAAAAACAAAAGAAGGCGATTCTTTCTCCTTTGTAGATTTGATATCAGCGGAGAGCCGTAATGGGAAGGGTGGTACATATTTGTCAACTCCTATTACAATGGAAAACAAAATTGTGTTTCTACTTAATTTTTAACAGCTGACCAAGAATAAAACTGTGTTTATAATAAGCTACGAATGAATATCATGAAAATTTGTACATATAAATACCTCTATATGATAGGGATCAGTAAAAATATCAATCAAGACATTGACTCCTATACACCAAACAGAAAGGGAAGAGCTTATCCATGGGACCAACATTACATGTTTTGGATACATGATAATTTGAAATAAATCTATACAGAGAGACACCAATATAATCAAACAAATTAGAGAGTTATGACCCACTCGAAGCAGGAATAGAACCCGTGTCGCGAGTAACAGTACCTATCGCCTAGCTATCATGCGCCAGTGACCTAACCAGCCCTAACTCATCCCTAAAAAGGATGGAACAAGGTCGAAGGTTGGAATCGACCGCTTTCTCTCTGTTTGATATATTGGTGTCAATTTATAATTATGGTTTCATTTGTATACCTTGCTGGGCATATATATGAATGTTAAATACCGATTGCCTTGCGAGTTAAGTTCTTGTGCACCTCGAATTGTACCGCTGACCTTGTTCCATCCTTTGTGAGGGATAAACGATGGCCGTACTGGTTGCCGCGCGGGTGCAAGAGAGCGAGGCGATAGGTGCCGTTACTCGCGGCAAGGGGTTGATTCTTGCTTGAATCGAATTATAATTCTCTAGTCTGTTTTCTTACATTGTTGTCCTTATACATATATATATATATATATATATATATATATATATATATATATATATATATATATATATATATATATATATATATATATTGTTGTCCTTATATATATAAATATATATATATATATATATTGTTGTCCTTATATATATATATATATATATATACATTGTTGTCCTTATATATATATATATATATACATTGTTGTCCTTATATATATATATATATATATATATATATACATTGTTGTCCTTATATATATATATATATATATATATATATATATATATATATATATATATATATATATTGTTGTCCTTATATATATATATACATACACATTGTTGTCCTTATATATATATATATATATATATATATATATATATACATTGTTGTCCTTATATATATATATATATATATATATATATATATATATATATATATATATATATACATTGTTGTCCTTATATATATATATACGCGCCCTTGTCTAGAAGGCTCCTAAATAGGAGCATACACCTTAGAGTCGGTGGCGTATATTATTAAGCATCAGTTGCGCATCCCCACCCCAACCCCAAAAATGGGTAAGGGTGAGACAGGATGACACATTTTGCAATTTGAAGAGAAATTGTGCTTCCATAAGCAGAAGATCTTTTTAGCGACTGCTATCAAAATGTGTCTTTACCATACTCTGTCTTTGTACACAAGCAAATAATTATATATAATCACGGGAAATTTCGTATAAAAGAAAGTTTCGAAGGGAGCAAAAATTAACTTTTTTTTTTGACTGAGACAAAACTTTAATTACTTCTGAGGGCCGAGTAGGACGATCTTTTGTCTTCCATAGATTTACTTTACCATCTTGTATGTTTATGTAGCTAATGTTCTATTTTCTTTCTTGAAGTTTGAAAAGAAGCTATTTCATAACATTAAACATGTTTAGACCCCCTATCAGTCACAGTAGTACAATCTAATTTGTGTAATATATTATTTCTTAATAATTAGATACATTTTAACATCTGAAAATATTCAGATTTGTACAATGAAATGAATAGAAATAATAGAAACAATTAAAAGCTGTTTGTACGCACTGAAAACGTCTTTCTGTTATCAACGATGTTGTCAATGCTAGGGTGTCAAATTCAGTCTGACTCAAAACTTACCTGGCCAATCAATACAGGTGTGCCATCTTCCCATTCAACTCACTTGATTTACGAGGTTTATGGGCATCTTGTAATGATTCTTCACCACAGGTGTTCCAGTGACAGGTGGACACTTACCTGAAACGTTGTTGTTTTATAGAATGGTATATAAAGTGCAAAACACTCTGCCGTGATTTGAATACATTAAGGATTTACTTGGTAGAAAGTGACAAAAGTTCAATAAGTGGGGAGTAAATACATACAGCTGATTATTCCAAATAAAGTTGTTAAACTTTTTTAAAGTGTTTGGCATACTAAAGACTTTGTCTACCTCACAGCGCCGAATTTTAGTAAAATACTGGGCATGGTAAACTATGTCATTTATCCATCCATCCGTCAGTCTGTTTGTCTTTCTTTCTTTGTATCCCTGTCTTTTTCTCTCAGTATGTCTATCCTTCTTGTACTCTTTGGTGAATATGAAAGCATAATTTAAAATAGCTTTTATTCCAGAGTGAAAACCATCTCTGATAATGGGTATTATAACAGAGTGAAAACCATCTCTGATAATGGGTATTATAACAGAGTGAAAACCATCTCTGATAATGGGTGATCGAAGTTAGAAGAAATTCAAGAAGTGGAATGCAATTCAAATAAATGGTTCGACACGTGTAGAGGGACTTTACGACCATTGTAAGCTGTTTTGTCAATACTGACTTGATGTAACTGATTTTTATGGAATAAATGATCAAAATATCTATTTTCAAAAATTAACTTCCAAATTCACCATCAGTCCAGGAATCGATGAATCAATCAAATATTAAATTTATTTTGTGTGACAGCATGTCTTTCTCTCCATCTCTCTTTTTATACGTCCATCCATTTCTCTCTATGTATGTATGTATGTATGTATGTAAGCATGTATGTATGTATTTATGTATTTATGCATGTATGTATTTATGCATATATGTATTTATTTATGTATGTATGTATTTATGCATGTATGTATGTATTTATGTATCTGTCTGTCTGTCTAAGAATCTACCTACTTTCTAACTATCCTACCGGTAGTTACCCACCGGTCTACCTATCTATCGATCTATATATCTATCTGTATTGCATTTCGTTCTTTTTTCTTTTTTTTAAAAAAGACTTACATGTAGAAAGAATGTTGTTTTCTATATGCCAAGTAAAAGTGTAGATGCAATACACCAGATGACTACGGACCCTGTCATCAGTTAACCCGTGCCTATGACCCACATTACCACCTGAAGTATGTACACATATCAAATGTCAACCACCTCTTGACACCAACGGTATCTATTGCGTTCAGCAAGCTGTTTGTTGTCTCGGGTTTACCGAAATTCGTCATTTCAAGAAGCCGGATGGATAAACGATGGCGTTGTTTCTGTTACACTGCTCTTAACTGAAAAAGGTTTGCATCCAAATCGTTGACAGGTTGAAACTTAACTGTTTTTGAATCGAGGAGTTTGTGTCTCTCCACGAGAGATGGGTGGTTTTGGTCGACTTTGCAGTGAAATCGTCCGGGTTCTTCGTCACTCGTTGTGACGTTGTCGGCACCTTTCCAAGGTCATCTAAGTGCTTGTTCTGAACAATCTCTTCTATGTTATTCTTCTGCTTGTGGCAGAACTATGCGATGAGAAACGAAAAGAAGTGAAAAGAGAGAAAGAATTAAAAACGTGTAAATTGAGAACAGTATTAAAACATCAAACTAGCAAAACACGCATAGCTATCGCCAAACTTTCAAGTTGTAAAAGTTTAAAGAAAAAGCATATGTATATGGTGAATACCAGTCTTTTTCACGTGCACTGGATCCAGCAAGGCAAGGGATCGCATGTGTCAGGGATTGATTAAGATAAATGAAAAAAACTAACAACGATCAATGCAAAAGTAGTTTTTAACAAACCTAAGTTTGTCATATATATAATGAACTATGTAAATAATAATACCATTATGTAAACTACATAAAACTATTCACGTCAATGCTATTTACAGAAATCAATATCTGTTGGGAATGCGTCAAAAACCTACGAGCAGTTTGTATTTTATAACAATGCCTCTGTCTTTATGAACAGCAGAAATAATTACCTATATATAAATGTAACGTACCTTTTTTCAGCACTATTGCTAAAGGGTAAACATAAATTATTTTTGCATTAGCTAGTTTTCATCTTTCTACAAGAGACGGGCGGATTTAGTCGATTTTGCAGTTAAATTGTCCAGTTTTTCGTTACTCACTGTAACGTCGTAAAGTTCCCAAAGTCATCCCGGTGCTACTTCTTAAAAACATCTCTTCCATAGTATTTTCCTACTAATTCCAGAACCAGGCCATGAGCGGTAGTGGAAACAGACGGAGAAAAGAAAAGACAAGAATGAAAAAATAACAAAAGTTGTCATCTGAGGACGGTGTGAAATTTAACGTTTTTCTGGTTAAAATATAAATTTGCCATAAACGCACGCGTATCACCAAAATTTAAAATGATCTAATCATGTGAAAATTTCACATAGATATAGGTAAAATAAAGTTTAATGAAAAGATTCAATTAGATACAATGGTTCTAGTAACTATAATTTGACAGACAGATATGGTAGGAAATGCTTTGAAAGATTCATGTGCAACGCATTTCTCAAAAATACGAACAGGTTGTATTTTACGACAAAGTCTGTTTTTAAGAATAGCTGATTTAATTTATCACATATAAGTGCACTGTGCCTATTTTTCAGCACTTTTTAAAGAAGTTGAAAATTGTATCGTTTTTTGTGTTGGGTTGTTCGTGTACCTATAAGAAATTGGTGGATTTAGTTGGCTTGGCAATACGTTCCTAGTCACTGACTTGTCATGTTCTTGCCACATTCCTAAAATCATCCTTGTGATAATTCTGAAAAATCTCGTTATTCTCCAGATTATGATACAACTGTGATACAACTAAGGTGCCAATTTAAAATGTGTGCGCAGAAGATAAAAATATTGTCTCACCCTATAATATTCATATTTTCCACAAAAGCAATTACATCATCTTTTACCACAAAAAGCTTTCTGTCGAAACCTTTCGAATAAACAAGGTACAAAGGAAAGATAAATAAAAATATATACATTATATACAACGATCCAAATACATCTTGCACTGGAGAGCATACAAAAATCCACTAGATAAGATGCTAAGTCCGTCTGACAGCTATAGCAGCTCAAATCCCCAAATCGCAAATTTTACGGTATCTACAAATTTTACATTTATTTTACAAAGAGCAAGTGTACCCCACCTATATTCAAGGACGAAAGTCAAAGGGCAGCGTTCTGTTTGTATATTTAATGTTCGACCAAAGAAATATTCAAAGAATGTGAGACACATTATAGACTACTGTAAGAAAATTATGCCTTCATCTATACAAATAAAAAGGCAAACAAACTGCGGAATTAATACAGCTTAAGTACAAGTCTTTCTATGATCTCTTTATTAGGGACGTTTCTATCAGTAACAAAGTGCAATTTGTCACCGATCCTTGTTTGATTAGACCTTGACAACACCACCATGGATGGGTCTTTGATTAGGGGTTGTTCTCACAAGGCACGCTGGAAAATGACATTTCGTCTGCACGGTCGCTCCATCTGCAGATAATTTCGACTGTCGTCTGTTTACTCAAAGATGGCGCCGCCTCGAGTTGGCAAACAAAATCCCACGTTCTCTCGGAGACCGCGTGATGTGCTCCCGCGTGCTGACGCGAGAGGCCACGAGAGGTTAACTCCTTGATGGAGCACAGGATAAAATGAAAGTGAAAGAATTAATGGATTAAAGAAATTGGTGAAAGAAACACGGTGTAGAGCAAATGTAGAGCAGGTTTTGATGCACAATAAAGGAAATGGGGAAGGGAATTTGTCAAATCTGATAAGAATTAGACACTGAAAGGAAAGGTACAAATCTACAGGAAATATTGGGACACTAGAGTGGATGGAAAACTTTTTAAATTATACAAATGCATGTTGTAGTTGTTACACTTTCCACACAAATTCATCGACACAACCTAATTTCGACTCATACATTCATTCGTTCGTTCACTCGTCCTCTTCAAAGCTCTAATCAGAAACTCGTATGGTTCCACTTTCAGCATACTCCTCTTAAAGATTGTTTTCCTTTCTACTTCATTATTTTAAATATTCAAATTGCTAATTTTCGACCGTGTTTGACATATAAATTCGTGTAAAGTATCGCCAATAGTACGTAAAGTGGTAACGGAACAGACATTTGACCCAAAGTTACAAATTGTGCTGGATATATCGTTCACTTTTCACACCTTTCTATGGAAAAACGTTTTCTTGCACATCCGTGGTAAACAATGTCGACACAAGAATTTAGCGCAAAAATATACATTGATCATAAGATAAGTTTTTGAGCAAGTAAACTAACTGAACAAATAAACATTAATTTATGTACAAATACACATTAATTTATGTACAAATACACATTAATTTATGTACAAATACACATTAATTTATGTACATTATGTTCTGCAATGGATACTTGAAACAAGAAAAGACCAACCCATGATACATTTTTGGTGAATATGCGGAAACAAAGAAAATCAGTCACATTTTTGAAATAGGAATTAATTAAAAGTTACCTACATAATGTCAAGCACATTTCTAGTTAGTAAATGATATAAATCTTAAAGACATTACATCTGATAAATAAACGTTGTACAAAAGCATGCAAAATACAGCTATGTAGCAAATTGTGAATATATTCAACATGATATATGCACAGATATGCCACGTAAAGCATACTCATGATATATATATATATATATATATATATATATATATATATATATATATATATATATATATATATATAACAAACTGAGAACACATTGGTAGTCTGTAATTAGAGAAAAAAGAAATTGTTAAACAACCATGCATCCCAGATTTTGTACAAATTATGATATACAAATTTAAGTTATGTAACTACATGAGGAAATTATCTCTAAATGTAGTAATAAATATATGCTACAATATGTCACACAGCTTAAATAATAATAATAATTATAATAATAATAATAAGAAGAAACGAATTAATATTAATATTAATATTATTATTTGTGCTTTATACTAATATATATGATTTCCTATATTAAATATTGATAAGGTATTATTTTTCTTTTCGTCCTGTTATGTGTAATATTTCATATTTAACTTTTGTCCAAGATTTATTTAACTTTGTTCTTGGTTATAGGATGTAAACAAGTTGTTTACATATAATTCGAGGTCAGGGTTGCTTTTGTTTACAACTATACTGGTTTTCCAATAGAATTACTGATATTTGTCAGATAAGCCATATGATTTTATAGAAAATTCTGTCAGGTGACCGGTGTTTATATATAGGAAGTTTGGTAAGCAGTATTTCATTCTAATGATAACTATGTGTCTTTAAGGAATTTGGTTTAATAATCAGATGTTTATAGTTTTGTTGTGAAAATCAGAGCAAATTCAGAGAGGAATTATTTATTTAAAATATACATTGGAATTACTAAATTGCTAACTCATTTTGGATTGATACAGGACTTTGGGATTTTTGTGAATGGATTACATCATTCATGCATATCATGACATTCAAGACTACTGGCACATCATGACATTCAAGACTACTGGCACACCAGGACATTCAAGGCTATTGTAATTCATGCGGAACATTCTATATTTTGGACTTGTGATTATGACACTTAGGATTATTGGATTATTTGGATTTTAATTCACAATATTGAGAAGTGTCTTTTGAATTTTCACTTTTATTGTCTAGAAATAAATTGCTTGTTGATTTTACTTACATTGTTTGTTACACTTTCTTTCTGTTACATATTTTTAAGACCTAGAGTCGCAACAGTCCAAATGCTAAGTATTTTCTACTTTATACAATTTGTCTCACATATGAATTGTATTGACTTGAGAAAAAAGAAATTTAATTAGAACGAAACAAGTATTACACTAACCTTAGAATTCTAGAATTCATACGACCTGTGGGTCCCTTTCTTAAAGGCAAACACTCACAAAAGACACATAACAGTTAAGACTGGGAAATGAAACGTGAATATACAATAGACGACATGATATTATCTGCTCCTATATATATATATATATATATATATATATATATATATATATATATATATATATAAACACATATTAGAATGAGGAATATATATATATATATATATATATATATATATATATATACATACATACATACATACATACATACATACATACATACACAACAAATCTGGATAAGGAGCGCATATGCTTCTTTTTGAACTTACTGTAGGCCATATGTGCTTATATTTAATATGCACTTATTATTAACGGATTTGTGTTCCATACAATTAGTTTAAATGTCTCAATAATTACGCTTAACAATTAAATTTCGAAGCATGTTATATAAATATGGTTGACTAAAGAAAGGTTTGATAGTACAAAGGCAGAATGTCAGAATCAGAATGAGGTAGACAGATAAATAATCTGATGAATAGGAGCATCAGAAGAAAATGTAGCTTTCAAAGGTTGTTGTTGTCTTTTCTTAGCACTCGTATGTGCGCTTATATTTGCGATAAAATACTGGATGGATTGTGTGCTCTTATTTTTGCGATAAAAATACCAACGCGCCAGCGTGTTCTTATTTTTACAATCAAAATACTGGAGCGCCCGTGTCCTCATATTTTTGCAATCAAAATACTGGAGCGCCCGTATGCGTTTATAATCAGTGTACGCGTATTTTCACAAGCAACTGAACATATATACAATACATGAATTTATCATTAAAACTAAAGAACCCATAAGTTTACGTTGTTCTTAGCATTCATTATGTTTAAAAATTATTTATTGTTGAATTGACTGAAAATGTCTGAAAACAAATCTCAGAAAGCATTGGAAATAGTTTGATCTAACACGGAGTAAAGATGTGAAAAAAGACTTGTATCGATTATCAAAGTCCAAGGATTAATAAACATAAACAGATAATATATCACCCCTTGAAATGAACTATCATCTGTTGTTGTTCGTGTTCAGATAATAAAGATGATGATGACGATTATTATTATTATTATATTATTGTTTTTATTAATCATAGATTTACATAAACGAATGTACGAATCAGAAAATCAAAAACACAGACATCGGGAATACAAATAGATCTAACCATTTGCATTATATTAAGAAATTAAATTAGTAACTCTATATATGTGTGTGTGTGTGTGTGTGTTTGTGTGTGTGTGTGTGTGTTGACTCGCATCGTTAGTTCTCATATAGAAAAGTTCTATTTTTCTATTTGCAATAATCAAGAATTTGAAAGATTGCTATTTGACGTATGTTTTTTTTTTATAGTATTTGAAAATTAGGTGACGTTACTAAAGTTAGAGTAAGAAATTAAATTAGTAACTCTTAAATATGTTACACTAGTTCAAACGGAGTAATTACTATTAGTAGTTTTCATTACTAAATAAATATCGATTGGTCTGCGTTGTTTCATTAAAATTTTAAACCAGGAATTTATTTTATTAATATTATTATTTTGTGTTTCAAGTGTTAAAGGGAAAGGCCAATACTAAGTTGGCAGAACTTACGGTCCTTACACTTTTGTTATTCTGTGTTAATAAAATATGTTTAAATGCGGGCATGTATGCATGCATGTATTTTTGTATGTTAAAGATTGTTTAAATTTCAAACAGATTTTTTTAAAAATGCTCTCTGCTCTTTTCTATACACTGCTGTTGGTGAAGCAAACACAAATATTTGAGTTTTTATATTCGGATCATATATGATGAGATGTTAGGTTTTCATTTGTAATATCTTGATTTTAATTGTGTATTGTAGGTTTGGTCTTCAAGCCGTTTCATGCTGCGATTGAACTTCAAATCAATAATAATAATAATAATAATAATAATAATAATAATAATAATAATAATAATAATAATAATAATAATAATTAATATCCTTTATTTATCTATGGTGACATGATTAGCTTACACCTAGTTTTATCATGACCCTGCAGTTAAACAAATATACAAGAAATATATGTGTAATTACCAAAGTTTAACGACTACAACTATTACAGAAATACTTTGTGAAATTCCTCCGCGCCAACCGTGTTACGCCCAGTAGACAAGGTTAACATCTCCTGCATCAAAGAAAACAAATATAACAGAAATAAATACAAATTATACAAGGTTAACATATTGTTATAAAAAAGATATTTCTATTCCTGCCGTTCAACACAAATTTATATGATGTATTATTTATTATCATATAGATATTTTTATTCCTGCCGTTAAACACAAATTTATGTGATGCATTATTTGCTATTGAAAAATCTTAATAATGAAACTGGTGGATTTTTTTTGTCTTCATCTTTTCCAGTGAAAGAATCTTTCATCAGTAGAGTACCACTACTGGGCGTAACACGGTTGGCGCGGAGGAATTTCACAAAGTATTTCTGTAATAGTTGTAGTCGTTAAACTTTGGAATCATTTGCTCTTAAACTGTACTAATCTTAATAGGGAAAACGGCGAATAATCAGTAAACAGGAAACCAACTTGCTCTTACTTACAAATAGAGCCACGTGATTGCACCTCCGAACATTGGAAGTGTTCTGTGTCATCATAGCGAATTGCTTTAAATTAAATATGGACCCAGAATTAAATTTTGTACTGCTCTCACAAGAATGATGGACTTTACAATCCCTTAAATGGGCTGTTCACTTTCTTTAGTCCCTCACAAAAGCAATTGATTTTTGTGTTCATAAAATCGTTTGTCTTAGACAGGCGTTCGTTTTAGCCAGGTTGTCTGTAGGCAAACATGCAACAGTAATTGGGGAAAGAATTTGTTGATTTTTATTTTCTTTTTGAGAAATATTTTTTATTATGCAGAATTATCTTTGGGTAAAAGGTACGTATTCTTTTCATTTGGAAATCCGTTATAGCGCGGTTCTTTATTGCAGTGACCACTCTACTAAAATGATTGGATTCGACAATATTGAGTAATCGCGAGGGCTCGAGTTATATCGTGGAATGATCAAATTAGGTGCATGGAGTATACTAAAAAATCTGAGTAAAGCCACCGAACAGAATAATAGACTTCCGTCAACTATAAGAGTGAACATTTGTTTCATTCGGATATTATCAGATGGTCATTCATTTGGCTCAAGTGAAAAACTCTGTCTCTATCCTTATGGCGACCACCAAATAAAAATATTATTGTGTACTACAAATCGTATACCTAATTAAAATAGTTGAACTTAAAACGTTAAAATTAATCAAGTAAGATGATGTATATCTTTCGTTCAAATTGTATGGGTCCTATAGAGAAAAGCCAATGTCTTTCAACGCCTTTGGTAAATATGTCGCTGCTCAGTTGAGGAAACGATAGATATCAGCGAATCGCATCAATTAACTACCATACAAACCACATCAATTAGAACCAGATTCCTCAAAAGTGCACAGAGAATGCTCGAACCAATTTGCTTTCTGAAACGGATCGGAATTCAAACCATGGACGCTTGGCCGGCATACAGCAACCCTAATAACTCCCGTAATTATCACACCAACAGCAAATACCACGCTCTAAAACCTAATTCCTGGATGGGACATGCATACCAGTGTACTGAGGTTAAGCAATTCACCTGTGGCTGGTCATACTAAAGTGATGACCATCAAAGCCTATAAGATCAAACAAGCCGCTGTAAAGCGTCTGTAATGATCAAGTTTACTTCAGTAGAAAATACTTTCACGGCTACTTATGGGTTTGTTTGTGGACTTAGAGGGTCAAAAGCGGCTACCCTGTCATGCAGTTATTAGATGAAACTCATCAGTTTATTGTTTTCTTGTTGTGTCCTTGCTAATGTGAAGACATTCCGTACAATCCTACTTCATGCTGGAAACTAAGCTATCTTTGGAGTTACGAACCATAACCACTCCAAAACCTGGAAATGGAAAAGATGGGTTTGGTAAGCAATAATATTGGGTGTTTACTAGGTGTCTTACTTCAACAGGAAAATATTTGATGCAGCAACCATTTTTACCTTTTTACCTTCAAACATCAAAAGTGATTTATTGTTATAATAAAGCAATAATCTGAAAAAGAAGTTGAAAAAAAAAATGTTTATTACTGCTTCAATACACATAACGTTAATGTATTCAAACTGAAAATTGCATTTCACTGCCCATGCACTTGCAAAAAAATAAAGGAGGAAAGGGAGTTTTTTAAAATAGAGATAGGGCATGTGCATTATATTAAACCATGATCTTACATCTGTCTGGCATCTTATTAGACCTTACTTTCTTAATGTTATAAATCTTTCTATAGGTAAAAGCTTTAACCTTTAATACTCATTTTTAAAAATTCTTTTTATTACTTTTGAAGACCTTTTTATTTTGATATCTTTTTATTACTTTTGAAGACTTTTTATTACTATGGCCAGATGCGCAGGTTGCAATAATCACCTTGAGGGGGTCAAGCAACATATGTAGATAGGGAGATAATGAAATGGACGAAAGCAGACTAACAAAACATGAAATAATGGAGGGAAAATAAACATAAGACAAAAGTTACCGATAGAAAAACCAACAACAAAACAAAACCAAAAAAAAAACAACCAACCAACAAACAAACAAACAAACAAAACAAAACAAACAAACAAAAAAAAAAAAAAAAGAAACCCTTAAAAAAAAAAAAAAAAAAAAAAGCATCGATACTATTAGATTTTCTTAGAAGTATGGAGCGATTGAGAACTTGAAAGTAACATCCCAATCTTGTTTCTTCAATTTGCAAGCAATGCCATTGGAGACGTCTGCTACATCCGGAAAAAAAGATGGACAATAATAGGAATGCGAAAATTAATTTTTTTCCACACTGACTACAGAAAAATAATTGCATAAACTAAATTTCAATTAGAAATAGGAACAGAAACTTGGAAATAATCATTTTTCTTCTGAAAGTGGTTCATAATGAAGCGTGTACTAGTGTTGATCCGTTAGAATATTTTGAGGAGGGACACAAACCTATGAGGACATCTGATACAAGTTGTATAAAGCTTCTCGACTTGAGAGCGTACTAACAAATTTTGTTCTTTTTAAGTCATATCTTAAGATAAGTTTTTTCTTAATACGACCAACTTACCTATAAGTTTTTTCTTAATACGACTAACTTACCTATAAGTTTTTTCTTAATACGACTAACTTACCTATAAGTTTTTTCTTAATACGACTAACTTACCTATACATTTTTTCTTAATACGACCAACTTACCTATAAGTTTTTTTCTAATACGACCAACTTACCTAAAAAAATTTTCTTAATACGACCAACTTACCTATAAGTGTTTTCTTAATACGACCAACTTACCTATAAGTTTAGTCCCAAGATTCTATAATTAGAATACAAATACTATCTCCATAGTTTAGTTCAGTAAGGTAGCAACGGTGTCATTTAATTTGGTCTTCTGTCGCCTTTTCTAGATCATCAAATAATCCCCCCCCCTCTCTCTCTCTCTCTCTCTCTCTCTCTCTCTCTCTCAGACTCTACAGTCCTACGCAAGGTCGCTCCTCGCCCCGCACCTTTCGTTATAGTATCATTTGCATTTGTGGTTAAACTTTCAGAATCCTATCTTCTGCACAGGATATCTTCTGCATAGGATAGATATGAGTTAACAATTTAATTGTACGTTTTTCAATGTAAAACAAAGTTTAAACATTCAACATTTTATTTCATGGGTTGCCATACAGTGATCAGTGCATATTCCAGTCAAGACACTAAATACTTTTTTATGGCCAAGTCAAGGTGTTATTCCATTTTTTCTTTGGCTGTTAATATCATATTTACTGATCGTGACTAAAAGCCATTGTAAAAGTGGCCGTTGGAAAGGTTTGACAATGATAATGGAATGTGGAGGTTAACGTTCTCTCTCTCTCTCTCTTTCTCTCTCTCTCTTAATATAGTCAAGTATTATAAATATTATGTTGCACGTTAGAAATTACCGAAAACCTGATCTTGAAATCATTCTTTAAACGATGTTTGCAGCTGTACATAATCAATCAGACTTTCGGATGTTTCGGATGTATACCTTCTAAACGTTGGCTTTATCCTACATTTACTTAGATTGTATGTAAACAGCATTAGGACAATAACTCAAGGCTTTCATCACAAAGCCCCTTTTAACACCTGAACAAAACATATCGGAAGAACCTTGTCCGGACTCAAATTTAACGATCTCTGCCTGGCCCAATACATTAGTAGGTACTTCCTGTGGACTCCTCCAAAGACCATTTTGCTTTCCTGGCACACGACTCGTGGAAACTTTCATGATGATTTGAAGAAAGTTGACTGTCAGGGGTCTTTTGAAAGACATTTGATTAATTCTGTGCCATACTTTTTGAACTTGTTGAAAGATTTTACTCAGAAAGAGAACTTAGTCTGCAGAAATTAAATTTGTAATGTGTCTTGTCCGATACATTTTGTTTACTTCTGAGAATTTAAATATATATGTTCGTAACATTTTCGATTTCAACTTTTCTCTTTATTGTGAGGAATTATGTAATTAAATTTACATTTTTTTTTTAATGGCAAGGAACAGAATACTGCAAATTTAAATGGACATACAGACAAGGTTGGGGGACGAGGACACGAGGTGCAAATACAGCACAAAGAGAAAGAAAGAAGGAAAGAAAGAAGGAAGGAAAGTCAGATATAAGAGTGTACTGAAAAAAGAACAAAGGAATTAAATCTAAAATTAAGTATTCAAAGCAGAGGAAGTAACAAAAGACAAATACAACATATAGTAACTGTTAGCTCTTTCCTGCATGGTCTCGACAGTGTTGTACTGCATAAAGTTAATGGCAAAACACGTTGGTCCTAACCAGATAAACACTGTCCTCATGCCGAAATCGATAGAAGCGAAAAATCATAAGTTTTCGTCCGCAATGTGTTGAAGTTTTCAATCGAAAATTGCTTTTTCAATCGAACGCGAAACATTTCTTACAAGTGATCTTGACTTGCTATTTTGGGTTGGTTGACCGTATTTTCCTGATTGACCACTTTTCAAAACAAGTCTCTGTCATCATGGTTCAAGACAACGTATAAATGATTTCTATGAATAGTCAAGACATGCAAGGATTTTGAAACGGAAATTGAGATGACATCTTTACCGTATAGACTGATGTAACAATCAACGCAAAAAAATGTACACGTTGTCTCTAAAAGCCGCATAAATGCATATTTTCTATGGCAAGGTTTGAAGAGTAACAACAAACGATTATAAAACGGACATGATGAATTTCAATGAACTGGTCTAAACTGGTTGAAGATGTTCAAATCCGGCATTGAAACGCTGTCAAGATGACGAAGTTCACTTCAATACGTTTATGTTCGGTACTTTGTGATTGAATCAAAATCTGACTAGATTATTTTGCGGATTATTGCGGTTAAGAACATTTGAAGTCAACACTTGGAAGCCGTCGAGAATGAAATAAGTCAGGTAATTAAACTGTATTTTTGCCGCCATAGATCACTAACATTTGACAGAATCTTGATTATGTAGGCATCATATTACATAAGTTTTGTCTTCTATTTAACTTCTTTATTTGGTATTTTACATCACGATTTTTCACCTTATATGATTTTTTCTTTTTTTCTTCTGTTTTGGGATTTTAATTTTATCCTTACTCTTTGGAATTACTTTCATACCGTGAAGCAGTTCATAATGTGGTTGGTGAACGATTTTATAAGGTAATCTTAATGTGTGTGTGTGTGTGTGTCTGTGTGTGTGTGTCTGTGTGTGTGTGTCTGTGTGTGTGTGTGTGTCATATTTCATTGAATGCAATTTATCTATTTTATTCCGGGAAGAAAGGTGCATGAGCACTTGCTCTGGAATGCTCATGATTCAGATTCGATTCCAGGAAATAGTTTCACAAACCATGTTCCATTTTACGATTAAAGGGATTGTAAATCTGTGTTTAATCTCTGATTGTATAAATTAAGTAGGCTTTTTGTGCCTTTTTATACTTGTTGATAAACTTAATCTGCACGTGCGATTTATAAATTAATTCGTGCACGTTATTCTCATTCAGTTCAACAGGTGTTGTTCTCATTCACTTCAATAGGTGTTTCATTCACTTCAACAGGAGTTGGATGTTAATGTTCAACAACTTGTAGTTTACGTGTTGTTTTGTTTCTTCATAATTACCGATTTATCGATATATGCATGGCTCAATCACCACGTCATATGTAGCATTGCTTCGCCATCCACTGGGACTATTCCATGCCTACACTTGTGACATGGAGAGATCAAAACTGCATATTTAAAAAAAAAATTTAACGAGAAAGCCTGAATAAACTGAAACAATTGTCGCGATCTAAGTAGGTTACAGTGATCGAACCTTCCAAATACACAAAATTTGTCCTGTAAGGTCCTTTAAGTTTTGGTGAACGGGAACTCTACACGTTTTGTATTTTATTTTTGTTATTGGCGTACAGCATAATCTCGTTAACCCGAATCCCACGAAATACATTCGAATAAACAAGGGTTGGGAACGAGTTTAGCTTGTACCAATTATTTGCATTCGTGGAACATACACGTGGTTCGATTATAACCAACTAAGAAACTTCATAATGATGTACCACCAGAGAAAATGCTGGACTTTTTGAGGGAATGCACTATAATTGACCCTATATTTTAAGGATTTTGTATTTTTTTACCTTTATCTTTTATTTTGTATACCGTTTACAGATTTTTAACATCCTTACACTTTATCTTTTGTCTTGTTGTACTAAATGTACGTTAGTTTGGAAGAGAGTATCTTCCTACAGTTTTGTTATGGTAATAGTCCTTAAAGCAGATTGGCAGTAGTTCCACTGTCAATATTGGCATCATTGTGTGTTTACACAACAGAAGTAATGCTAAGTACAACATACAGCATACTCATATTGGGGGAGGACGGGGGAGGGGGGGGGAGGCGAGATTTACATTAGTTTCGCCATTAACGTGTCATCTTTGGAAATGGGTGATTCTCGTCATCTCTTTATTAATGTCAAATGTAAGGGGAGATTACTATATAGACTCGCACAGTTCCGATGTAAAGCGCATTATTTTGTCTGCGACCTAAGAGACTCGAAATAACCAAAGACTTTGTCTCGCAGCGCGTTATGTTTTCGAAGTTCCATTGCATTTTTAAAAAGAAAATATTGTATATGGAGAGACGTAGAACTATCTCATTCCTTGTTCAGATTTGTAATCAAAATTAAGGGTGCGACAGAAGGTTTCGAAACTAGAGTCTGATTGTTTCTTCATTGTCCATGTGGCTTTTCTTTCTTTTCTTTCATGACGATTCTTGTGTACTTAAATGAAGGGGCCGAGGATGGCCGAGTGCTCTAAGGCGCTCGCCTTTACAGATCACTGACATCTCACCTCTCTCTGCGTGGATTCGAGTATCTCCTAGGCCAACGTGGGTATGTGAGAAAGCTTGCCAGTAACTTCCCGTGGGTCTGTGGTTCTCCTCGGGGGTTTTCCCGGTTTCTTCCTCCACCAAATATACTGGCCGCCATGCATAGTCTCTCATTAAACCCCCAAAATAACCAACAAACGAACTTGTATAAATTATCATAAGAGCATATAACTGCTATTCAGCCTTGAGTTAGTACACGTTCCCCAAAGACAGAGCGGATAATGGATTTACACGTTCCCCAAAGACAGAGTAGATAATAGATTTACACGTTCCCCAAAGACAGAGCGGATATTGAATTTACACGTTCCCCAAAGACAGAGCTGATAATGGATTACACGTTCCCCAAAGACAGAGCGGATAATGGATTTACACGTTCCCCAAAGACAGAGATATACCTGATATATATATATATATATATATATATATATATATATATATATATATATATATATATATATATATATATATATATATATATGCCTGAACGGAAAATGCCGAAGTAATTATCGTACTTCAGGTTAAATTTCATATACTCGCTGTGACGTCACGGGTTGAATAACTATTCGTTTGAGCAGTTTGAATATATGAAATCCCGATATCTTTACAAATACATGATGACCTGAATGAGGCATGCAGGAATATTAATATTTACTGATTATGTTATTTTTATATTTGATAAGTGGGATTCAGACACAAATTATACTATTTAGAAATGAATAACATCACACATTACATGTTTGAACTGTACAGGTAATCGGACACTTTGTCGTCGACTAAGAAATCAATAACATCACCCATTATACGTTTGAACTGTAAAGGTAATCGGACACTTCGCCGTCGACAAAGAAATCAATAACATCACACACTACATGTTTGAACTGTACTGGTAATCGGACACTTCGTCGTCGACAAAGAAATCAATAACATCACACACTACATTTTTGAACTGTACAGGTAATCGGACACTTCGTCGTCGACAAAGAACGAAGTAGCTGATAAAGATTAGCATCAACGTGTACAGCTTTAATTTATCTACCATGAATTTACACAATTTCAATTTATCGCTACTATTACAAAAATTGAAAGGGCTGAGTGAGGTCGGACGGTAAAATTGCCTGTAAAACTGTAAGATAGATGTGCTTTAAACATCTTCTCTAAGAAAAGGAATTTTAATCTACATTTATTAGTCACCAAATCAAATAGTATTTCCACTAAGAGATATATTTCTATCCGTTGTTATACATTATTGCTTTTAATTGATCCTTTGTATTGGTTTTATTGGAGAGAGAGAGAGAGAGAGAGAGAGAGAGAGAGAGAGAGAGAGAGAGAGAGAGAGAGAGAGAGAGAGAGAGAGAGAGATAGAGAGAGAGAAGAAGAAGAAGATGAAGAAATACGTGTTTACTTGTCAATTAATCAAAATTTAATCCAGGGGCAGTGATGGGTAACCACTATCAGGAATGGGCGATAGACCATACATTTCGTCAATATTTAGCAATAGTTGCATACTTGTTTAATATTTTCAGTAACAGGAACCAAGATCTATACCAATCTTTCCATTATAAGGTATACATCTGTCTCTCTCTTAATAAAGTCTGCTAACATATCTTGTGTTTTGTATTTCAAATGTGTAAAGGAGAAAGCCTATTATAAGTTATTGAACTGGTGGCATAACCCCTTTAACCTTTGGTACAAATTAAATATGTTTAGACTAAATCACATACATGAAGTTGCTGACATTTTTATGTTTGTTTTTGTTTTTCTTGTCATGTCACTTCGAAAACAAAATTCGACAGATGATTAGATGACATTATCAATTGTTTTCCCGCATATGATATGATCTCTAGGCCCAAATAGTTAGCCTTGTACGCTCGGAAACCAAATTTAATTCCACCTTTTGGCATATGAATCCATCCTCATTTAGAAGCAGCAAAAATCAGTCATGTCAACTGCGAAAATTATATATTCCCAAATCACGACTTTGGTTATTCCAAGTCACGACATTGGTTATTACACCCCACCCCCCTAATTTTTGATCTTTGCCTATTCAAAACAAATCCTCAACCATTCCTCTCCCTTTAAAAAGAGCAAATTCAACGAAATCATAGCCTCCTATCTTAGCCATACATCCCTGTATACAGACGGTTTGAAAGATGGAGACAAGGTTGCAGCTGCCATTGCAACACCCCACAGTACCATCTCGAGCCGGTTACCGGAAAAAGCGTCCATTTTTATCGCAGAAATTGCAGCCATACCATTCAAAACCTCTCAAAAAGCAAATCTCATCGTCTTTTCTGATTCCATTTCCACACTGAAAGCCTTACAAGACTTTAAATTTAATAACTCTTTAATATCCAAATCTTACCGAAACATAATTTGCTGAAAAACTCTGGAAAAGAATATTTTGTATTATTGGCTGCCAAGTCACATTGGTATTAAGGGTAATGAAAGGGCAGATAATGCATCAGCAGTTATAGATGATGGGTCGAAAATGGCATTATAGGCCCTGTGGAAAACTCTACTCTCCGACCATATTGAACAGATGACACTATAGGGCTCTATGGAAATTTAATGTTAAAAACGTCCATAGGTTTAACATTGGATGAAACTATGGGGCCCTACGTTCCTCACAGCTCATACGCGTTCAGAATATATCGCTGCCATAAGGCTGTTTTGACCCATGGGTCACAGCTACTTTAGTCCAGCGTCTCTGAATATTTGTACATAAGCAGAATGACTGAATCATACCTACATTGAAATCCAATAAAAAGCGAGGGATAAAGAATCATATTATGTATTGCGGCTTGGATTCGCTTCATTGTGACGTTTTCAGTATATTGTGACGTCTGCCACGTGTTATCTTGTAAGTCGTCAGCCCACTGCTCCATCTCTACAAGTAAAGTATTCCTGACTTCTTCCTCTTACGTATTGGGATAAATCTTCACAGCCTGCACTAAAGTCAATGAATAGAAAATGTCGCAGAAAATGAAGTCTAAATTGAGTGTGGTGCAGTTATCAAAGCGTACGGTTTTCTCCAGTTGGCATTTAACTACAAAATTTACAGTGTTGTGGCAGTGGTACCATTCTTGCAAATGGAGGTAGCCCACTGTAAGTAGTATGTATGGGGCCCTACGAGAATTTAACATTAAGTGGCATATTGAAGTCCTATGGGAATTTAACATTGAATCCAACACACATCCTTACTGATCAAAGATAGTGACCATTGGCCGAGACTACAAGTAATAAAAAAATTACGAAAATGGTTAGGATTTTGGTGGAGACCAAAAACAGAAACCGTAGTATTTTATGAAAATAAACCATTTTTTGGCGAATGCGCAATGAAAATAAATGTTCGCACATGAGAAAAAAATATGTACAAAATAATTAAAAATTAAATAAGTTACATAAATTTATTTTGTATACACAGTATTTTTTATACTAGAGATCTGTGTGGTCCTGAATAGGGCCGTTGGTCTAGCCGTGGCAAGGACTGCTTTTGGCCACACTCGCTCTAGTGACCACACTTCTCCAGCCGGGCTCCAAATACGGTACATCTGTTAAAACAGTGGTCTCCATCCGAAGGGATGATCAAAACCGGGAGCGTAAAGTGAGGCTTGTTAGCCTCACTTTCCCAGTTTGTATCCTTGTGATGAGGGATTCTGGCTCTGCATGTTGCTGCTGCCACTGTTGTATTTCCTGCTCCAGTTGTTGCTGCCTTCTCTTTTTTTCTCCTACCATTCCCTCTTTTTTCTTTCTATTTCTCTTTGAGGACTTCTCCTAAGAGCTGTTTCGCCATCCTAAACGAAAGCATTTCCATCTGTATGTATCGTCTGTTCGGATGCGCCTCCAGTTCTTGCACCCGATCCATGCAGTGCTTCACCCTCTCCAAGTGCACCATGGCTTCGCTCAATCTTCCGCTCTGACTCATTCTTCTTTTACAGGATCGCCGATGAAATGCCAAATTGGCAAACGCACCGCTTTATATGTTGTAAGCGCAGACGTGAAACATCCTTGACGAGACACGCGGAAGTGAAAGAAACATTTCCCTCGGAAAGTAAAGAACTTTAATTATTGACTCATCATTAAACATTGGTCGTACTGTGCTTGACTAGGTCGATCGATTTGACAACTTTAACAATGTTCTCTGGTTGAGACGTGATTTTGTGTTTTAGCCATGTGGTTAGCAAAACGGGATACTGAAGGTTGCTTTTGTTCTGGCGGTCGTGACACTACTGTTTCTTCTCTTTGTTCTTCTTCTCCAAAACCACTTTGTTGTTGTGTCATTTACTGCTTTGGTTCCTGTTCTTGATCGTCTACGTCCATTGCTTCCTGTTCCACATTTCGTAGTCCATGATCACTTCTCTGAGGGTGTTTACTTCGAGGCTATTGTAAATTCTGTAAACAAGCCACGTCCACACAGAGTTGTCCTGATTTTATAGAGTGGAAATGTCCCTCTTCACTGCCTTGGTCGGGGGTGAAACAAAATCCACATAAACAATCCCTCCTGCATAGTGTGTAGTGATTGAACGGGTCAGGGTTTTGATCAGGAACTCATTTGAGGGCAGCATTGCTGACGATGCCAATGAACAAACATTTAGGGAGTTGACCCATGAACACATGATTTTCGATTATGGATCGGAGTCTGACGGCAATGGTGAAGGTTCTGACTTCAACTCGTCGTATTGGATGCTTAGATGTGCTTCTGGTCAGAGCCTGACTGATGCCGTTTCCTACTTTTGGTAAGACTTTGACACGTCGCACATAGAGACTGGCGTTTTCGATGTTTGTTTTGTACACGTTAGCACAAGCCATCAAATGGAAAATGGTGCAGCTTCGATCAAGACACAGACCTACATCCACTTAATTCAACAAATACTTGTCTTGAAACCAAAGGTCCAAGTGCATACGATCCATCCGTCATTTCTAAACTCCGCCTTTGTTTGATTTTCTTTTTTAGGTCGCTAAATCCTTCATTGTGGTCGGTGTCATCATAAGGATTCAAGCTGTGTCGTTGAACTTGTTAAACATGTCAGGTTTCCACACCACACAAGCATCTAAATGTGTGTTCCTGTCCTCTTTTCTGTAAGTAAGTAGAGTCACTAGGAAATTTCGATAAGGGTAAGTGTCGATACTGCTGTCGAGTTTGTTGTTCAGGTACAAATCCACCTCGCTGAACAAAGAATGCATGAAATTGCTGACGTTCAATTCGATAGGGTATGAAAAATACTTGAAAAATCGGTTGTTGATATTGCTGATGTCTTTTGACTGAGGCGCGAGGGCAAAATAGCAAAACAAACTCAGAAAATTGAATTGTGGACTATGAGGACGTGAATGGTAGTCGAACAGTAAACGTCTGTTGGTTTTCTCGAGTGCCTTGCCAAACCAAACCGATCGCTGAAGATAGCTGAAATCGTATCGACGAGAGGTCGAAAATAAAAATAATATCCTTCAGGAATTTACATGTCATACAGATTCAGTTGGGCATTAGCTGGCGCAGGTATTTTTGTTGTTGTTGTCGTAAATGCCAGTATCTATTTTGTCCAACTGTTATTGCTCTTGTTCGTTTAGTATTTCTACGACGAAACTGGTTTGATTCCCCGTGATATTCAAGACTTGAGTCATATGAATGATTTCTACCAAAGCCCCTCCCCAATGAACTTCGTGGTCGAGTTGTATGGATTGAGGTAAATATGTAGTGAAACAACACAAAGTGTTGTTGGGAAGCACATCCAGAGAACTGTCACTATGTAAGTCAATTCATCATTCATTATTCAATCATTCTCGTTTCTGAGGAGCCACCCGATGTCAAAGGAGGATGACTTTCCAACGGTTTCAAAGAGTTACTGTGACTTTAGCGGTTGTGACTGAAGTTTGCGTGGCTACCGTTGTTACTACAGTCGGTATATTTCAACGTTCGATTGGGAAGAAGATATAATTGCCATATAATTGCTGAGTAAAATATTGCACAGTTGATCATCCCATTGCTGCAAACTCAAGTTTCCAATAGCTGCTCCAATGACGCAACACACCGCGAAAATCTGACAGAAAAATACCTCATCCACTGTTGCTGTTTTTGTTTCTGTAGACTCTGGAGTGATGAAGTGGAAGGTGAGATAATGTTTAATGGCATGTTCATGACTTCTGCTTCTATTTATAGTCAATGAGTTGCGAAGCTACAATCCAAGAATAGAAACTCGGCGAATAACCTTTCCAATGGATTTTGATTTATTTGATGCGATGTCTTCCCACTTTGATCGATAATACTTTCCATAACGTACAAGTCGACGTCTTTCTTGGTCACTTGTTGTAACTTAGTCAAGTAAAAGGCTACTTTTAAAGTTTTTCCGCTCAAATTGCCAATTTATAGACAGGTGGGTGATGTCCATAAACGTATGTTGTCACACGAAACAATTCTGTAGTCCAGTTGGGTAAATATCCTTTGTCAAAAGTGCGTTTTGTTTTTCCAATGCGAACACAGTCTCCTGTGTTTAAAACTTCTCTCCTCTTGATTGTCCCAGATGTTTCAAACAATCATTCAAACACTGCCACTTCATTTTCGGGAGTCATTTGTTCTGATGCACATACGATACTGCGATGGTACAATTGATTGTAGGCTTTCACCAGACTTGGTAACACGTCGATGTATTTGAGAGTATGGTGATGTGTAAATATTTCCACATACATACTTTCAAGGTTCTTTGAAAACGTTCTACAGTGGTGTAAATATAAATGTCTTGTTTTTCAGTTCATTTTGAAATTGCTGATTGAGAAATTCGGTGCATTTGTCTGTTTGCCATCGCAGAGGGGGTCAATCACTTTGTTACAGCACGATTTTCAAAGCTCACACTGACTCCAAACCTGTTATGAAAGCCAGAGGGACCATACAAGCAGATTTCGAAAGCACATCAATTGCACAAAACAAATATTTGTTATCTCGATTGTACGAAGCCAAGTGGAAGACATCCTCTAAATCAGCTTGCCATTGATGATTGATTCCCGCTACCTTCGTTTGAATTCTTGGAAATTTGTGTCGAATTGGTTGTGTAAGGTGTACGTCGATTGTTCTTTCAACCATTGTCGTACATCCTGCAGATGTACAATTTTAAGTTTGGCTTTGGCTGCACGATACTATTTTAAAATTCCTCTGAGACAGCAGCATGGGCGGAATTATAGTAAATGCTCGCCAAAAGTGAGTCCATACTGCTGTTCAATAAGTCATTAAATATTCGATGCTCTTAGGTTCTTGTATAATTTGGCTTGCAAGGCTTTACATGTCCGACAAGCAATAGGAGTGGACAAGAAAGCCTCCATATGAATCATTGATTTTTTGTTCTTGACTTTTATTCACTTCTGTCTTTACTTCTTTCTTTTTTTCTTCTACCGAAGAGAATGTAGACATACTCTTTTTGATTCAGTCTTTCATGTCTCGTTGAATCGGTGTAGGTGAAGCTGTCAACGTTGCTACAATACTTTGGGGGAAAGATAATTTAGCTGATTAGCTTTGGAAATCTAACACTTCTCTCTCTTTCTCTTCCATACCTGTGCAGTGTCTGTCGTCGTCCTTGTAGTTACCTTTTTTCTTTCTTCGGTCTTCATCCAGATCTTGGCATCTCTAAGAGTAGGTTGAACTGTTTCGTCTAGAGCTATTTTGCAAAACAGTTGAAGACGTTGCAATATTTGTTCGTTCTGTTGCAACTTTTCCATTTCTGACAAGTCTAATCGATCCATGAAAAAATGTAACTCTTGTTGTAAGTTTGCCGCCTCCGTGAGATTAGGAATGGGTGAGGTATCTGATCGTGCCAACGTTGGAGTATCATCCACCGTCTGGCCAACGTTGGAGTACCATCCACCGTCTGGCCAACGTTGGAGTACCATCCACCGTCTGTAAGGGACTAGGGTTAATTTTCGGTCATCTTTAAGTTCAAGTGGAGCTGTACTGATCCCCTTAAGGCATCGTCCTTTTTATTTTCATTTTAGCACTCCTCCTAAAAGAGGACCGGTTATCGCTCTTTCAGTGGAAACAGTCACATTGGCTATCAACGGAGCTATCAGCATCAGAGGAAATCCTCCTCACTGAACGAGCTCTTTTTCTTTTCACTGACTAATTTTATTTTTTCACCATGTATCGAAGAATGTTTTGAGGAATCTTTTGACGACTGCTGTGAACTGTTGAGGAGGACATCTGATCCAGAGAACTGAAGACATTCTAGTCCACATTTCTTTTTGTACACAGGGATTCGTCTCCACTGGTTGTCGGTACATAGTACCAATTTGTCTTTGGATACTGGTCGGCGAGACAATGAAGTGTTGTCAGCAGACTAAATTGAGTTAGTTCTTGTTTGGACAAATCCAGTAAACTTTGTAACACCCCTTTTTTGTCTTGTAGTTTATTCTTGGAATGTGCAACCCTTTTGGCAGCAGCAGCAAGTATAGCAGCAGAAAAAGACGGAGGAGGAGTAGCAGTTATTTTAGAGATGGGTGTCCATGCGGGAGGCTACTTCAACAGATTGGGAAAAACTTGGTTTTGCTGGCATCATAAATAACGGATGGAAAAAGGATGAGGCTGCAGGGATGTTGATGTGATTACAGGTTGAGGTTTCCGTGGGTACGTGCGCGTTCTAGCGGCAGTAGCTCTCTTTCTTGGGAGTGAAGTCCTCGTTTTCATCTTCGACTTCTTAGGAGAGGATTTTGGGTGTGAACTCAAAGCAATTCTCTTCTTTGTCTTTCTGTTGGTGTTTGGTTTGGGTTTTACCTTCTTGACCTTGACGACTGTATTTGGATCCTATCGTAGAAGCGAACAAAAAATAGAATCCACTTCCACCCAGTTTCAAGATAATTTATTTCTTCGTTTGGGTACCGGTTCTTGGATCGGCGAGTTGTGTCAAGGCTACTTCATTCTTTTCGAAAAAAGTTGCGTTTGATGAGGATTGTGAATGATTTCTTGTAGTAATTGACGTTGAAAACGGTCGAAACATTTCTTTAAAACTTGCTTCAAGAAATGCGAACGCACATGTGCATGTGCGTTCGCGACTGATCGCACACAGTGCACGAATTATTCTTGCAGCAGGATGAGACTAGAAAGAGGTCATGGTGAATAATGTCAGGGAAGATGGGGGCGAATGGTAGTTTTATACTTTTTTTTAGATGGACTTCAATGATTAAACAAATCCGTACAAAACCTCAGATAATCTGATGTAGTAGGATTTAAATCGATCAGAGGTAGATGTGTAGCATCGTCATAAGCATAATTCATCCATAGCTATCCTAATTCTTTAGCCAACACTTGGACTTGAGATTTGTCTCTAGGACTTTTGAACAATACCACATAATGGGCATTGAGACTGATGTTGCGACATTGTTTAAATCAATGTTGGTCAATGTAAATAATCATAGCATTGTGGTAATGTACTTTTCGGGTCAACCAAAGTTTAATTTCTTCTTCATTTTTCACTAATATGTCATCGATGACGAGATGCATTTGACTAGAGTCAGATACGATCCCATCGTCTTCTGGAGAATCAACCTTCTTATTGAAATAGCAATAGTTTAAAAATCTAGAATGTAGTTTCAGTTTGAGTTGAATCTGTACAAAGCAGTGGTAAATGCGTTATCGCAGCTCCAAACGTAAACTATAAATCTTCTCTTAAAAAATATCCATGGGACTAATAATCTGGACCCACCAAGGGAAAGTTGTGATAGCACGGTAACCAGCTGGAACGTTTACGTATACTCCACAACTAAAACACTATATTTAGTCTCCTTCACCAAAGTATAAAAGTCCTACTCTGGCAAAAGATTATATTGTGTGTGTGTGTGTGGGGGGGGGGGGGAAAGGTACATTCAGATAATTTGGCCATTTCCCTTTGAACGTGTCGAATCAACAACAACAAGAATAACCAGAGTGGCTTGCAACTATGTGGCTGACATCCATAGATCGACAAGCAGACGGCATCGCTTTCTACAGTGGAGCAAGATCGTCCTGCATTACTTTTGTCGCAGGGCACAGCAATACTCTTGTCGTAGGGCACAGCATCACTCTTGTCGCATGGCACATCATCACTCTTGTCGCAGGGCACAGCAGTACTTTTGTCGCAGGGCACAGCAGTACTCTTGTCGCAGGACACAGCAGTACTCTTGTCGCAGGGCACAGCATCACTCTTGTCGCGGGGCACAGCATCACTCTTGTCGCAGGACATAGCAGTACTCTTGCCGTAGGGTACAACATCGATTTTTTTGTCGCAGGGGATTGCATCACACTCGACTTCATTCAGCTTTTGATAGAGTACAGTGTATTATTCATCTTTCTGGGTGGACGTCTCTTCTCAAAATGACCTTTCTTCCTTTTTTTATCCTAGAGGGTGGTACCAGTACGGTACAGCGTTGTGATGTGTAAATCACTCTCGTTTCTCGTAGACGATCTGATACACTTTCCACAAGGGTTGACTCACCATTTGCTGATCAGACAAACGTAAAATCTTGTGTGGTTCGTGAGCTTTGACACGAAAGTCTTAATCTCGACATGATTTTAACGCTTCTTCAAGACCTTAAAGTTCACTACTTGACTGGAGCGATACTTCAGTGTCAGTCCTTTCACTCGGCATTTCGTATGAAGTTATATTTTCTTATCTCGGTATTAGTAGCCGTTTTTTCGTCCGCCACTTGCAAAACTCAGAATAGCATCTTCAGGAAGTTCGTCGGACCACGCTCCTGCACGTTCGTCTTCAAAGTGAGGATGATAGCTTCCAGGTAAATCGATGTACATACGGCTTTCGGTGTCAAAGTAAAGGACGCGGTCCCCTAAATGTTCCAAAACCGAGTACAATTTCAAACTGGCGTCGGTTGTCACGTAAACATCAATGATCACGTTGGCAAACTCGCTGTGTTGAACAAACTCGATAAGCTCTTAATAATTCACCAGGATCGACTTGGATCCACCAAGTATTCGGTCTTGGGCATCATCGGGTGCTGAGCGAATTTTTTTTGTGTGCAAACAGTTCAGCATGACATAGCAAAAAGCACGTCTTCCTTAGTTTGGCTTGATGTGTTCCAATTTGATGCCTTGTATTGATCGGTACCATTGTATGAATTGGCCTTTATCTTCTTGGGTGTGACACCAGTAGGGATAGCTGCTCGCGTCTTGTTTCAGTTTGAAAAAGTCGTTGACGTATCCTGAACAAATAATCCCTTGACCCGAGCCGTGGTCCTGTTGGTATTGTTTTGTGGTAGGAAAGTGCCAAATTTCGTATACTTTTACCATTTGGTATCCACGATAGAGAGCATACAATATATCCACACTCACAGCGTTCCTGTAAATGCCTGGTCTTGGTCATCATGAAGACAGAGTTCGTGTTGATTACATGTTTCAGCACACGTACGACACAATGAAAACATCAGTTTTCCGTTGCAACGATGAGGCAACACAAGACGATACAAGTCCGTCGGTGGAAGAATTTTACATTTGATTGGACCTTTGTACTGGCGATGTATTCAATGTCGATATGTCCTGTCAAATTTTTGGTGTGATCTGTTGAAAATCGAGCATATTTACAGACCCAAGGGTTCAACAGACACACATTGATATATTTGATTAGCTCTCCTTGAGATTCATCTCACGATCTCGTAAAACAAGCGTGTCATATTTGTCCTTCCTCCAAAAGAAACTATCGCGACGGTTCAAAGATTCAATATCCATCACATCGTAGTCTTCAACGATGCGTTGAAATTGTGTGTCTGCTTTAAAAGTCGATCGTAGTCTTGTTCGCACATTTCTACCACGCCGTATCCTTGAGCTTCCAAACTCTGGCGTCGTTTGTGAATTCTTTCGTACAGATCTTCTATGCTCAGTCCTAAATACAGATTTTTCAGTTTTACGTGCAATAGACGTCCATGAAATTCGTACACGATCTGCGTGTTTTCAAAATCATAGCCATCGAGGGAGTGAGGACCGATCTTCTTTCTCCACCGTTTCTGGCATGTTGTATCTACTTGTCTTGAGTTCGGAAGGTATAATCTCACCAACGCAAAGCCTTGGCCAAATACAAACGGCTCACGGATTGATACATTTGAGCTGGTAATAGCAAGGGTGTTCTCGGGCATGAAATTCTTCCGGCAATGGTGGAAACTTCCATCAATGGATCGAAACCCGCGTGCTCGAGGAATCACTGTCGAAATTTTTCACGATAACGTCGTAGAATGTCTACATCAGACCGACAATACTTCGGCATTCTTCTTGAAAATCAAAAGGGTCCAAAGAGTGGGTTTGGAACCATGTGTAAAGAGCTTCCCAATGCTTGAATCACATACCGTAGCAATGTGCCTCGGGCAAATGAGGTATTGCTGATTTTCATCGGCATTGAAAAAGTGAGGAAAATACCCTTAGCCATTTCAGTTAATCCAAACGTTTTGCGCAATTTACTTAAAGACATAGTTAGGCAACTCAGACGCACCCAACACAAAGTCATAGTTTTGACCTTAGCCATGTGTACTATACTGGAACTGTCCCGTACTCTGACCATGTGGATCGTACAAACTTTCTATAATATATCCTCCAAATGTCATGTCATACTTCCTCCTGCATTTTGATTGGTGGATACAAAACACGCGATTGCTGAATTATGTCACACGCGTTCTGATTGGATGAACATAAAACTCATTTTCGATCCGTTGTCAATCCGGATGAAGCGGTGCATACTCTAATTGTGTCATCCATTCTCAAGAAAGCACAATATTGGTGAGTGTAGAGAGCTCGACCGCCCTCTCTAACATGTTGCTCAATCCCAACATCCCGATCTACGCCATGGCCAAGTAGACGATTAAAGGAAGATCAGAATCAGCTATCCTTGCTGGCGATATTTAAGTGGAAAGGCAAGGATGCTTGAAAACAGTCCTTGAATATGGACCTCTAGTAAGAAGAAGCTTACACAGACGTACAGTCAAGAGGTGTGGTATATGTTAAGGATCTTGGTGAACATACACCCACTAAACCCAATGGCACATACATCTCTAGAAACAGAGATAGTACTCAATATTTCCAACTTCTCTCTATTTGTGTTTCTTGATACGTATGTATAAGTATGTCCAAAAATCATTTTTCATTTGTCATTTTTAAAAAATAAAAATTGAAATTGTTCTTTTTCCGTATGCGCAAAATTGTCTCATTGGGATTGTACAGACAATTTTGTTATACATTTTTTTAAACACTTTCTAAAGTACGTACATTTTAAAAATCGAGTACCCATGAACGAAGTGTGTTGTGTGTGTGTGTCTGTGTCTGTGTTCATTGCACATGAATTCGGTTATTTAAATAAATATTTTAGGTCATTTTAGTCTCCGCCAAATTCAATGTAAGTTTCCGAATTTTAGTATTCCTTTTAGTCTCGGCTTATTCATAAAATATTCTGAGGTTTTATTTAGTCTCCACCAAAATTCTGAGTCAGTTTCGGAATTTTAGTATTACTTTTATATTCGACCAACAGCCGCCATCTTTGGTAAGTAAGAATATGTGTCGGATTCAATGTTAAATTCCCATAGGACCCCAAAGTGGCATCCTAATATTAAATTCTCAAAGGGCCGAATAATGTCATCCAATGTTGAACCTATGGTTATTTTTAACATTAAATTTCCGTAAGGCCCCATAGGGTCATCTTTTCAAGATGGTAGGAGAGTGGACTTTTTTCATAGAGCCCCATGGCATCAGTTTTCGCCCCATAGCATCATATATAACTACTGGCATCCTCTTGAAGGATGAACCTCGACCAGAGTACATACCTTGTCAGTGGAATACTTTATTGTCGGGTGTATCGATTTCCGCTATTTGAGACAGAAGTTTCTTGATGTGAAGTCAACTTAGACGCTGCATGATGATGTTCCACCAGAGAAGATCTTGGACTTTTTGAGGTAATGCGGTTTACACACACACACACACACACACACACACACACACACACACACATATATATATATATATATATATATATATATATATATATATATATATATATATATATATATATATATATATATATATATATATATATATATATATATGGATACTTCAATTGAAAACTCATGGGTAGTTCGGCCTAAATGAAAAAGTCTAACCATCCTAATGCAATCTTATCATACTACAGCAAGGCATCAGTTTATCAGACGTACGCAATTTTTGCGATAATATTTACCCAAGTTCCATAACTCTTTTACATATATTATTATTGTTATTATTATTATTATTATTATCATTATTATTATTATTATTTGAACTTTTGTCTATTATCCCGCTATACCATGTTCTTGTCATACTTCCAATGTTACGTCCTTGCATAACTTTTCCGGGATATAATTTCTGTTGCCCATATTTTGGTGGTATCTTTTTAAAGCCCTGCTATTTTTTTTAAAATAATTTGTACGCGTTTTGTTCTTCGGTATCAAATAAACACGTAAAATTTGACATGCATTATTAACATTTTCATTTGGGTCCTTAATCCATTAATAAAAAAAAAAAATACGTAAAAAAATTGAATCATTTCGTAAATAACTTTTGATGATATGGAGTTTGATATTCAAGTTTTCTGTTCCTTTTTAAAGCAAAACGCAGTTTGCATCGGGCAGTTTGCATTTAGTTAATTTCTTCACTAAATAAATAAATGACCAAGGCCCTCGGTCTGTAAGTTTCAGCGTCAAATGGAGGAAGTGCAAAGAGTTTTTAAAAACTTTATTCGAGCCAATTTATATTTCGGTTGCTGCAAGCGAAAATCTTTCCATAAGATCTTACTATGTTGAGCTTATACTTGGAATAAAACTGGAAACTTCAATATATAAATCAAAGTGAAATTTTGACTATAGGTCTACAAAGCTCTGATGTTTTCAAACCTGGAAGAGTCAATGTTTTTGTTAACAGAAGGTAACAAGAATTACTTTCTGTAACGTTATGAAAATGATTTTAACTGAATAAAGCACAAAAAGAGTGCCGGGTATCAAAGATAAACATGGAGATAGTAGTAGGTCTTAATTCTGCAGCATCTGCACACCTGTCTTGCACGACATTTTGCAGCATCTGCACACCGGTCTTGCACGACATTTTGCAGCATCTGCACACCGGTCTTGAACGACATTTTGCAGCATCTGCACACCGGTCTCGCACGACAACGATATACAGGGTATAATACGTTGTTTGCACGTGAATAGGCAGGGCACACTGAAAATGGCATAAGTCAGAACGATACTTTTAATGTTTTAAATCATTCCGATCTCCAGTGAATGGTTATGACATAATAAAGCTAAACCGATCTTCCGTCCGTTCGTGTGAGGGTATCACTGCTATACATTCAAAACAAGAGGCCCAAATTAGGACTGATATCGCTAACTGACACGTTAGTTTTGTTAATGCAAAATTCATACATATATTGAAATTGTGGAATGGAAAAAAAAAAAAAAATGTTTGGCCACTTTGTTGCTACATTGTTTATTAATGTTGGTAATGTCGTTGTCACTTATCTTCATTTTTAATATGAGATTAAAACATGGCGGATTCTTGTGCTTCACGATTGAATTTTTTTATTTTTTTATTATTTTTTTATATGCTTGCATTTTCCTGTGGACTGAAATAAAATAGACTGAACATGGCATAATGTACACGTAAAGTGTGATTACTTTGCTGTATGACCTAAGGGAGAGCATAATGTACATGTAAAGTGTGATTACTTTGCTGTATGACCTAAGGGATAGCATAATGTACACGTAAGGTGTGATTACTTTGCTGTATGACCTAAGAGATAGCATAATATCGTATGTGTTAGGGCTTGGATTTTTCGCTCGTTTGTTTTTGGACACTGAATGAAATATTTGCGTATGTTTTCGGACAGAAAAAGAGTAATTACAATTATTTTTTCTGTCCAAAAACATGCATAAAATACGATACACACTTTCTTGGCATGAAGAGATCTTCATTTATGCAACCAACATTGACCCATGGGTTCTCCCGTCCCCAGGGGACTTGCCTCTGGTTTGTAACTTAGAAACTGTTTATAGCTCAACCCTTAAAGCACACATACTGTTACTTGGCATTACAAGCCATGTTAATTAATGCAGTCAGCATGGATTCCTGAATCTGTCATTACCCTCGGGGTCATCACTTGGAAACCACTTAGATCCCACCCATTGTAGCCATGGTGGCTCTGTAGTTAAGGTGTTTGACTCGTGACCAAAATGATGTGTTTTTGTTGTTGTAAAGCAATACGTTCTTTTCCTCTCAGTTATTCAATTTGGAGGTGTTTCACGAGAAAAGTATATTGGCTTATTTTTTTAATTAAAAACTAAAAATACAAAATGTAAATTAAAAATAATTTGTGACTAAGGGCATTGAATATATGAAATCCCACTCAATAATGCATATACATGTAATAAGATAAAAACAACACATATTTCAGGCACTTTAATATGACAATACCATTTTAAGATGTTTAATTACTTTGGTTTATTTTTCTTTGGTGATGAGGATATTGGTGTACAGGCAGAGATGCACAAGCAATACCTGGATTAGTTGGGCGAATCCCGGTTTAAGATATTTTTTCTTAAAAGGCACAATACAGCACATGCATTGCCAAGACTGCACACGTTCCATTGTTTTCCAAATTCATCTTATCCATAATTAATTTAATCTACTTAGAGTGCTTCTTGCTATGATTCTTCTCTTATATTTTTCATTCAGATTTAAATTACAGATTGTTCAGTCCAACTCCAAAGGTGTATTAGTTTGCTAATTTATGTAACATGTTTTATTGAAATGTATGCATCTTGTAGTCTAAAATACTTTTATTTAAAAACATGTTTTAAATTTTGTGTGCATGGGATAGATGTCTATGTAACACCAAGCCCGTGATTCTTCATAGTCCTCATTATAAGTGACTTCTCATGTTTTAATAGGCAAACTGGCATGTAAAGGAACCTTTCTATCAAGTTTGGTCAAATTCTATTTAACGGTTTTGGAGAAGAGGCCGTTTAAGGGTTGTTTTATGTTTAATAACGGCGGTCATATTTGAAGGCAGATTGACATCATTTATATAAATTTAAAAGGTCTTCATGCCAGGACGCTTTCTCTCAAATTGGTCAAATTCTGTTGAGCTGGTTTTGAGAAGTCATTTCAAGATTTTTCTCATTTTGGTAACGGTGGCCATATTTTTATGGTGGATTGGCATAATTTGATAAAGTTTTAAAAGATGTTTTGTATTGTTTTAGTTATAACAGTACTTGTAACACATTATTGACTGTATTAAAGAGAGGAAATGGGAGCTAAGTGCCTTTCCCAAGGACACACAGAGGCTGCCGACCCGGGTGTGTATCCAACTCGCGACCCTTATATTACGGGTCTGACACAAACTTAGCTACCGTGGCTCCCTCAAAATTACAAGAACTTCATGCTAAGATGCTATCCGTTAAACTTAATCAAATTATGTTGAGTGGTTTATGAGAAGAAGCCGTTTACATTTTTTTCTTTCTTAATGGCTGCAATATTTGGTGGCTGATTTGCCTCATCTGAACATATTTGCAAGACCTACCCATCAGGATGCTTTCTGTCAAATTTGGTGAAATTCTGATAAACGGTTTTTGACAAGTCGTTGAAAGGTTTTATATTTTTAGTAACACCGGCCATATATTAGGGTGGGTCGGCATAATTTTAACATACCGACAAAACTGGTCAAATTCTGTTCAGTGGTTTTTGAAAAGTCGTTTAAATATTTAATTTTTTTAATATTTAGCAGTGGTGGCAACATTTGCAAAAATTTGAAAGACCTTCATGCCATGATACTTTTTGTCAAATGTGACCACATCGTTACCTCACTTGGCCTTATGGCTAGGTGAGGTAATAAAAACGTAAGAATTTTTTTAATTTGAGGAAATCTTGAGACTGTGTATAACCAAACAATATTCCGTTACAAATGGATCATTAATTTGTAACCGTTTCAAGTGAAGGGAGAAAGCATTAAGAACAATATGAAAATACAGAAACTCTTTAATGAATAACAAGAAAATTATTAAGAAAAAACGATTTTGTAACTGACATTATAAGATGATGTGATGAAAGTATTTGAATATAGGTTTTTAATTACACTTTAGGTTCACAAAGTTTTCTAGAACACCAGGTAAAAAAGGATATTAATTTCCGGGGATATATACGATACTGAATTAAGATCTCTTCTGAAATAACACTGTATGTATTTGATCATTTACAGTCCCTTCTTACAATAGTCATAGATAAGGTATCTAACACTGTATGTATTTGATCATTTACAGTCCCCTCTTACAACAGACAGTTTTTATCTCATCTAAAGATACTGTATGCATATGATGAAGAAAGTCAAACAACTCTTTATTAACTTACCAAATATTGTATGAATTTGAATCTGACTATGAAAATCTTTTCTTGGATTTGTGTGTATATTGCGTTTGATCAATCTCTAAACACAACTCTGTGATCCATAAGGACGTCGTACCGACGAATAAGCCACATCTTTGAAAATTCCATTATAGGGCGGGGTTAGTATGCGGATGGGGACAAAATGCGAGCAGTTTAGTTTTGGAACTCTGCTTAATAGCAGTTGGTCTACCAATATTCTCTATGACCGTGGAAGAAAGTATATATTCGGGGTGGGGTGGGGGAGAGGATACTTCCCGGGGCAACACAAAAATTCTCTATGTCCTTGGTCTCCCGATATATTGCGCTGTGGCTCAAGAGTAGTTTTTCATGTCTGTCTCGTCTTTTTTTTTCTTCTGTGGACAATAATTACTCATCTTAATTCACTTTGAGGAAAATATGTTTTGGAAGTGGCTATTCTTACGGCGGTCGTGTACTAACTACAACAAAGACAATTCCCACGTCATGTACTTACTACAGCAAATACTATTCTCGCCGCGACCTATGGATGCATTTCGACGAGTCTAAAATATTGCTAAAGATCTTGAATCTGCGAGATTCTGATTATGCGTCATTTGTCGAGATAGCGGACTTAGATCTGAGTGAGATACGTCTCTAGATATTAGACTCGGACTGTATCTGCATAGAGAATTTGCGGTGTGTTTACATTATGCAAATACGTTTTGATCGCATCCCTTTAGAAAGTGCCGAAATCAACGAGATTATGACGTCATAATGTTCAGAGTATAAAAAAGACACTAGGCTTGTATACAAAGAAATTGTTATTACAGCATTTTTCCTGACTGATATATACATTTTACTTTTCTGTACCTTAAAGGCGAGAATTGGCATGCTTTGTTTCCTTTATTAATTGAATTTACCCTAATCAACATTTGCAGCGCCGTTTTCGCTTCACTTCAACCCCCCCCCCCCCCCCTCCCCGGGTCCTGGTTTGGCTAACTACTACCGAAGACGACCAGGTGATAGAAGCCACCTAGATACCTGTGTGATAACTTGAAGATATTAGGGCCTTCATGCGTAATTACAAACCTGTCACGTGACCGGTCATTCAAAGTGGCAGAAATATAGCATACTTTTTTTTAAAAATACATAAATCAGGTACATGACGGCCTTGAGAATAGTCTTTTAAAAAAATGCAGTACACGGCAGCCGTGCGAATAGTCTTTCCCAGTTGACTAAGGTACACGGGTACACGGCGGCCATGCGAATAGTCTTTCCCAGTTGAAGTACACGGCAGCCGTGCGAATAGTCTCGGCCTTAGATTTTAACCTCTTACTTAGAGGCTCCATTATGCTATTTTTCCAAGATTCTTGAGAAAATAATCTGTAATCGAGTCCCAAGTTTAACCGAAAATGGATATATATATATATATATATATATATATATATATATATATATATATATATATATATATATATATATATATATATATATATATATATAGTCACCATGAAAAGAAAAAGATACAAATCTGAGACATAATGTACTTGAGAGTAAAGAGTAAGGGTTTGCCGATTGCAGAACGTACATTGCAGAGTTTAATATTAAAGAAACGGGGGAGGTTTTGGCTATCCAAGTCCAAGTGTTGTCTGACGGGGTTTTTTTTTTTTTTTTTGGGGGGGGTCGGGTTGTTGTTGTTGTCTCGCAGAAGGGGAATTTCCCTACAAAAAACACAGTTCTATAAGAGATGGGGAAAAGGTAGTGATTTACAAAGCAACTTGACTAAATGTATACAAATGAAAAGTCACCTAAACAATTGATCAAAGTACTGAAAGTACTCTCTTAATACACATTTTGACGTGCATTAGTGGTGTGATTGAAATCTGCCCCACACTATTAGCGCAGATTCAAATCTGGAGCCGCAGTATATGGCAGCAGATCTAAATCTATCATGTTAGCACCTAGCCCCGTGTGATGAAGAAATATTAGAGCAAAAAATAGTTTAATCATCAACTACTCAAGGCTGCAAACTATACTATTACAGCAAAACAACCGAAAACAAAGAGAAATTTCCGCGCTGTGCCTTATAGGAGATTGTTATTGCTATCCTTGCTTTTTCTTCCTTTCTTCTTTACTATATACAGAAATTGGCCTTTAATTTTTGAAGAATCAAGAACAAGGTAAACAAAGACACGTTGTGTTCAAGCAGTTTAAATAGCAAAGCACTGAGTAATCTTTTTAGCATTTTGCCATAAATTTTAGCACGAAGAGTTTACGGCAAATAACGTAAAATGAAAATATTTTAAGTTGTATGAAATCCTTTTGAATACATTTCTTCAAAATTGTGTATTAGTCACTTAATGTATTGTCGTCACTTTTGATGCATTCTGGATTTAAAAAAAAACAAAAAAAACCCACAAAAAAACCTGAACATTAACATTCCTCTGTAGCACTCTCAGTAAGTTTAAAATATGCTAGCATGCTGTTTTTATTTAAATTTGTATTTATTCATTAAAGAAACTTGACATTTAAAAAATACAAATATTTAAAAACAAAAACAAAAAAGAAACAAAACCGACACCTGCTGAACAAAATTCTGAATAAAATTACATCTTATAAAACGATCTCTTCAAGGTACAATGTTATCTTAGAATTTCTGACCATTTGCAACGACTGATAAAGTCATACATACATTTTGAGCATTTTTCTTGGCAAGATTATTTAGAGTGTTTGTGCATAGTATAATGACATTGTTACAAGACCTGATAACATTGTTACAAGACCTGATAACTTGATACACAGACTACTATCTTCTGCAATTTTTCATATCGTCAGTGTTCTTTGCAAACAAAAATATCATGCAAAGATTTAAAGACTGGATTCAACTTTCAAAATGTATAATGGTCTCTCACTACAAAACCCTCAGTATACCACTACCCCTTTATAATGTAGGTATGGTCATGAATCCAGTTAAATTGATTAAATTTAAAAAAATCATAACTACTTAATTTCATCTAAGTTCTAGACTAATAAGAACACATTATAATGTGTTTTCACAGTATTAAATTCTCTACTGTTGTGCTTCAAAGGCAATTCACAGATCTACCATTGCAACTGTCCTAAAATTTTGCTTGCGAGTTGTAAACTAGTTGCACAGTGAAAAAGTTTGTATTTCACCAGTTTTATTTTCTAGATACTGAGGCACCATTTATGATTGGTTGAGGGACAATCTGAAAAGTATTTCAAACTCTACAACTGGAATTTTTCCAAAAACCTTGATATAGTGAGATAATGAATATATCATTAAAATAAAGAGAAATGCCATAGATAAATATAGTAAATGACTTTCATTTGCAGGCAGCAGTTATGTCCTCTTGCATACCAAGATAATCAGCATTAGTATTTTACAATGTGAAGCAGGAGTGTGTAGAAATCATGAGTGTTGTGTAGTTATTAAGCATTAGATCTCCCGCCTCGCCTCCAAAAGATGAAGTTTACAGTCGACTTGATATGAAACATTTAGTTAAAATTGTAGGTCAATTGTACACAGTGTGAAAAAAGTCTCTAAAAGCAAATGATGCAAACAAGGAATACTTCTCTTATTTGGCAAGATGCACAATCATTTTGTTCTTTTCTTGTAAATTAATATTTTCCTGCTCAGATCATAATTAGGGCAGTTTGCAAATGGTATGTATTTCCCATTGCTCTATTTAGTCATTGAGGTCAATTTATTTTTAGCAATCATGAATTTTATTATAACTACCAAACACTGACATTCATCAGCTCTAGCTTAAAATTTTGTTTCGTTCATTTTACCCTATATCACCAGGCTAATGTGAGAAATACTATATTACTAAGCTGTATTTAAATAAACTGAAGCCCCCCTCCCCCCTCAATATAACAGCATAGAAACTTTTCTTGTCTATTTTGCACAGCAAGTGAGTGAAATGATTTTTTTTTCATTCCATTTACACAGTAGCATGCCTTTCAAAATGTACTTTTGCCTTTAAAATACATGCAATTTGTAAACAATATTTCATGTTAAAAAAACTTTTTTATTTATTATTTTGCACAACCATGTGAATGGGCAAATATTTGGCAATACATACCTGTTTCACTAGAAATGTGTGTTGAAATAAAAGTTCTTAATTATATGAAAAAGAGATTATATGCTCATGTAGGTATAAATTTACACTGATCACCTTCAAAACATGTATCTGTGCATCAACTAGTGCATCTGTCCATACCCTCTCTCTCTCTCTCTCTCTCTCTCTCTCTCTCTCTCTCTCTCTCTCTCTCTCTCTCTCTCTCTCTCTAGCAACATGGTGTCTAATTTAAGAGGAGAGGTTTGCTGGCTGTATGCCATGAATTGATCATTAGAAAAAGCACGAATATACCTACAATTGGGTTTGGTTTGGTTTGGTTTGGCATATTATGGCACAGCAATACACACAGATTATTTAGTGCCAAGGCAATTGGAGCAAAGTGCCTTGCTCAAGGACACACCACAGTAGCCAACCCAGGCTGATCCGATGGTAGGATTCTAACCTGCACCCTTTCGGTCACAAGTCTGGTATGCTAAGCACTGAGCAATAGTGGCTCCTTCCTCCATTAGTTGCTTTGTTCAACATGCAGGAGAGTACACTGGGTGTATTCTACATTTCTGAGCCTGCAGGAGGTACCTACAACTGGGAAAACAAATTTTGGAATAAGTAACAGTTATGGTTTTACCTCACTGGTCATGCATCAGGATGTGCATAAACAATAGTCTTTAATGCACTATCAAGACACAACCTTGTTTGGACACATTCTCAATATAAGGCTCCCTCATTTATAATGCAGGTTACTTTTATGGCTCCCATGAGCAGCATTATAATGTGGGATCAATAAAGCCGGAAATGTTGTCTTTCTCGCAGGAAGACAAGCTGAAAATGAGGGAGACTTCAGCAAATGCTGGCGATTTTGTCTTCCTTGCAGGAAGATAGGCTGAAAATGAGGGAGACATCAGCAAATGCTGGAGATCTTGTCTTCCTTGCTGGAAGACAGGCTGAAAATGAGTGAGACTTCAGCAAATGCTGGAGATCTTGTCTTCCTTGCAGGTAGAAAGGCTGAAAATGAGCAAGACTTCAGCAAATACTGGAGGTCTTGTCTTCCTTGCTGGAAGATAGACTGAAAATGAGGGAGACTTCAGCAAATGCTGGAGATCTTGTCTTCCTTAATGGAAGACAGGCTGAAAATGACCAAGACTTCAGCATGCTGGAGATCCTGTCTTCCTCGCTTGAAGACAGACTGAAAATGAGTGAGACTTCAGCAAATGCTGGAGATATAACTGGTATGAGATTTAGTAATTTATTTTGCTACATTTAACAAACAGTAGTAGTAGTAGTAGAAGTAGTAAATATTAAGCTGTGATGAGGATTAACTAAGCAAGCTAGAAACACCCTCTATGAATGAATTCCAAATACTTCTAGAAAAAAAACAAAAAAAACCAAAGATACTCTACATTGAATTATTTGATTAGTGACAATAAATTAGTAATTATACTGAATTATAGCATATTCTAATTACATATTATTATGCCCTACAGTAGTGTCTGTACAACAATGGTTTTCCTTAAATGCAAGGAAACTGGAACACAGAACACATTTTTTAACTCACAAAATATAACAAATACAAAAGTAAGTATATATAAATGGATTTCCCACAAAATAAATATGTAAAACATAACAGGGAAGGAAGGGAAATTGGGACCAACACCTTATTGTCATAAGAACATTAATATATGCATAAATGTATTCAGATATGCAAATGACATTGATCTATGTAAAAAGGACTTTAATAATTATTTCTGAAAGGAAAACTGTATACTTCTGTTATTGAAAAGAAAATCAGACACTATCATTATGATATATACCACATTACATATATATATGTAATTATAGTTCATACAAAAACAAGGTAGAAAACAAGGTGGAAAACTATAATTAAAGATGATAAAGACAATATTTTGTAGATGTTATTGTAAATGTTAAAATTTATAGCAACAAAATATATATTGAAATAAGTAACATTTTGTCCATGTCATAATTCAGTTGTCTGTATTGAGCATCAAGAGAAATTATATCAACAATGTTGCAGTTTTACAAACATAATTTTGTTTTAAAATATAAACCTTTCTTTTATCAATGTTGGAAATCATGATTTATTACTCACTGGCCCTATCAAATCAGTCTATTTTGTCTTGAAAAAGAAAGTGCTGTTTAAATAGACTTAACAATAGACTAAAATAGACTTGACAATAGTCTAAAATAGATCTGACAACAGGCTAAATCAACTTGACAATTCACAACTCAATATTTCACATATACAATCTTCAAGTAAAGAATAACACACATTATGCCTGGTAAACAATTCTTAATTAAGTTCTAATGAAGATTTAAATTTAAATTTAAACTTTGTTTGCACTGATCAAAGAATGTTAAATTCCATAACTATGTTTATCTAGCAATATTCAAAATGCTAGATGAAGACCTTTTTTTAAGCATATAAAAGTATTAATTTTGAAGTTTTTCTGAAATATTTTCAGATAAAAAGAAACAGAAAATCAGGATTTTATTAATCAATTAAAATATAAATATTTCTGATCCCTTGGATACCTAATTTCTCTTATTGCTGCTATATAATCAGCATAAATCATTATTTAATTGGTTTCAGCAGATGTAATTTAATGCTAGTAACAAATAACACAGTGAACATTGAATCAAGCTAAAGTCTGAGGGTTGCTGGTAGAAAACTGTTACTAAATAACAAATTGCAGGCCTCAGAATTCTTTTTGAAAGTTAACTTGCTCATGGTCAATTGAGTTCCTCAGTTTTACTTGCCCATTGAAAATGTCACTTTGGCTACCTAAGCATGTTACAGATAGTATCAGATTTCATCTTTCCTGACAGGTTATCTGCATCTGATTATCTACTTGCCCACATGTAAATTAACTTGCCCTGGGCAACAGGAAATGGAAATTCTGAAGGTCTGACAAGTATACTTTCTGAGCTTGTCTTAACTCCTCAGTGTAATTAAATTACAAAATATATTAAGAACAACATAGTAATAACATGTACATAACCATTCAGTCCTATCAAAACATACATACACATTTACAAGAAAGAAATCTTTATAATTTTTTAAAGATATAAGCTTGGAGAAAGCATATAAATATGCAATGCAACCACACATTACTTATTTTCTTATTCACTTTAAGCAATAATGAAATTTATGGCAGAATGTTAAAAAGAAAAATCTTAAAAAAGGATGCCTTTTTTCCACACAAAAGGCATCGGATTGAGTATTTGGACCACAAAAAGCAAGACACAAAAAGTAGTATGATACAAAAAGCACTATTACATGAAGATGATATACAACTTACAATTTATAAAAAAAAGTTTTTATATATAAAAAAAACTCTAGATCTATTTATGTGTTCACTTAAGTTAACAAGTGGAAGTCTATATAAAGAAAAGGGTCAAAAGGTCATAGGTCAGAAAGTCATAACCAGCTTGCCAGAAGCCGTCATGTGACATGTGTAATGAAAATTATTTCCCTGAATCTGATTGGCCGGCAATGAGAGAACATTAACATGAACTGAACAGATGGCTGTAAGGGACATAAACAAGGGTAAAACTGAGCAATATGTTGTCACCTTAGGTCTGAAAAAGAGACAAGAAATAATAATTATAATTTTTTTATTCAATGAAAATTTAAAAATCTTAAAACCTACATTCAAATAAGCACTATATTTGTCTATGATTTTTCAGTCCATAGGAGTACATGTATAACTGCTTTTTTCAGTTTTGATTTCTTTGCAATATTTTGGATGTCTACAGCAACTTTTGTTGTCTTCCAGAATTACACCTCTTAAAAAGATTTACAATTAACAACTATAGCTACTTCCATGATCATGCCTTTTATTATTTGTCCGACTCCCACACCTCTAGTCCAGGAACCGTAATGCAAAATCCAATAAATACATTAGTGTCCTCCTCCTACAAGTTTGGTAAAACAAGAGATCCAAAATGGGTCTGATATTGCTCACTGGAATTTCATAACATAATAGTTGACCATTTTTCACTAAACAGGCTTATGTAATACTGCAAGAAAACAAGCGATGTAAACCATCTCCCAAACTTTATATCAACATGATTTTACCTACCGTATATACAGAAAATTGCACAGACCCAGATCTGCCATCGCATAATGCATCAACAGATCTGGGTCTATGCAGTATATTAGGAGTAATCAGTAGAACAAACAACACAGACCCTGATCTGCCATTGCATTATGCGAGGGCAGATCAAGGTCTATGTTGTTTACAGTTGGACTTGACTTATAAGCGAATATATATGGTATTGAAGATAATAAATAATATGCATAGTACATGGGTCATATTCAAAGTCATCCAAGATCTTGATGATATAAACCCATTTACTGAGTTTTATACATATTGAATGAGAAATATAGTCTCTAGATTTAGAGAGGTAACAAGCTCAAGCAATCAGATGTAAGGTATCTCATTAATATACGCTGATATCACTTATCACAGAACCAGTCCATGACTGTAATAATATAAGCTTAAAGTGGAGCAAAATCTGATTGGAATTTGGTCTCAATGGTAACTAACATAGCCAATGAGATACAATGTTAAAACTTACCGTATATACTCACATATATGCTAATACCAACAGCACACTGCATAGACCGAGATCTACCATCGCATAAGGCACCGGCTGATCTGGGTCTATGCAGTTTGTAAGGACTAATCAGTAGAACAAACAAATAGACCCTGAGCTGCTGGTGCATTATGTTACAGCAGATCAGGGTCTATGTTGTTTGTATTTGGACCTGGTTTATACACAAGTACATACGATATGTGTATAACTTGCTCATAATCAAATTCACCCATCATATGGATAATATAAGGTTAGTTAACAAGTTTGATCATATCTGATCAGAGATATTGTTGAGTGTTGACAACCTCAGCTAATCAGATGAAAGATCACATCATTAACATGCATACATTTCAGTCATAATCGTTCTCAACCAAGATCTTAATGACATATGCCTAATTTACCAAGTTTGATCAAAATCCTATCAAAAATACAGTCTCTAGAATGGTGACACAAAACTCAGTCAATCAGATGCAAGAACACCTAAATAATACGCATAGGTCTCGCTCATAATAAAAATCATCCAACATCTTGATGGTATTAGCCTGTTTACCAAATTTGATTAAAATCAGGTCAGAAATACACTCTTTCAAGTGGTAAGAAGCTCAGCCAATCACATGCAAGACCACCGTATTAATATCTGCAGATCTTGCTCATAATAAAACACATTATATATCTTGATGATATAAGCCTATTTACCAAGTTTGATAAAACTATGATCAGAAATAGTTGCTAAAGTGTCGACAAATTCAACTGTTCAGATGCAAAATCACCTTATTAATAAATATGCATGGTTCTTGCTCACAACTGTCTCATTCTAGATCTTGATGATTTAAACCTATTTACCAAGTTTGATTAAAAGTGCATGAGAAATACAGTCTGCAGGGTGAAAAAAAGCTCAGTCAATCAGATGCCTCACCTCATTAATATGCATGGATCCTGTGCAGTATCAAACTCGTGTGAGATCTTGATCATCTAAGCCTATATTTAAAGTATGATCAAAGTCAGATACAAATATAGCTTCCAGAGTGGTAACAAGCTCAGTCAATCAGATGCAAGATCACCTCCTTAATGTGTGGATCTTGTCCATTATGAAATTTTCCAAGATCTTGATGATATAAGCATATATTCCAAGTTTGATCAAAATCAAATCAGAAATATTACCTCCAGTCTGCCAATCAGATGCAAGATTACCTGATTAATATTCATGGATCTTGCTCATTATCTAAAACATCCAAGAGCTTGATGATATAAGCCCATATTTCAAGTTTGATCAAAACTGAATCAGAAATGTGGCATCTAAAGTGGTAACAAACTCTGAAAATCATATGCAAGACTGAAAATCATATGCAAGACTGAAAATCATATGCAAGACTGAAAATCATATGCAAGACTGAAAATCATATGCAAGACTGAAAATCATATGCAAGACTGAAAATCATATGCAAGATCACCTCATGAATATCATGCATCTTGCTCATTATCACAATTGTCAGAGATTCTAATGACATAAACTTATATTCCAAGTTTAATCAAAATTGGATCTGAAATGTGGCCCCAGAGTGGTAACAAGCTCAGCCAATCAGATGCATGAACACCTCACAAATATGCATATATATCACTCATAACAGAACTCGTCTGAGATCTTAATGATATAAGAATATATTTCAAGTTTGATCCAAATTGGATCAGAAATATGGCCTCCAGAGTGGTAACAGGGTAAGCCAATCAGATGTAAGATCACCTCACTAGTATATGTGGATCTTGCTTAATATCAAAACTATTCATGATCTTGATGATATAAACCCACATTTAAAGTTTGATCAAAATCAGATCAGAAATATAGTTTCCAGAGTGGTAACAAACTAAGCCAATCACATGCAAGATCACCTGATTAATATGCATGTATATTGCTTATTATCAAAATTGTCCAAGACCTTGATGATACAAGCATACATTCCAAGTTTGATCAAAATTAGATCAGAAATATGGCCTCCTGAGTGGTAACAAACTCAGCCAATCAGATACGAGATCACCTCATTAGTATGTACAATCTTGCTCACTACTGAACTTATCTGAGATCTTACTGATGTAAGCATATACTCCAAATCTGATTAAAATCAGATCAGAAAAAGAGTCTCTCAAGTGGTAAGAAGCTCAGCCAATCATATGCAAGATCACCTCATTAATATATGTAGATCTTGCTCATAATAAAACACATTATATATCTTGATGATATAAACCTATGTACCAAGGTTGATAAAAAATATGATCAGAAATGGTCTCAACCAATCAGATGCAAAATCACCTCATTAATATGCACGGATCATGCTCATAATTGTACTCATCCAAGATCTTGATGAGTAAAACATATTTACAAAGTTTGATTAAATCTGGATCAGACATTTTGCTTCCAGAGTGGTAAAAAGTTCAGCCAATCAGATGCAAGATCACCTCATTAATATGCATGATTCCTATGCATTACTGAACTCATGCAATAGCTTCATTATTTAAGCCTATATTTGAAGTTTGATCAAAATCAGATAACAAATATGGCTTCCAGAGTAGTAACAAGTTCATTTTTATGCATGGATCTTGCCATTATCAAAATTGTCCAAGATCTTGATGATATAAGTATATATTCCAAGTTTGATCAAAACTGGATTTGAAATATTTCTTCCACAGTGATAACAAGCTCATCCAATCAGATGGAATATTAAATCAATAATATGCATGCATCTTGCTTATTATTGAACCCATCCAAGATCTTGATGTTATCAGCCCATATATCAAGGTTTATTAAAATCAGATCAGAAATATGGTTTCCCCAAGTCATAACATGCTCAGCCAATCAGAAGCAAGATCAAAACATTAATATGTATGCATCTCTCATATTATTTAACCTGTATAAGACCTTGATGATATAAATATATATTCCAAGATTGACCAGAACTGTGGTAACAAGCTCAGACAATAAGATGCAAGATCCCCTCATTAATATGTGTGGATCCTGTGCATCATTGAATTCATACAAGAGCTTGATCATGTAAGTTTACATCTGAAGTTTGATCAAAATCAGATCAAAAATATGGCTTCAAGAGTGACAACAAACTCAGCCTATCAGATGCAAGATCACCTCATTATTATGTGTGGATCTTGCTCATTACTGACCTCATCCATGATCTTAATGATATAAGCAAATATTCCAAGTGTGATCAAAATCAGATCAGAAATATGGCCTCCAGACTGGCAACAAGGTCAGCCTATCAGATGCAAGATCACCTCATTAATATGTGTGGATCTTGCTCATTACTGACCTCATCCATGATCTTAATGATATAAGCAAATATTCCAAGTGTGATCAAAATCAGATCAGAAATATGGCCTCCAGACTGGCAACAAGGTCAGCCTATCGGATGCAAGATCACTTCATTAATATGTGTGGATCTCATTATTGAACTTGCCTGAGATTTTGATGATAAAAACAGATATTACAAGTTTGATTGAAATTGGATCAGAAATATGGCTTCCAGAGTGGTAACAAGCAATTGTTGACAGATGAACGAAGCATGACCAGGTGAGCTAAAAATATTCAAAAATATCACTGTAATTGCAATTTTTGTACATTTGACCTCCGAGACCTTAGCGAAGAGGCCCAAAAATAATACCCCACTTGCAGATGGTCATCACATGGGAAACCTATGTACCAAAATTGGTGAGTTTCCTCGCAACAGTTTTGGAGATGTTGTTACAGAGACAGATGGATGATATCAAAATATCCCCTTCCTAATGATGTGAAATCTATAATCATTTAATCTTTTTGGCAATTCAATAATATTACTGGGTTTCTGTCCTTATCCATCATGTATGGATTAAAAAATTAAAACACTTTATTAAAGAAAGGTATTGGATATTATCACAAAGCATTCACATTAGTGCATAACATCAATGTTCTAAATGTTGTAATCACACTGTGACATAACACCCAGCCACACCATGCAATAATACAAAGTCCTTAATATTGTGTGAAAATTATATTATGAAACTTGTGTTTATTAGACATTAAATTTATGAAACTTGTTTAATACCAGTAATAAACATGCAACTTGATGCAAGAAACTTGTGGCATATAGAGTTCACCGATTCATTTAATAAATTTCTTATCTAATTTACATTTACAAGTAATCCATACCATGTCGATGCCAAAAATCTAATGTCACAGATATCACATCTTAACCAAAGCAAGTCAAACTAAATGAAGCTACCACAGTTTGAGGCTAATCTTGCAAATCCTAGACATATTAAATGCAATTCTGAATTTTAATTTTTGAAGCATGTTTCCAAACATCCTACTGCAAATGGCACTGAAACGAATCTACTGTTACATAATATGCCAGCAGACTGACCTTGACCTTGACATCATGAAAAAAGCTAGAGACTGAGACTGAGTTTCCACTACTAGCCAATTGAGCATTCAAAAGTAAGGTCATTTGTGATTGGCCCAAAAAAAATCTCCAACTAAAGAGTTTTATGATCTCCAGGTCAGGTGTGCACTGTTCACTTGATAATCATAACAGAATGGACAGTGTAGACCCAGATCTATCAGTATATAATGTACTCTGTAAACCCAGATCTACCACCGTATAATGAATGGACAGTGTAGACCCAGATCTACCAGTGTATAATGGACAGTGTAAACCCAGAAGTACCACTGTATAATGAATGGGCAATTGACCCAGATCTACCAGTGTATAATGGACAATGTACTCATATCTACCAGTGTATAATGGGCTGAGTAGACCCAGATCAACCAGTGTATAATGGGCTGTGTAGACCCAGATCTACCAGTGTATAATGGGCTGTGTAGACCCAGATCTACCAGTTTATAATAGGCTCTATAGATCCAAATCTGCCAGTGTAAAATGGACAGTGTAGACCCAGACCTACCAGTGTATAATGGAAAATGTAGATCTAGCTCTACCAATATATAATGGCCAGTGTATATCAAGATATACCAGTGTATAAAGGACAGTGTAGACCCAGCCCTACCAGTGTATAATGGACAGTGTAGACCCAGATCTACCAGTGTATATTGGACATTATAGAACTAGTTATACAAGTGTATAAAGGACAGTGAAGATCTAGATACCAGTACATAAACAACAGTGTAGACCCAGATCTATCAGTGTATAATAGACAGTTTAGACCCAGGCCTACCAGATCTGAGTTGATGTTATTTGCTTTTGAATGAAAAAGCATATATAGTATCACATAATGGCATAGAATAGTCAAATTCAAAGTTTCTTTGTTTTCTTCTTACTCTACATACTAGTAATATCCTCTCTTTTCCAATAAATGAATAAATGTCTCTAGCTTCAAACTATTGGTGACAATGCCAATTAAGTTCATTTTAAATATGATGCAAGATTCTTCCACCAATTCAACATTGTGTTAATGCCAATCAAGTTCATTTTAAATATCCTGCAAGATTCTTCCACCAATTCAACATTGTGTTTATGAAGGTTTGGTTTGGTTTTATGCGTTTAATGCCATATTTCAGCACATGTTAGGCTATACATGGCAGCTAGTACATCTGGTGGAGGAAGAACCCGGGAAAATCCTGGGAAGAACCACCGACCCACAGTAAGCTACTGGCAAGCTTTCTCACATAACCACATTGGCCGAGCCCAAGACTCGAACCCATGCAAGCAGAGGTGAGATGGCAGTGATCGGTAAAGGCGAGCACCTTAGACCACTCGGCCACCCGGGGCCCCCTGTTTATGAAGGTAAGAGACTGACTTCAGGTAACTGTGAAAAAAATATTTTTTATGTTACTTCTAATGTGGCATAGATTACGGAAAATTAATCAGCACTCTAAATCAGCAAACTGCTTAACATCTGTGTTGTGATCAATGTACTTGAGATGGATTGTGAATGAGAGACATTTTTGTTTCACAGATTTTATTTTTTAATAAGTGAAAACAAAGCTAAATCAGCAAAGAATTTTTTGCTATACTAAATTTTTTTCAAAGAAAACAAAATACTTACTGTTATTTTTTAAATAGTTTAAAAAATGAGGATTTCTTGTTGGACGGTGGTGCGACCAACATGGAAACTTGATTCTTGTGTGTCACAGAAATCTGAAATCATAATAAGTATATAACTGTCACATTATATACTGAAAATTATAAAACAATGGTCACTTCAAATTTAGGCAAATCAATTCATTCTGAGAATTAATAATTTTTTCATGGGCATCACTTTTTGTTGGTACATAAATTTGCGTATTGATGTATCTGACTTAGAGTGCAGGAAGGCTGCGCCCAGGTCTCTCAATCATGCTAATTAGATTTTCATGGGGTCCTATTGTTTCCATAGAGGGATAATTGGTTTTTGGCCCTTTAAATCTGTGGTTTATTTCAACCATGAAATCCATGAAAATTAGTACTCCATAAAAAAAAAAGCAAATTCGTGGTGTATAGATATAATATATACTTGCTTGTAGGTCGAGTCCAACTGCAAACTGCACAGACCCAGATCTGCCATCGCATAATGTACAATCAGATCTGGGTCTCTGCAGTTTGTTAGGAGTAATCAGTAGAACAAACAACATGGATCCTGATCTGCAGGTGCATTATGAGATGGTAGATACGGGTCTATGCTTTTTGCAGTTGGACTTCACTTATAAACAAGTACAGATGGTAAATGAATGGTTCTGCACTACACCCACCTACATTTTAAGCTGTTGACACCTTGGCAACCCAAAACCATCATTTTTAGTGAATTTGTGATTTTTTCCCCATATGGTAGTTGCTAGTTCAAGGTCCTGCAGATTCTGAAATCTAATTTTAAATACTGACTCCATCCACCTATTTGACAATCTCAACCTATCTGAAAACAAGGCAAAACTCCTTTATTCAAGTAACAAAGCAAAAAGGTACAAATTAACAAATTCCAATCATATCAAACATTCTATATAATACTGAATTTGCAAAAACCTTTACTTAAGTGTTACAATGGGGCATACAAAAGTATTCTTGTAGCTGACTTACAGTACAGGGAGGCTGCATCCATGGTTCTCCATCAATCTGCATGGGAAATCTCTTCCTGGTCCTGAAATAGAGTACAAGTTTTAGCTCTTGTTGTATATTTCCAACACAGTTAAGAAAATGTATTTATTAAAGAAGATCAGCAATTATCAAGTCTCTTGGCCAAAATTTGGGAAAAAGGCAAATGGAGATGAAACCAGATTTGTGTTTGTCACTGCATCAAGAATTAAATGAATTAACAAATTTATGAAACAACTGGACAAACTGCCTTAGCAACATGAAACTATATCCAGGTCATCTACATATGCAAACAAATATGCCAATCAAAATTCATTTCTCCAAGTCCAGTGTTTTTTTGCACAATCCAGCAAAGAAGGCTATCACATCAAAACAAGCCTATGTTAAAAAATTTCAACAACAACAACAACAAAAATATACAAAAATGCCGGTCCAGCGGCTTTTGTGCAATCCCGTTAACATAGTGAAATCGTCTAAGTGTAAAAACAAGAATCCCTTAAAAGGACTGACCTCTACTGGCCGAAAAGAACTTCCAGGAATCCGAGATAAGTTATTTTCTTCTTTTAACTGATCAGTGTTGAAACCATCTCTGATACACTTGAGTAATGAAAAGATTGTCAAGATGGCTACTGTGGCAGCCATATTTGATGTAAGATCAGCACCATTATCATTTAGAATCAAGAGACATCATAAAAAGTCTTAATGTGAATACCCCATGTCAATATGACATTCCATTTACGAAGAATAGCAATAACAAGATTTTCAAGATGGCTGCCTTGGTGGCCACACCCAGATGTCAGATCAGCAATATTTTCATTTAGGACCAACTAGACATCATCAGAAGTCTTTTGGTGAAAATCCCATGTTAATATCACCATCCATCCAGGAGTAGTGGTAAGAGTTTCAAGATGGCCACCATAGTGACCATATTGGAGGTCAGATTGGCACCATTTTTATTTAGGGCCAACTAGAAATCACAAGAAGTCTTCTGGTGAAAACCCCATGTCTAGATGACTTTCTGTTCAGGAGGAGTAGCAATAACAAGATTTTAAAGATGGCTGTCATGGCAGCCATATTGGATGTCCAAGCAGCACCATTTTCATTCAGGACCATCTAGCCCTTGGGATGAATATGTGTGTAAACTTTCATGGCAATCCCCCAAGTATTTTCTGATGAGTAGCAATAAATAATTTGTGCAAATGGACAGATATACAGCAGAAACAGGTCATCCCATAAGGTCTTCTCGTCTATTACCAGTAGAGCTAAATATTGCTTAAAAATTAATGAAACAACAGAAACACTGCTTTGGTTCCGATATCTACAGATGTAGCTAGTTGTACCTGATAACTACAGATGAACATTGGGAAAGTCTCTTGGCAGAGGCCCTTAGTCCAGCATACACCTGGGCAGCATGCATGGAATTCTCCAAACCAACCACTTCTATCATCTTGTCACCAACATCTGGAAAATACAAGAGATATTTCAATATCATCCATCCAAGTTATTTGTGTACAAGCAATTAATGTAAACAGACCCAATAACAAGCAATTAATGTAAACAGACCCAATAACAAGCAATTAATGTAAACAGACCCAATAACAAGCAATTAATGTAAACAGACCCAATAACAAGCAATTAATGTAAACAGACCCAATAACAAGCAATTAATGTAAACAGACCCAATAACAAGCAATTAATGTAAACAGACCCAATAACAAGCAATTAATGTAAACAGACCCAATAACAAGCAATTAATGTAAACAGACCCAATAACAAGCAATTAATGTAAACAGACCCAATAACAAGCAATTAATGTAAACAGACCCAATAACAAGCAATTAATGTAAACAGACCCAATAACAAGCAATTAATGTAAACAGACCCAATAACAAGCAATTAATGTAAACAGACCCAATAACAAGCAATTAATGTAAACAGACCCAATAACAAGCAATTAATGTAAACAGACCCAATAACAAGCAATTAATGTAAACAGACCCAATAACAAGCAATTAATGTAAACACACCCAATAACAAGCAATTAATGTAAACAGACCCAATAACAAGCAATTAATGTAAACAGACCCAATAACAAGCAATTAATGTAAACAGACCCAATAACAAGCAATTAATGTAAACAGACCCAATAACAAGCAATTAATGTAAACAGACCCAATAACAAGCAATTAATGTAAACAGACCCAATAACAAGCAATTAATGTAAACACACCCAATAACAAGCAATTAATGTAAACAGACCCAATAACAAGCAATTAATGTAAACAGACCCAATAACAAGCAATTAATGTAAACAGACCCAATAACAAGCAATTAATGTAAACAGACCCAATAACAAGCAATTAATGTAAACAGACCCAATAATTCCCAAGGAGTGTCAAAGCTAAAGCATTAAAATGCGAGCAATGACTTTTTTGCAGAATATCAAACCTGTTCAACCCTTAGAGTATAACAGACCTAATTCATAACATAAAGACTACTTGAAAAATAATGCTTACAACCTATAAGTTATCTTTTCAAGAGGGTTTCCTGTCATTCACACTATGTCATCTTGAACATTACTGAGTCTTGGATGGTAGGTACATACATCTAAAGCTATTAGCAATGGGTGCATTGCAAAGGGCTCCACTCATTACAGCTATTAGCAATGGGTGCATTACAAAGGGCTCCACTCATTACAGCTATTAGCAATGGGTGCATTGCAAAGGGCTCCACTCATTAAAGCCATTATCAATGGGTGCATTGCAAAGGGCTCCACTCATTAAAGCTATTATCAATGGGTGCATTGCAAAGGGCTCCACTCATTACAGTTTTCTTGGCAGGGCCTTAAATAGATGAACTTGTTTTGGGGGGAAACAAAGCTTGGCACGGTCTTAAACAGGAACTTGTGTTTGCAAACAATGCTAAAAGAATGGAATTTCAGTGGCAATAACTAGAGATTATAGTGTTTGTACCATATGATATTATGGGCGGGACCCAGGTACAATGGAGTAAGCTTGTGAGTTTTGAGTGAGACCACAATATTCAATAGTACAAACACTATAATTTATTTATTATATACACTTCCATACAAATTTGTTTTAGTATTTGCCATTTTAGAATTAAAAGGAAACACATTAAAAGAAATGACATTTTAACAAAGAATACTGTATAAATCTTTGAGCTTAAAATGAATACATGAAATGATGTATTTAGCCTTTGCAAACTGTTATGTTATACTGGTGAGAAGTTACCTTGGCAATAAATGAACTATTAACAGTATGTACAAGTTTACAGATTTTGCTTGAGTTTGTTCATATTAATTTCATTCTTAATGTGAAAAAAATATTTCAATCTAATACTGAATGATGGACACTTCATGTCATTTAAACAATAATAAAAATAGTTACAAATAAGAACATAATTGTTGTGTTGTCCTCAGCATACACGGATACGTACAGTGTACTCAACAAGTGCAGAACTTCACAAATACATTGTAATTCTAGATCAGTGTATTAATGGATATATCTAATATTGATGCAGTTTGTTTCATCCAAGGTAAGTAGTTTGACTTATTTCTCAGTTATATTGAAATTGAAATTGCAATTATTGATAACAGAACACTGTGCTACTGAATAGATGTCTAAAACAGTCAATGAAATCTCTGATTGTGGGGAACATTCTGGGTTGTCTAACTTGAGTTGTCTTTTTCACCAAGAGGTTGTAAGTTATCTTTGTCACCAAGAGGTTGTAAGTTGTCTTTGTTACCAAGAGGTTGTAAGTTGTCTTTGTCACCAAGGTTGTAAGTTGTCTTTGTCACCAAGAGGTTGTAAGCTGTCTTTGTTACCAAGAGGTTGTAAGTTGTCTTTGTCACTAAGAGGTTGTAAGATGTCTTTGTTACCAAGAGGTTGTAAGTTGTCTTTGTCACCAAGAGGTTGTAAGTTGTCTTTGTTACCAAGAGGTTGTAAGTTATCTTTGTCACCAAGAGGTTGTAAGTTATCTTTGTCACCAAGAGGTTGTAAGTTGTCTTTGTCACCAAGAGGTTGTGTCTTAATGAATTACCATATATACCGTAAATGCAAGCAACATAGACCCTGATCTGCTGTAACATAATATGCGGGCAGATCAGGTCTATGTTGTTTGTTCTACTGATTAGTCATTACAAACTGCATAGACCCAGATCTGCTGGCACATTATTCAATAGCAGATCTGGGTCTATGAAGTTTGTAGTTGATATCGGTTTATACACGAGAATATATGGCAAGAGTTGTTGGTTTGTACTCAGAGCCATCAGTTTTTCTAACAGAGACAAACATTTCAGCAAGCAGTTCATTTAATTGCTCAGGGATAATGTTTTATATTCATCTGGATTCTGTTTTAATATCCAACAGCCACCTTTGAACACTTTTGATAACTTTGTATTTTTTTTCCTTTTCTGTCTTTCAGTTAACTCACTGACATCAATTTCTCCCTCATATATATATATATATATATATATATATATATATATATATATATATATATATATATATATATATATATATATATATATATATATATATATATATATAAAGGTGCATAATAACTTTGTCTGCAATGCAATATTCCTAAGTAAAGCTATGCTGTGGAAAGCAAAACAAGGACTATGGGCAAGCTGTAGTGGAAATGTAATATTGATGGAAAAGGGCAATAACTCCATCAAATGTAGAGCTGAAAAGATGACACCTAAAAAGCACATATAGATTTTATAGCTAATTCACCCACCAAATGGCATCCAATTATGTGTAAGAGTTGCAGACCTTTGCTGGTTAAAAGCAACATCCCATGTGAAAATACAGAGTTAATTGTCATGGGCCATAATTCTATTCAAAATGATGTTGATGAGACAAAACCCATCAAAAGCACATCTAGGGCTATGAGACAATGCACACACTAAATCACATCAGAATATGTTAATTGGTTAATGAGGTATGCTGGATAAAAGGATCTGCTGTAGTGGGGATATAATACTGACCCCAATAGACAAAACCTTTAAAAGGCACATTTACATGTAATGGGCAATTCATTTACAAAACAGCATCTAGAGTGTAAGGGTTGCATAGCAATGGTGGTTACAAGAAGTGTGAATAGACTGACAGATGAAAAAAGTTATTACCATAAGATTCCTCATGTCAATGCAGGGTCCTAATTACAACATTCAGTAGCTCAGTGACCATCACATATGGTACATTTAAGTTGAAGGAGTTCAAATCTTTGCAGTGTTTTTGTGTTGGTGGACTGGGTTACTATTTCTTTTGGAGAGCTGCATTTTTTCAGGTTTTTGTCTCTGGATATGATTCACTTTTCTAATAAATTGAATCTATGATCAATTACAAACTGAATATATAAAAATGACCAGTATATCATTTAATTATTTTCATATTAAAGTTTTAAATAGGAAGTATAAATTAAATATATAATAGTTACAGACATAATTACACATTATTTTAAAATGACTCTCTTTTCACTCCCCATACAACATATGGAAAGAAACCACTATTGCACAATATGTACCCTTTTTTTTCAAGTCATGTGATACCAGCAGCAATTCTCAATATGATGCAACACACCCAGTCCAGCATGATGTGACACACAAATAAGATGCACCTGTGCAGTAGTAGTTACCCAATCCAGTAAGATTAACATACAAAGCCAGATGCACCTGTGCAATAGTTACCCAGTCCAGCATAATGTGACACACAAACCAGATGCACCTGTGCAGTAGTTACCCAGTCCAGTGCGATGTAAGATACAAAGCCAGATGCACCTGTGCAGTAGTTACCCAGTCCAGTGTGATGTAAGATACAATGTCAGATGCACCTGTGTAGTAGCTACCCAGTCCAGTGTGATGTAAGAATACAATTTCAGATGCACCTGTGTAGTAGTTACCCAGTCCAATGTGATGCAAGATACAATGTCAGATGCACCTGTGTAGTAGCTACCCAGTCCAGTGTGATGTAAGATACAAAATAAGATGCACCTGTGTAGTAGCTACCCAGTCCAATGTGATGTAAGCTACAATGTCAGATGCACCTGTGTAGTAGTTACCCAGTCCAGTATGATGTAAGATACAAAGTTAGATGCACCTGTGCACTAGTGACCCAGTCCAGTGTGATGTAATAAGCAAGATGAACCTGTGTGGTAGTTACCAACTCAACAGAGTACAATCAGTATAAAACAAGCTTTTGTTTATTTTTTATTTTGGAATGATCAACAACAAAAAATGACTGCTGCAACTTTGTGCATATTTACTGCAGACTTACTTTCTTGAGGATAATAACAAATTGCAACATAAAAAACAGGTGTTTATTGAGTTATATTTTGAGTCATTATTTCTTACCAAGCAAAAAAAAAACACATCAATTATCAGGACCCATCGGGGGACATAGATTTCATCTGGATGATCAGTTGTCCGTATTATTAAATTTGGGCCAGAAAATAGAACTGTCAACAAGTGTCAAGGGTCATTCATCAAGGTAAACTCTGCCCAAATAGATTCTATTCACACCTGTGCCAGTAGGTGATTAACTTCTATTAGCTTACATAGGCTTGGGCTATAGAATACCTTTGATTGGACCATTATGAATCTTTATTCCAGTGTGATTAGTTTGGGATTTCTGTATGACAAATAACATATTGTGATAGCGGCACTCACTTAGTGACAATCGGGTGTAAGAATATACTTTCTCTTTGTATCCCACTCTCTGCCTCCCTTTCTTCTGATTATATTTAGTTTCACTTAAAAAATATAACTTAGTTGTTCATAATACCAATGTAATTATAATTGTATGAGATTATATTCGATTGTGTTTGCTGCTGATTTCTGTCATTCTGATCTATGTTGGTTTCATTTACGGATATCTGTACACTCTAATAAGTAGATAAATTGGGGGACATGGTACCTGTCCATACAAAGGAACAATCAAGATAGTTGGCATCTGGATAATTGATGTTTCACAGTAATATTAAATTATACATGTAATTATGATTGATAGTTTAAAAGATGTGATTTGTCAAAGCATGCTATAATAAATACACATACTATAATTAAAAACTTATAGGTTTTCTGACTCTCTGCATTAGGAAAACTGGCATTGGAAACTTTAATAATGGCAATATCATAGAGACTTCAATTTGACAATATTTCAAAATCTGCTTCATTTTGAATTTGTACTCCAACAATGTCGATAATGCAGTACCTGAGCATTTTATTTTGAAATCCAAAAAGTTCTGATGGAATTAACTTCATGAATGTAAAATGTAAGACTATATTTTTACTTGGCCTGGAGATAATAAAACTCTAAACTGAGTATGAGATTGGGTTTCCACTATCAGCTAATCAGAAATGAGCTTCCAAAAAGTAACGTCGCTTGTGATTGGTCAAAACAAAATCTTAATCTCAAACTCAAATGTTTTATGATTTCCAGGCTACGTCAATATTAGCTGCTTTGATACATATAATTTTGCAGTGTCTGCTGTGTTCAAACATTGGAATCTGAACATGCTACTTGACTATGAGTATAGATTTTCTAGTTTAAGAACTCCTTTTTTGTTGCTAGTTGATATATAATGTACTTGCTTAGTAACTGGTCATCTAAGAATAATGATTTACTTGCTTAGTAACTGGTCATCTAAGAATAATGATCACACAAGGTGTGCTGTATACAAGGGTTTACCAGAGCATTCAAAGCCTCTCCTGAGTGATAAAAGTATTTGCACATGGCATGTATAATCATTTCATTATGGGTAATTTTCAAGCAATTGATTTTTGAAGAAACATATCTTTCAAAAAGCAATTATTACAGTAAACAAAAAACTGAATGCAATAACAGTTAAATAATATTTAGTTGTTCAAGTAAAATTCAGCAATAGTTTTATCTTCTACTGCACTCCCTCACTATAGGGCCATTCATTATAACAGTTTCTGTTATAAGGCAAGTATTGACATGAATCCCATTTCAGTAAGTGATAGTAAAATTATATGTATCATGTACTTCATTATAAGGCAGTCCCACTATAAGGCAGTATGGCTCCCATGGAGAGTGTTATAATGAGGGAATACTATATATTATGTACTTCATCATAATGCAGTCCCACTATAGGGCAATATACTCTATGGCTCCCATGTACAGTGTTATAATGAGGGAATACTATATATTATGTACTTCATCATAATGCAGTCCCACTATAGGGCAATATACTCTATGGCTCCCATGTATAGTGTTATAATGAGGGAATACTGTATATAATGTACTTCATTATAAGGCAGTCCCACTATAGGGCAGTATACTCTATGGGTCCCATGAACAGTGTTATAATGATGGAATATTGTATATCATGTACTTCATTATAAGGCAGCCCCACTATAGGGCAGTACACTCTATGGCTCCCATGGAGAGTGTTATAATGAGGGAATACTATATATTATGTACTTCATCATAATGCAGTCCCACTATAGGGCATTATACTCTATGGCTCCCATGTACAGTGTTATAATGAGGGAATACTGTATATCATGTACTTCATTATAAGGCAGTCCCACTATAGGGCAGTATACTCTATGGGTCCCAAGGACAGTGTTATAATGATGGAATATTGTATGTCATATACTTCATTATAAGGCAGTCCCACTATAGGGCAGTACACTCTATGGTTCCCATGAACAGTGTTATAATGAGGGAATACTGTATGTCATATACTTCATTATAAGGCAGTCCCACTATAGGGCAGTACACTCTATGGTTCAGATAAACAGTGTTATAATGAGGGAATACTGTATGTCATATACTTCATTATAAGGCAGTCCCACTATAGGGCAGTATATTCTATGGCTCCCACGGACAGTACTATAATCAGGGAATACTGTAACTAAATTATGAAATTTAAAATTAATGGCTGGCAAAAGAGAAACAAAAAGTAGTCATGGCTGATGGAAGATGATTGATCTATCCCTAAATCTGTTTTAATGTCTGTGATAAAAAGAAGTAATCAAAATGGACATACAATGTCATCTTTTCATGGTGGAAAATCCAGAAATCCATATGTACCAATCTTTGCAAGCATCAAGTTCATGTTTTTAAAAACCCATTGAGATTGCCTGTGTTGCTGATTGATAAAATCTTTTAAAGGATTAAGAAATTCATTTGGTAGTAGAGGATTAGCAACATGAAGTGAGAAAACTATCATAACATATACCGTAAATGACTGCATCGAAGTTAGTGATCTAAGTAATATTAATGCTGATTACAACCATCAAATAAAGAAATGACTTGCTACTTCAAGTCTACCTCAACTCCTGTACAAATGCTTAAGAATGTTTTTTGTAGACCATGACTTAACAGTGACTTACATGACTTACAGTGATGCATGCCTCAGATGATCTATATTGCTCGAAGAGGTAGTATACATATATCTGAACCTATAAGGCATTCCTTTCAACATTAATTTTTAACTCAAGCTGTTCACCATTGTTGAGCTTTTGTCTGGTATTGATTTGTGAAGCATCATTTATAAAAAAATGACTTTTTCGACTTCACCATGGCAATTACCAATTTGACTTTAATCACCTTGAACATGATTTTTATCAAAACAGAATCTTGAAATATCTATTATATTTATTAAGCATATCGAAAAGGCTGACAATCTGAAAGCCTCAATTAGACAAGTTAGCTTGATATCGTATCATAAATCCAACCTGTTCATTCAAGATCATCGAAAGATAAACTTTATTATCCTTTCACGGTGGCTGAAGATCAAAGGAATATCACTTGATGAAAAGCAATTATTTTCAAGAGAGATGGGATGGCCAGGAAAGTTATATTGGATTTTTCAAGTGTTTCATCTATGCTAACATCAACATATTAATTCATGTGGTCAACCATATCTTTATAAGTAAGAATCAATGTGTCTCGAGCCTAAAAAATAAAACAATGCCAATGTCCACAACATTTGTATAATATATATATATTTCCTTTAATTATCAAGAAATTATATTAATTTATTTTCTGCTCAATACAGAACTGATAGTTACATTTTTTGGTTAAAATGACAATATAATTACCCATGATCCAACACTGTACTGGAATGTGCAGATACAATATACCGATTATTTTCAGTGTTGTAATGCAAGGTAAAGAAATTAAATCCATGTGTAAACTAAAGTTTTCTGTGATCCAAATGATTTTGTTTAAGGATGTCTGCGTTTATAAATATGACCTTTACTACACAGCTTGAAATGACATGATCACTGCATCATGACATCATCAATGTGACATCACTTTTTGTGACTTTTATTTCTTATGAAATAATAAAAAAATAAAAAAATAAAGAAAATTATAAAGTCAATGAAAATTATATTAAACCTTGAGAAATCTTTAGCAATTTATGACCTACACTACATCGGCCATGACGGCTTTCTGTTGCAGAAATCCAATGCGATCTCAATAATTTTGTCATACTGAAAAAAAATTCACCCACTAACACATTCTTTTTTAATTGTATTTTATAACTGGAGTCTATGATCTTCAAACCTGTGCAAAGTTGAAGACTTTTTAAATACTCCTTCATCTATTATTTTGTTGGCAATTAGTGACAGGGTACTTTTCCCATACCTTTCTATGTAATGACCCTTACTTGTGGAGAGATATTCAGCAATGAGTAGTGCAAGAAAATGCACACTACCCAATACAATTTTAGGTGATTTTGGATTGCCTGGACCCTTAATAATGTAAAAATACCAATTTGTAAAAAGCTGAATAATCCAACATCTCACAAGTGATCATTCTTAAATTTATCGGACTCACTGAAACATAAGGTATTGTGGATCCAGTTTATTTGGGTAGGGGTGGATGCAAATTTTTGCAGTGTAATCAGAAAATGGCTATCCAGTCGGAAATTTAATTTCTGGGGTGATGAAATAAATACACAAATTTGTGGGTTTGAGTTAGCACCCTATCATAATGAGTATGATACTGCTAGTTTTCATGACCTTCAATAAACTTTCCAAATCATGGCATCAGATATGTACCATATGCACTCGCGTATATTCCTGGTCCAAATGCAAACATCTTAGACCCTGATCTGCTGTCGCATAATGTGCTGGCAGATCAGGGTCTATGTTGTTTGTTCTACTGCTTAGTCCTTACAAACTGCATAGACCCAGATCTGCTGGCACATGATGCGATGGCAGATCTGGGTCTATGCAGTATGCAGATGATATTGGATTATAAAAGAGTATATACATATACACATATGATGATAAAGCCAGGAGTGTTCACACTGTACATGTGATGAAAAATGTTGCGGTGAGTTTATCATGTAACAATGATTTCTTAGACATAAATTTAGCAAAACTGTGTAAACACTTGGGATGGGCTTATCCCTAACAACCAACTTATTATTGAAGAAATACAATATGGTAAATATTTTCTGCTCTTGTCTGTTTTGGGTTATTCTCAGTAAACTTCCTTTTATAATGCCATAGCAACAACAAGCAATAATTCTACCTGTGGACAGGTATGTCTTTTTTTTATGGAAAAAAGTAGGGGAAGAGAATTTGTCATCTTATGGATGAAGCCTTTTACAGAAAGTAATAAAAGTTTTCTGTGAAAACAATCTCCCTGGCAGCCTTAATTATGGGCCATAACTCAGTTCAAATCTTTCAGCTAATTACTCTGTAAGATATTGTCCTCCACAATTGTGGATAATTGTCTCTAGATCGCATGCCACATGAAGCACTGCTAAAGCATTACATGCAACTTTCCTGGCTTCCAGTCACAATTAAATACCCTGAACACCTTGAGCTGATGATCACTTTGGATAATTTATGGACATTAAGTGCTAAAAACACATGATGATTGCTTGTTTTAAGTGCTGCAATCTATGACGGCCAAATTATTGATCAATATTCCTTATAAGATGGTTTACAAACATGACAAAAGCGGTCATTTTGTCTTTCATATCAGCGATAAAATTTGTCTGCCTATATAAAGTGGAAAATGCTGGGTCATTGGGGTGAAAGAAGAGAGGAAATGAGGATGGAAAAACAAAGGCAAAGATAAAATCAAGCAGAAATTCATTTGTATAAAGATTGTTCATAATTACATATAAGGGATGGGTAAATGACTTCAAAAATCTTTTTGTAATTGAGGTTGGAATGAGGAGTTCTATTTATCAAAATGAAATTTTGATTGATGGACTCCAGTTAAAAAGAATACTGCGTGACATCAGTATTACACAAGTCTTTTTTTATTTGATGGTTATTCATTTTATCTGTTCAGGAGATGTTTATATAAGATGGAATATACAGCTTCCAATCAAAGAAAATAAAAGTATACCAAAAAATAGGTAATATTAGAAAACTCAGGTACACTGAAATATGCTCAATGTCTGATAATGTGATTTAAAAAATTTCTGTTGATGGAATCTTTTATCTTTTAGAAACAATTGAAGAAACTATTCTTCCATAATTGATTTCAACATGTCTTGGTTTCCTCAACTTCCATAATTGATTTGTCTTTACATATTATCACAAAATTTGGACTCAGTTGTTAATATTGCATTAGACATGAAGGCAAATTTGTCATTTATTTTCATATATTCTTCTGCAAATTATCTTTCATTCTGCAAATAATGGATTTTGGATGGAAAGAAACAGAGACTTTACCTGTAACTGCTGAATAAACAACATAACTTCATAAGTGCTGTTTTGTCAACAATCTTTTTGTTTATTTATGATTTTGTGGCAGTAAACATGTTTATTCTTCAAGATGTTGTCAATTTGATTGAAACTTTGATTTGTGACAGTTAGAGAGTTAACTCCTAGAAGTCATGTAAAGTTTACAGTAAACATGTACTGTCATTCCTTGCAAACCTTCAAACATGTATAGTCATCCCCTGTAAATCTTCTAACATGTAGTCATCCCTTGTAAACCTTCAAACATGTACAGTCATCCCTTGTAAACCTTCAAACATGTAGTCATCCCCTGTAAATCTTCAAACATGTAGTCATCTCCTGTAAACCTTCAAACATGTAGTCATCCCCTGTAAAGCTTCAAACATGTACAGTCATCCCCTGTAAACCTTCAAACATGTAATCATCCCCTGTGAACTTTCAAACATGTAGTCATACCCTGTAAATCTTCAAACATGTACAGTCATCCCCTGTAAACCTTCAAACATGTACAGTCATCCCCTATAAACCTTCAAATATGTAGTCATCCCCTGTAAATCTTCAAACATGTAGTCATCCCCTTTAAACCTTTAAATATATAGTCATTCCCTGTAAACCTTCAAACATGTAGTCATCCCCTGTAAACCTTCAAATATGTAGTCATTCCCTGTAAACCTTCAAACATGTACAGTCATCCCCTGTAAACCTTCAAACATGTAGTCATTCCCTGTAAATCTTCAAACATGCAGTCATCCCCTGTACACCTTCAAACATGTAGTCATTCCCTGTAAACCTTCAAACATGTAGTCATCCCCTGTAAACCTTCAAACATGTACAGTCATCCCCTGTAAACCTTCAAACATGTAGTCATCCCCTATAAATCTTCAAATATGTAGTCATCCTCTGTAAATCTTCAAACATGTCATCTCCTGTAAACCTTGAAACATGTAGTCATCCCCTGTAAACCTTCAAACATGTACAGTCATCCCCTGTAAACCTTCAAACATGTACAGTCATGCTCTATAAACCTTCAAATATGTAGTCATCCCCTGTAAATCTTCAAACATGTACAGTCATCCCCTGTAAACCTTCAGAGTTAACTTCTAGAGTCATGTGAAGTTTACAGTAAAACATGTACAGTCATCCCCTGTAAACCTGCAAACACTGGAAATTATTTGAGAGGATATTTTTCAGAATCGGAATTTAAAACAAGGTGTTTAATCATGAACATTACTCCTCTCTGCAACAGGAGCAGATCTGGAGTAGCTGACAATATAGACAAAAATATCAGAGTCACGCTAGCCTGAAAGTTAGGTCACAGTGACATAGTTTTTGGTATGGTCAAGTTACTCTCCTTGAGATGCATCCACATAGCAAGTTTCATGAGTGTTGGTGTAATACGTAATAGGGTCATTAATATTGAGGGTGTAACAAACAGATAGCTGAAAATACAAATATCACTTAAGTGTGAAATTAGGTTACATTGATCTAGTTTTGATATGGTTGAGTTACCCTCCTTGAGATATGCATGCCAGTTTCATATGTGTTGGTTAAACAAGGGTCCAAGATACTGAGGGTATAACAAATGGACAGCTGAAAACACAAAAGTCACTCATGCATGAAAATTAGGCCACAATGTTCAAGTTTTTATATTAATCACCTTGATTTCCATTCCATTGCAATTTTCACAAGTGAAAAAAAGGGTATAAGATATTGATGATGTAACAAATAGAAAGATAAAAATAAAAAGTCACCCATGCGTGAATATATGGTCACCTAGTGTGGAGTTACTCATTTAGATGTATCTACCTACCAATTTTCATGAGTGTGGGTCAAATAAACATTGAGGGTTTAACAAACAAATTGCTGAAAATTCAAAATTCACTCAAGTGCAAATATTGGATCACATATTAGGTTGCACTGAAACAATTTTGGTACTGTCAAGTTACTTTCTCTGAGATACAATCACAAACCAATTTTGGTGTGGTCAAGTTACTTTCTCTGAGATACAATCACAAACCAATTTTGGTATGGTCAAGTTACTTTCTCTGAGATACAATCACAAATACCAATTTTGGTATGGTCAAGTTACTTTCTCTGAGATACAATCACAAACCAATTTTGGTATTGTCAAGTTACTTTCTCTGAGATACAATCACAAACCAAGTTTGGTATGGTCAAGTTACTTTCTCTGAGATACAATCACAAACCAATTTTCATAAGCTCTTGGTGAAATGAGGGTTTGAGATACTGAGGGTTATAAAAATGGACAGCTGAAACTAAATGAGTCACTCAAGCATGAAAATTGGGTAAAATGGTTTGCTGAAACATAAATCTTATGATGAAAATGCTTACAGAAATTAATCACTGGAAGTTGTTCTCCTCAGTTGTCATTTAAAATATTTAAAAAAATAGCACAATAGGTGCAACATAATTATGGAAATAATATTTATAATTCTGAAATTTTTCCATCGAGACATGAAATTGTCACGAGTCTGTCTGCTTAAGAAAACTGCATGTCATGCTTGTGGTGTTTGATAAAAGTCCTCTCTAACCGTAATGTAATGTTACTGGTATCATTATTGATAAAATCACCTAAAAATCTCATTTATCTCCACTTTTCTACATCTCATGGAGATAAATGGATTCCATTCTTGGACTTTTCCTTTAATTTTCCTTTCAGCTGCATGTTAAATTGATAGTGGCCAGTAAAGATTGCTACCTGGATATGTGTTACAATCCTGGCAATTTTAAGTAAATGGATCATCAATTATCACTGTAGTAAAACTGTTGCTGAACACTGCAAACAGGCATGTAAGTCATCAACTGACTGATCAATACACAACAGTGCCATCAGGTTGATACTGTGCTACACTGCTGATATGACTGAAAACAATGTCAGGTGGAAAATGGGATTTTAGAGGCAAATAAAGCAAAGGAAAATATCAAAGTAAAATAGTCAAAACACCTGCTATCTTAGATGTTTATATCTATTCTGACTCAAGCAAAGCAAGAATAAGGTTTGAAGCAGAAACTTTGTAATTGAATCTCTAGATAGATGTAATTGTGCAGTAAACAAACATAACACAGAATGTCAAACTTAGGCTGATAAACCAGCCCACAAACCTGTATTGGCATGTTGGTGGTTTGGGGTCTGATTTACCAGACTATGTCAAACTGTACTATTCAAACCCTTATTTAATTGACTGTTGCTTTCAAACTCGTAATCCATGGACTAAAGGTTCAATACCCGCCCAAGCCAGCCTGGGTTGGCTGCCTCAGGTATATCCATGGGAAAGGCACTTAGCTCCCATTTCCTTGGTATGATATAGCCAATACTGTCTTGTAAGCAATGTTAAATAACGAACAGCAACCAACTTTTTCTTACGAGACACTGAGTGAGCCCAATATTAACTTTAATTAATAAAATTAAAATCCTCAGTCTGATTGTTGGGTTCATGCTATATTTCATGGAAAATAGAGTCGGTTTACAAAACTAAACTTTGCTTTGATAAGATTGTTTTACTTTTAAATTTCAAAAAAGTATTGAACTATTAAGATTTGGGTTGGACAAAAGGGTTCACAGTGAGACATTATTTATCCCAACACTTTATAGTGTCAAAGATATTTTGTTACCCTTCATCTTTCAATCCATTCGTTTGTTCATTACCTATCTCCTTCTAAGCAAAATACAGAATGGCCAAATTTGACTGACAGTAAATGTTATAAATGTACAATTAACTTAATTTTGCAGTATCATATCCAGTGGCCATGACATTTGATCTTAGATCTTGGTGACTCCACAGGGAGGTGCCCTTCCTGAAAAGAAATGCAACTATGAAGCTGATAAAATTGGGTTCAGGAAAATTGAGGAAAGTGCAATGACCTTGACCTTTGACTTCCAAGTCCAAAATTAATTGTGAGGTTTCTCTGCCTAAGTGTAGACTATTTATGAAGTCTGATGAAAATTGGATCCATTAGGACTGAATTGTTGAGTGGAAACCTGACTAAGAATGACAATGTTTACTCCAGTGACCTTTACTTTCACCTTTTGGCCTCGTAATCAATAGGGAGTTGCCCCTGCCCAAGTGAAATGACCTTGATCTTGGACATAGCAGCCCCCAAATCAACAGGCCTTCTGCCTCTACCCTTGGATAAGGCACATATGAGGTTTGAGAAAAAAAGATTACATCAAACTAAGGAACTATGTTATGGAAATCACCTTGTCTACAGACGGACATCGCTACTGCTATAAATCTCCTCACACCTTTGGTCTATGGGATAACAAGTGGAATTACAGCACAAAAACTTGGTATTTTACTTTCCTATATGGTAATTATGTATTATTGTTGGCTACCTCTCCAGAAGTCCCAAGAGGGGGAAGGGGTCAAAGGTAAGGGACACACAAATTTCAATTACTGTGGCATTTGTTAATATTTTCTGACCAAACTTTACATATACAATCACAGCCTGAAGACAACAAATATTTATGACTAATTTCAGATTATGACCCCTGGGATGTGATGGGATAGGTGGGTGGTATGCATTGTGTGTGTGTATGAGTGTGTGCGTTTGTATCTGTGTGTGAGATGGGGAGGATGGGCAATACATCAAATGTGGGAATTTGCAATGGCAAGCCATTGAACTGGCTATGGTTTCTTATTTTTAATTATTCTGTCCTGGCTAACTCTATATTTTTTCTTAAAAATGCTTAGAAAAAGTCTGGATACATAAATGAGGGATTGTAGTGAGTTGTCTTCCCAATTGGTGGAGCCACAGAAAAACCTGGTCCCAATATTTGGTTCCCGCTTGGATTTTATTGTTTGCCAGAACATATTTTAGATCTTGCATTATCCCTAAGAATGCATGATTCATAATACATATATCAATGAAATTAATGTCTTTTTTTATTTTGAGGTGAATCTAAAGATATACTATGTTAGCACTAGAATACACTAAAATTGCCATTTGGCTTCTTTTTTTTAAAGTTAATAAAAACAGTATATCTTAATAATTTTGGACTCCTTCTGTCCAAACTTTAGTGCCAACCTAGTATATATCAAAATTTAATGCCATAATCTTCATTTTCTTAACCGCAATTTTTATTAAGGATTGGGAAGTCCCCAGATTCCTCCTTATCCTCTCTATAGAAGACTGTTCTATATAACCTGGAATGTGCTGAAGGGCTGTGAAACCATGAAAATAAAATTCAGTAAGAGCATACATGTATGGGCTTAATATCAAATCAATAAACTCATTTTAAAAAACACATAGTCTTTATTATAAAGATAATAATACTTTGATCGTCTTAACCCCAAATTATTTTCAAAATCGCAATAAAAGTTGTGCCTCCTGTAACAATATAAAAACTAAATAATGAATCAGTAAAAAAATCTCTGTACGAAGCAAACATCTTTTTTATTATTTAAAGTCCTGATGAAATTGCTCATGAAATAACTTATATTTGAAAAGGAAAAACAAAAATTATTGAGATCTGAAATAAAAATTAAAAGTTCCAACATCAAATCTGACAATGCACACATTTTATTTATTCTGAATATTTACAGCATGAAAAAAAAAATCTCTACACTAAGACTAACTGTTCATTACAGTTTTGCAGTTGGTCTAGTAGTCCAAACAAAATGTGAATGCTTGTCATTTTACACAAATAGTATATTTAAGCTATCACGACTTCTTCATTTGAATATGTAGGAAATAGAAAACTATCTCTCTTATCATTAGAGACAAAGAAACTGTAAAAAAGCAAAAAAAGTTTTTAAAAAAAAAAATTTAAAGTGATAAGTTTCATGAAAATTAAGGCATGTGTAAAGACCAAATTACCCCACTAAATATCTAAAGAATTCTTCACAATAAATTGTTGAATGGTACATGGATTATATAATTTTAGGCAAATGCATCTGTTAAAAAAATAATTATAGAAAAGAATCACAAAGGTAATTGTGTGAAAATAATGCATATTCCAATTTTTTTGGCAGATATCAGAATATGTGATTTTCCATTTTTGACAACGATTATTTTTAATATTTGCTTACAGATAGATTCACTCCTTCTTTCACCCAGATAACTTAGTTCCTTGTTTTTTAACTCCTTTCTAAGTGATGGTAACGTCCATGATCCGTAAGACTGAGACATTTTTAAAGCAAGATTAAGATGCTATAGATTCTTTGTTTATTTGTGAAGCAGGAAGTAACCCGGAAGTAGTGTTGGATCGCTTTGTTCTGTGCTGACACCTATCAAATTAAAGGGACACTACTGACTAAGATCCCTCATTAACATGACTTGACCTAGTAGCCACAAAAATGAGGTAAAGCAAAATATTTCAAGATTTTTCAAATCAATAAATGTTGTGTCAATACTTGAGCAAACAACATTGAACTTCTTCTTAAATTTTGATAATTCTACCTTTATTGCAAGTAAAGTTATTCAAAATTCAGACTTTAAAAATGTATAAAAGAGTTTTGACTTTATGCCAGTGCTTCCTATCAAAATGAAATCCGGCAGGTATTTTGTTGTTGTGAAGAACATATAATATTTGTTGTGAAGAAAATATAATACACCAAAGACTATGATTGCATTATCGCATATGGACACTGAAAAGCATAAAAATCTTAGAAAATTAAGCAAGGAACTATTTATTTCTACAATTTTATTCATATAACAATTATGCGATGAACAGATTTTGCTATAAATGAGCTGAATGCTGAGGACTACATGAAACAGATGGGTAATGATTTTCTTCCAAGACCTGAAAAATTTGAAACTATTAACACCAAACAATTGTACAGTGTAACCTGTCTTAGATGACACTTCCAAATAAAGCACAATATTAATAAACCTCTTTTCTTAATTTTACTGTGATAATTAACCTCTGTGCATTGAAGATTTGTACACAAAGGACAGGTTTTTGTGGACTCTTGAGTGCCCTTGTAAGATCAATTTTTGTGTGTACTTTTGATATTGGTATATTCACATATATTTTAATGTTGATTATATACTGATATGAAAATTTAAAAAAAATGTAATGACTCTAAATTTCAATGACATGCTGATGCACCAGCTCAGTGACATGCAGATGCACCAGCTTGATGACATACAGATGCACCAGCTTGATGACATGCAGATGCACCAGCTTGATGACATGCAAGTGTACCAGCTTGATGACATACAGATGCACCAGCTTGATGACATGCTGATGCACCAGCTTGATGACATGCAAGTGTACCAGCTTGACGACATGCAGATGCACCAGCTTGAAGACATGCAGATGCACCAGCTCAGTGACATGCAGATGCACCAGCTTGATGACATTCAAGTGTACCAGCTTGATGACATGCAAGTGTACCAGCTTGATGACATGCAAGTGTACCAGCTCAGTGACATTTAAGTGTACCAGCTCAGTGACATTCAGGTGTACTAGCTCAATGACATTCAAGTGTACCAGCTAAGTGACATTCAAGTGTACCAGCTCAATGACATTCAAGTCAACCAGCTCAATGAGATTTAAGTGCACCAGCTCAAAGAGATTCAAGTGAACCAGCTCAATGAGATTCAAGTGTACCAGCTCAATGAGATTCAAATGTACCAGCTCAATGATATTCAAGTGCACCAGCTCAATGACAAGCAAGTGTACCAGCTCAGTGACATTCAAGTGTACCAGCTCAATGACAAGCAAGTGTACCAGCTCAATGACATTCAAGTGTACCAGCTCAGTGACATTCAAGTCAACCAGCTCAGTGAGATTCAAGTGTACCAGCTCAATGAGATTTAAGTGCACCAGCTCAATGAGATTCAAGTGCACCAGCTCAATGAGATTCAAGTGCACTAGCTCAATGACATTCAAGTCTACCAGCTCTATGACATTTACATGCATCAGCTCAATTACATTCCAGTGCACCAGCTCAGTGAGATTCAAGTCAACCAGCTCAATGAGATTTAAGTGCACCAGCTCAAAGAGATTCAAGTGAACCAGCTCAATGAGATTCAAGTGTACCAGCTCAATGAGATTCAAATGTACCAGCTCAATGATATTCAAGTGCACCAGCTCAATGACAAGCAAGTGTACCAGCTCAGTGACATTCAAGTGTACCAGCTCAATGACAAGCAAGTGTACCAGCTCAATGACATTCAAGTGTACCAGCTCAGTGACATTCAAGTCAACCAGCTCAGTGAGATTCAAGTGTACCAGCTCAATGAGATTTAAGTGCACCAGCTCAATGAGATTCAAGTGCACCAGCTCAATGAGATTCAAGTGCACTAGCTCAATGACATTCAAGTCTACCAGCTCTATGACATTTACATGCATCAGCTCAATTACATTCCAGTGCACCAGCTCAGTGAGATTCAAGTCTACCAGCTCAGTGACATTCAAGTGTACCAGCTCAATGACATTCAAGTGCACAAGCTCAATGACATGCAAGTGTACCAGCTTGATGACATTCAAGTCTACCAGCCTGATGACATCCAAGTGTGCCAGCTCAGTGACATTCAAGTGTACCAGCTCAATGACATTCAAGTACACCAGCTCAATGACATTCAAGTGCAGCAGCTCAATGACATTCAAGTGTACCAGCTTGATGACATGCAAGTGTACCAGCTAAGTGACATTCAAGTGTACCAGCTCAGTGACATTCAAGTATACCAGCTCAATGACATTCAAGTGTACCAGATTGATGAAATGCAAGTGTACAAGCTTGATGACATGCAAGTCTACCAGCTCAGTGACATTCAAGTGTACCAGCTCAATGACATTCAAGTGTACCAGCTCAGTGACATTTACGTACACCAGCTTGATGACATTCAAGTGCACCAGCCTGATGACATTCAAGTGCACCAGCTTGATTACATTCAAGTGCACCAGCTTGATGACATTCAAGTGCACCAGCTTGATGACATTCAAGTGCACCAGCTCAATGACATTCAAGTCTACCAGCTCAATGACATTCAAGTGTGCCAGCTAAATGACATTCAAGTGCACCAGCTAAATGACATTCAAGTGCACCAGCTCAGTGACATTCAAGTGTACCAGTTTCAATGAGATTCAAGTCTACCAGCTCAATGACATTCAAGTGTACCTGCTCAATGATATTCAAGTGCACCAGCTCAATGACATTCAAGTGCACCAATTCAGTGACATTCAAGTGCACCAGTTCAGTGACATTCAAATGAACCAGTTCAGTGACATGCAGATGCACCAGTTCAATGACATTCAAGTGTACTAGCTCAACTGCATGTTTAACATCTTGTATGCAATGTAAATACTATTCTAGTTCCATGACATCAATAACATACTGACCAAAATGCTTTTCAATCTGTGCACCTAATGGGTCCAAATGGGCGATTTTCATTTTTGTGTGTTTAAGAATATAATCAGTTTAGACATTGCAAACAAGGGTTGGGCAAAGAGCCATGTCTCACAGTTACTAGACATTGCAAACATGGGCTGTGCAGAAAGCCATGTCTTGCCTACTAGACATTACAAACAAGGGCTGTGCAGAAAGCCATGTCTTGCCTACTAGACATTGCAAACAAGGACTGTGCAGAAAGCCATGTCTTGCCTACTAGACATTGCAAACAAGGGCTGTGCAGAAAGCTATGTCTTGCCTACTAAGATTGCTATGATGACACTGCTATGTGTTAATGCATGTAAAACATAAATCCTACCACATCAGGGTAAAACCATCCTGTAAGCTCAGGGATGTAGATGTAAGAGGCTACAAGGGCCCTACAGAAGCTATGTCTTGCCGGCTATCATTGCTATGGTGACACCGCTATGTGTTAATGCAGGTAAAACATAAATCCTAGCACATCAGAGTAAAACCAACCTGTAAGCTCATGGATGTAGGTAAGACATGATGCACCCTACTGCATGTTGTAAGAGGCTAGTAATGGAGGAAACCTTTTTGCCCAGGGATGCATCCTGTGATAATGTTCCAGCTGAGAAGGTCTTGGACTTTTAAAAGAATGTGGTTCGTATAAAAAATTTGACTCTGTATTTGGATTCAACCTATTTTCATCTTTATTTTTGTTTTGCAGGGCGTTTGTGAATACCTAAACTACCTCAGCCTGGATTGTGCTGATATGCCATTAAACCCCATCTATGCATAAACACACACACACACACACATGTACTATACTCTCTCATTATAACACTGTCCATGAGAGCCAAAGAGTATACTGCATTATAGTGAAACTGCATTATAATGAAGTACATGATGCACATAATATTACTGGCACTTAATGAAAATGAGGTCTGTGACCATGCCCACCTTATAACAGGAACAGTGTTATAATGTAGGGCTTTATAATGAGGGAGTACTGCACATACATACATATATACATACATACATATATACCTACCTACCTACCTACACTCAAATGCATACATACATACATACATACATACATACATACATACATACATACATACATATATACATGCATGTATACAAAACAAAGATCCTGAAATCACAGTATTGGCTTGACATGTCTGGCAGATCAAAGGTTCTGACCGGCAATTACTGTGACCAACTGGACATTGGTCATAGGATACCTCAAACATCATTATATCAAATTGTCTTTCATTTGTTTATCCATTAAACTGTCAAATAAACACCTTAACAAAGTAAAATTAAAAGGTCACTAGGTCTAGTTTACAGATTGTTTCTTTTTTTCAGACAATCAATAAGGGTGTCACTGACTAAACTTAATTCAAAGGTGACTAGTTTACACATTCTTTCTTTGCCGGACAATCAAAAGAGGCATCGCCGACTAAGCTAGTTTGGTCATCATTGTTTTCCCAATTGGTTAAACACTCCATAGCCACAAAGCACAAGATAAAAGAGGTGAGAAAGCTTATTCCCTGGACTTTTCAAAAACCGTGTAACTAAATGTTTGTTACAGGGTCTTTACTGTACACCAATCTCCAACACCATGTTTCTTAAATATACTGTGTCACAGTGTGTCAGCTCACTGTACCTTTAAAACAAAATATGTGAAGCCTAGACCTAAATTAAGAAAAAAAAAAAGATACTAGTAAAAACAACTAATGTTTATTATCATCCTCCAAAAGTTATTTTGGGACATGATAACCAAAAGACTTCATACAACTTTACCAGAAATGCCCGTCAATTAGATGTTACACATTTGTGAGGTGGTAAGTCTGCTTGTTGTCAATTAATAATTAATTTTTAAAAGCAGCAGAGATAATAAAATACTGTTGCCAGGTGAAATTCTATAGTATAGTGTTTTCAAAGAAAAACTGACTTTTAACAATAAGTGTGAGAGGAAACCAGTAAATCAATGGAAGTATAATACAAAAGCAAAAGCAAATCCAGAACCAAAACCGACACATTTTCCAGTACATTTAAAAAATTAATTATATCGATAATCTTTTCTTTTTTGTAACAGCTTGTTATATTTTTCATATTTTTATATTAAATTTCATATTCCTTTTCATATTTTTATATTAAATTTCACAAATATATGGCTGCCATATTATTTTTTGGGAAAAATGTCTGGCAAGAGAATTTTTTTCAGGATCCCTGAAACATTACATACATACATCATGATAAAAACTTTAGGCATACAGTAATATCATGAATGCAATATAACAAAGTTTCAGTTGAGTCTGACCAATTCAATTAATCTACATCCATCAGTTCCCAAACAAGGCTGAATGACTTTAAATCCAGATATCACTCTATGCAAATTAAAAATCAAATTGAAGAAAATAACTGGTAGGGTTCCAACAGTTGTATGCACAGTATTGTATTTATTATTGTGTGTGTGTGACATGATTTTCAAGAAATCAGCATGAATTTCAAGTTTAAGAATAGACACTGCTGCCAGAAATTTTCTTATGAGGAGGAGGTCTTACACACATCTACCTTGGGAGGGTGAGGAGGGGAGAAGTGAGGTTGAGGCAAAACTTTTCACGGCCACTGGCTCCCCTTCCACATGCTGAGATGCCAACATAATTCTGAATCACTTACCTTCTGCACTTTTTCAGTTAGTGTCAAACCAAACAATTATCTTCTCATATGTTATCATGAGCATGCAATCCTTCTGTGTACCCCACGTCCCCTAAGTACTGTCTGTACTCACTTATAAGTCCAATTGCAAACAACATGGACTCTGTTTTACTGGTTACTTAAACAAACTGCATGAACCCAGATCTGCCAGTGCATTATGGGTCTGTACAGTTTGCAGTTGGACTTGACTTATAAGCGAGTATATAAAGTAATCACAATCTTACTTTTCGACATGGCTTTTATTGACCTTTTCAAGCTCCTGAAAGTTCCTTCATGGCTGATCATGGGCTCAATTTACTATACCCCTCTAGGTTACAATTCAATCTGAACCCCTCTACAGTTTCTGCACAATTCACATCAGATCGCAATCATACAAGTGCTTGCATGCAATTACTACATCAACCTCAATACATATCAATTGAGATGATCTACAATTAAAAACAAAAACATAAACATGATGATTTGATAAACATTTACACTGAATTAAAAAAACAGAAACTCGCACAATGGGTACAAAAAATCGCATCAGGTAATTTGCACATTCTGTCCCCAAATGGGTTTTACAATTTGTGTGACTATAATTTTTTGCGTGAATCCCATGATTCCATATCCTGGCTGAATCTTGGTGCATTTATTTGACTCTGAGAATTTTATTTTTAAGAAATGGGTGTGAATTTAGAGTATCTAGAATAGACCCTGAAGCACAATGGGAAGACAATAACATATACATACCTTGCACAGCAATAGCTAGTTCTGCTGAAGTCATACTGCTGGTAGAGAACTCTCTATCTTTCTCCTTTTTCATCATCTTCTGAGCTCTCCGCTGCTTCTTCTTATTGGCATTCTCTCCCCACAGGTTGGTGCCACCGTATATGCTGGGAATATTCAGAAGGGCAATCCCTTCCAGAGAAGGCCCGTTGGCAAGGTCAAGGGAATAACCATCACACTGAAATACCATGTGTATAAGCATGGTTATGACAATTATTTATAACAGGGGTGCACAACATATGGCCCATGGGTTGCATGTGGCCTGCCAACACATTTTGTGCAGCCTGCAGCCTGTATCTATACTTTACACATGTGTATACATGCTTTTATTATAGACACAAAACTTTTGCAGTGCTGCCCACTTAGTTCCAATCAAGGTCAATTCTGACCCATGTAAACATTGGAGTTGTGCACCCCTGATTTATAACATCAAATGAGTTTGAAAACAATATGACTGCTGATTTCATTTTTGTTGATCCAATCATTACGTAAGTATCTCTTGACAAAACTGAATATTGTTAACCATAATTCTTACATAAAAATGCATGACCAATCATTACATAAGTATCTCTTGACAAAACTGAATATTGTTAACCATAATTCTTACATAAAAATGCATGCACAGCGTTGTTGGATGAGGTGTATAAATGTCGCCATATCCATCACCATTTTACATCAGCTGATTGGCTGCACTGAAAGCCAACATGCCGGATTGGTGTCTTCACTAGGGAAACTAAAATAATTGCATCAGACAATTTAAAAACTTTTTTCATTTTTATGTAAGAAGAGCAATCATACATATATTTTTCTAGAATCAATGTTTACCAAATCCCTCAGGTGTCTTGAAACCCTTGCCCTTTGGACTCCAATGACCTTCAGGATTCTGTGAACATTGATACCATAAAAAACATGAATGATTCCTGTAATAGATTCTCTCAATATCACTTTATTTTGACATTTCTATGGAGAAGTATAGAGATAATAACAAAAGTGTCTAACATAAGTTCTAGAGATGATAACAAAGTTCCTCAAAACAAGTTCTAGTTTTGAAATGAATAGGTTTTGTTCATGACAAAACTAATAAAGCATGCAAATGGCTTGAATGGTAACTCTTTGTAGGAAAATGAAGAAACACACATTCATTTACAAATTAGTATCACAATGTTTTGAAGAGAAGCAATTCACTAATACATGTATTTTGTTTATATTAAAAAACAATTTTGATGAAACTTTACATAAATATATACTTACCATTATGTCAATATCTTCATGCAAATTTTTACATGTAGCAGCAAATGTTTCGGACGTTCCAAATTCAAAGTACCACAATTTATTCTTCATTCTGGAGAAAGAAATTGAATTTCAGTACCCAATAGGAGAAGTTCATGGAGAAATAAAAGCATGTACAGACATACACAAAGATAAAACATAGGTTGGTATATAGCTAGAAATAAATGTAAAAAGACTTGGTACATACTTTATGTCACATATATTTTGCAGTGTTTTAATTTTTGTTATATTTGTGGAAACAATACAGCACCAAAATTAAACACTGCCAAAAATATTTGATTAATATACCAAAAGGTGTCCTTCAAGGATGCATTTTGACAATGTGCAATATATGATCCATCCCAAGCACAGAGGTCATTATGGATGCAAATATCACATTTTTATTTTTTATCATGATAACCATTTTGACTAAACATTTGCTGTACATGTATATATAAATTTTAAAGCCATTTTTTTTTCTATTCCACTCTTTTTTTTCCATTATTTTTTATTTTTCAAAGAGATCTATTTAGAATTAAAATCATGACATCATGTTTATGTCATCATCCAGATCATGACATAAGCTTGTTACAACCTCTATGCTTGGGATGGCTCCAATATAATTTCTGCCAATACTTCAAGTTTAGAAAACCACTAAATTTTGACATCTCAGATTTAAAATATTATATGCTAGATTCAGTAGAATACTGATAATCAGCATTCTGACTGCAAACTATAAGTATCTAAAGGTATCCCTATACTAATTGAGTCAATCAGCTGTTATTTCATCTAATTGTAGTCAATAAGAGAATTATTGTTAACAAATTCTCTGATTTTCCTGGAGCTCTGGTAACCAGTGAAGAATGTTACATGTATTTAACAGAAAGCAGCATTAAAGCCTAGACTGAAAAAAGAGTCCCTTGAAGGTACTGACACTCTACTAGGCTAGCCTAAACTGAAAATAAAATCAGGGTTCCCATGCTATTTTAAACAAAAATTTCCAGGTTTTTTCCTGGGTGAAATTGATTGCTTCAAGAATCAGTTACGACTCTTACTGAACCAAATAAAAAACATTTTGGTTTAGAAAATGTGCATTTTTAAAATCAAAAGCTGTTTCTATTTTGAGACTCTCCCATAACATCTAATTGAATGACCATGTACCAAAATACAGGAAGTATCACTCGAAATGAGTGTAACTATTTAAATTCATATAAATTTGCATGTAACTCATTTTAATTTAAAGAATGAAAATATTAACTTTACTCTGCTTAATGGCATATTTTGGTATGAATAAAGTCTTTTAGGCAAAAGCCCTTAAAAATGATATACCTTGTGATATAAAAAGGTCTGATTTAAAAAAAAAAAAATCCATTTATGTCTAGTTGGTGCCCTAACATCTACTTTCAGTGTAATCTGACTATGGACTGTTTATTTAATGCAGTCACTGTCATGGCCACCCATGATACATTTCTAAGCACACAGATGATTTTGCTATATTAATCTGGGCCGCCTGATAGATCCAGAATTTTTATTTTGAAATATCCCAATCGAATGTTAGAAAATCTTGCTTGCCAGAACCTTTACGTCATTCCATTCAGCTTGGCATTGCTTTTAAGTGCATTTAATCATAAGTCAGGGTTCAAGCAGGACTCCAATATTTTGAAGAAATTACATCTCTCTAGCCAGAATAGGATAAAGCTGGTGAAAATAGGGAGAAGCTGGTGTACAATGTTCAAAATAGTCACTTGAAACTATTGTTTTTGCATATCTTCACATCAGATGATTAATATGTTGATGAGATACTTAGAAGTTTAAAAAATAGTAACACTTTTCTTATATTGCTTCACAACAGTTGTCGTATAACATAAAATAGCAACCTCGAAAATAGTTTACAGTTGAAAATCAGCAACCGTTTCCATAGCAGAAGACCTCATTTCATATGTTTATATGATGAAATATTGCATACAATAATTATTGTTATTAGTAATGGACCTCGATATGTCCATCAAGTCATAATTTGCTCAAGACTGCTATACAAATTAAATGTTTCACTTGTTTTTTCATGGATCATGTGTGAATTTTCAGCAGGAATTCTGTTGAATAGCGATGTCATTTCTGGTATTTATAATCATCAAATTAACACCAAAATTGACTACAGAACATAAAACTTCTTCTATATTTCCACCATCCTCTTTATGGGGAAAATTTACAAAAGGTCGATGTTTTACTTTGATTATTAATGCCTTGTATTGAGACAAAAGGGGGTAGAGGGAATGTCTTAAAATCAATACAAGGCAAAGTGAACTTCTCTTTTTGGGCCAGTTCAGGTGAAATGACAGACTCTAAGGCGACTATTTCACCTAAATCACTGCCTTAAATCCTTCTATTCTAGTCACAAGAGTCATTATGCTGCCATAAAATCTTGCATGCTAGGCCTAAAAGTTATCCCTTGTCATAAAATCTTCTTTCTAAAAAAGAAACAGAGTGTAATCAAAGATAACATTGCTCATCTCTATGAAGCTTGAGTAGTCTCAAGTAGACATTGTAAATGTTAATTATCATGAAGAAAAAAACAAACTCAGACTACAGTGATCTTGACAACAAAAATGTTGGCCCCTGTGTCAGGGTATAAAAGACATAAAACAATAAAAAAGAACATTCTTTCTTATATCAAAGCATGGGCACTATAATGAGCTCACAAAAACTAGCCAGATTACTTTTGCTTCTGTTTTTATATATATATAAAATTTAAAAAAAATCTTTTTTAAAATCTGCTTCAGAAAAGCTATTATCAATGACCACACCTAGAGCCAAATTTTACTGGGTGAAAGTCACAGGCTTCGAGTACCCTTGGTTGGAGTGACACACAGTATGACCACTATCAGAAGCATAGTTCATGCATCAGTAATTACCTTGATTAGCCACTACAGCTGAGTCCTCACATGAAATGCATCCAGTCCACTCATGTAATTCCCATACTAATTCACTGTACAATACACAGTTAAACTGCTGAGGGTAACCTATCACCATATACATTGTATAGTCATTGATATGAACAGTTTACCATTAGATAAACATATTTATTCCTACTTGTAATTGCACTGATAGAATTCAAACCTGCACAATTTCAGAAGCTAGTCCAGCACACTAATCACTGAGCCACTTCAGCTCTTACTTAAGCCAATAAAATGTGAAATGTAGGTCACTGTGACCGTTTGCAAGTGTGGTACTAATATAGATGTATACAATCATCTAGTTTCATGATTCTATCTATGAGAGTTTAAACAGAAATTTTAACCAAAGCCAGTGAAGTGTGAAATACAGGTCACAGAGACCTGCTTTTGTGATGAAAAGTATAGTACTAATCAAGATTCATCCCCTCACCAAGTTTTAAGACTCCAGGTATAACAGTATGCAAACAGTACGCATACAGTATGCACGCAAGATGCAAACAAGAGTACCATGAAGGCCACATTACCATATGTACTCGCATATAGTCCGATACCAACTGCAAACTGCATAGACCCAGATCTGCCATCGCATAATGCGCCAGCAGATCTGGGTCTATGCAGTTTGTAAGGACTAATCAGTAGAACAACATAGACCCTGATCTGCCAGCGCATTATGCGATGGCAGATCAGGGTTTATGTTGTTTGAATTTTTATACCCGGATTATACATGCGTATATACAGTATATGCCTGCCCCTTGTTTAATAGTCCTCTGTGTAGGCATTAGTAATGTATGTGGTCTTGAAGTAAACTTAATGTGCAGAAACCATTTCATTTTCTTATTAGACTTACCTTGAACATGACCTCTGACCTCTAAACCCCAGAATTCATAGGTTTATTAATTATCCTAAGTGCAAGTCATCCACAAAGTTTGGTCAAAGAACTTACTCTTGAACAAAAGTTATTTTGCAAAATAAATCTTTCTTTGAGCCACAATGAGCGTGACCTCTGATCTTTTGATTCACAACATTGTAACATAATATGCTCCACATTATGGCAGACATATAAATATCTATGTGGTCATGAGCTGAATGATGCAAAAAACTTAACCTATGCCAGTAAAATGTGAAATGTAGGTCACAATAACCTTCTTTTGTTGTAAGCATGCGATACTGAAAGAGATTCATATAATCACCAAGTCTGATGATTCAAGTATGAACAATGTTTGAGAAACAAACTTTAAACACAAAACTGAATCCAAGTCAGTGAAGCATCAAATATGGGTCTCAATGACCTACATCTGTGACCCATCCTAATGCATCCCCTCACCACGTTTCATGATTCTATGTATAACAATATATATAGGGGGGGGGAGCCAAAAACCTATTTGGTCATGAGCTAAATGCAAAAACTTGACCCAAAGCTGTAAAATGTGAAATGTAGGTTAGTGACCTTCTTTTGTTGCAAGGGTGTGGTATTAATTAAGATGCATACAAAACTCTAGTTTGATTATTCTAGTGTAAACAGAGCTTGAGAAATAAACTTAAAACACAGAATTTAACCAAAGTCAGTGAAGAGTAAAATATGGGTTACAGCAAAAAAACTGTTGTGATGAGGGAATAGTACTTGTCAAGATGCAACCCCACACCAGTTTCATGATTTCAGGCATAACAGTATGTATACGGTGTGCAAAAAAACTGAGCTAATTGCAAAAGCATGAATGTACAATGCACATGTATGTACAATGTTAGCTCCCTCTCCAGGGGTAGGTGCTATGACTTAGGAATAAAGAATGGCCGAGATGCTGTAAGGTTGTACAAATGTTTTTATATATGTGGACATTGATGCCAGGTGTAGTTCAAGAGCTCTTCACTATTTCACAGAGGTGACCTAAAAAGCATCTGCATTTACTAACCCAGCCCCAATTCAAAGCTGGGAAGGAAAACACAATATTTCACCTTAAATGCTTTAGTGGACATAAAAGATGCCATGTAAGTATCCAGTCAGTATCAAAGTACATGTAAATGTAATATATAAACTTTGCTGACGAGAGTGGAAACATGATGCTGATATGTTTAAAATGAAACTGTGACCAAGATATTACACTACTTCTCTAAATCTCAGATACAAAATAATGATGTTACGTGCTTTACTGTGCACAGATGGTTGTGATGATTTTATTATGCTCTTGAATTTTGTACTGGTTGGTTGTATGCAACCTAATACTATTTAAAAATAAATATGTTGACATTCTTTTCATTATTGCTATTTCTATCCTTTTTACATAGAAACAAGAGTCCCTTGAAGGGACTGATGCTCTACTAGCCAAATGAATTTGTAGGAACCCAATACAAGGCTGTTTTTTCTGTACTTGTATACTCTTCAACTGCTGAGTACTCAAACCATCTCTGATAGTTTTGAGAAACTCCAACAAATTTGGTAACACAATTATCTTACATCTCTCAGTTAACATGTTTCCAAGATACCTGTAAATGCAATAACAGCTGATTGACTCAATTAGTATAGGGATACCTGTAAATGCAATAACAGCTGATTGACTCAATTAGTATAGGGATACCTGTAAATGCAATACAAAATTCTGTCATGGTGTTTGAACCTGAACCTGAGACCATGGATAGAAAATCACTGAACCTGTCTCAGACAATGTCAAGCTATATCCACATGAAGATATACCCACATGCTAAGTTTGGTTAAATCTATAAATAATTTTGTTGGGAAAAACGTTATTGAAGAGGTGTCAATCAAGGTAAAAAATCTTCAGATCAGATCCACAAACTGGGTTGGATAAAAAATTAATTCATACTGGTCTGTGTTATCATGGTCACAAACTAATAAAACTAAAACCCTTAGTCAAGACCTTAAACTTAAAATCAATGTCAGAGTGCTGACTATCAACTGGTTCATTGGAATGCAACTAAATACAAAATATGGTCAATATTCACTTGCATATGTACAAGTCACTGTGTTCATAACCTCAGTAAGTAAGAAAATGAAAGCAATGACATTTGATTTGACCCCAAGGTCAATCAGGTCTGGTTTTCAAAACTCCTTCATAAAAGTGTGAATCTGTTGATAGTCAAATTTTCACCATTTTCATTCAGAACCAATTAAATATTGTAAGAAGTGTTTTAGTGAAAACCCAGTGCCACCATTCATGCAAGAGGAGTAGTAATAACAAGATTTTTTAGATGCCCACCATGTAGCAGTTTAGGTGCGTATATTTTCAATAGATACATATTGCTACAGTGTTATAGTTTAACCGCATTTTTATATGACCATTTGTTCAGAAGAAGTAACTATATAAAGATTTTCAGGATGGAGGTCAAGGCAGCCATTTTAAAAGTTGGATCACCATTATTTTAATACAGGAAAAACTATATACTGCAAGAAAGAATTTTTTTCTTCAAATGTCAGCAATGTCAATATGACCATCTGTTCAAAACAAGTAGATATAAAAAGATTTTCATGATGGCCACCATGGCAACCATATTGGAGGTAAAATTACCACCATTTTCATTTAGGACCAACTACATATCATAAAAAGTCTTTCAGTGAAAACCCCATGTCACTATGACTACCACTTAGGGGGAAGTATGTAACAAAATTCACATGCATGTCACTATGACTATCCACTTAGGGGGAAGTATATAACAAGATTCACATGCATGTCACTATGACTATCCACTTAGGGGGAAGTATGTAACAAGATTCACATGCATGGATTGTCAATTTTTTTATTGAGGACAAAGTAGACTTGATAAGGAGTCTTTCAGTGAAAACCCCATGTCACTATGACTACCACTTAGGGGGAAGTATGTAACAAGATTCACATGCATGGATTGTCAATTTTTTTATTGAGGACAAAGTAGACTTGATAAGGAGTCTTTCAGTGAAAACCCCATGTCACTATGACTACCACTTAGGGGGAAGTATGTAACAAGATTCACATGCATGGATTGTCAATTTTTTTATTGAGGACAAAGTAGACTTGATAAGGAGTCTTTTAGTGAAAACCCCATGTCACTATGACTATCCGCTTAGGGGGAAGTATGTAACAAGATTCACATGCATGGATTGTCAATTTTTTTATTGAGGACAAAGTAGACTTGATAAGGAGTCTTTCAGTGAAAACCCCATGTCACTATGACTATCCACTTAGGGGGAAGTATGTAACAAGATTCACATGCATGGATTGTCAATTTTTTTATTGAGGACAAAGTAGACTTGATAAGGAGTCTTTCAGTGAAAACCCCATGTCACTATGACTATCCACTTAGGGGGAAGTATATAACAAGATTCACATGCATGGATTGTCAATTTTTTTATTGAGGACAAAGTAGACTTGATAAGGAGTCTTTTAGTGAAAACCCCATGTCACTATGACTATCCGCTTAGGGGGAAGTATGTAACAAGATTCACATGCATGGATTGTCAATTTTTTTATTGAGGACAAAGTAGACTTGATAAGGAGTCTTTCAGTGAAAACCCCATGTCACTATGACTATCCACTTAGGGGGAAGTATGTAACAAGATTCACATGCATGGATTGTCAATTTTTTTATTGAGGACAAAGTAGACTTGATAAGGAGTCTTTCAGTGAAAACCCCATGTCACTATGACTATCCACTTAGGGGGAAGTATGTAACAAGATTCACATGCATGGATTGTCAATTTTTTTATTGAGGACAAAGTAGACTTGATAAGGAGTCTTTCAGTGAAAACCCCATGTCACTATGACTATCCACTTAGGGGGAAGTATATAACAAGATTCACATGCATGGATTGTCAATTTTTTTATTGAGGACAAAGTAGACTTGATAAGGAGTCTTTCAGTGAAAACCCCATGTCACTATGACTATCCGCTTAGGGGGAAGTATGTAACAAGATTCACATGCATGGATTGTCAATTTTTTTATTGAGGACAAAGTAGACTTGATAAGGAGTCTTTCAGTGAAAACCCCATGTCACTATGACTATCCACTTAGGGGGAAGTATGTAACAAGATTCACATGCATGGATTGTCAATTTTTTTATTGAGGACAAAGTAGACTTGATAAGGAGTCTTTCAGTGAAAACCCCATGTCACTATGACTATCCACTTAGGGGGAAGTATATAACAAGATTCACATGCATGGATTGTCAATTTTTTTATTGAGGACAAAGTAGACTTGATAAGGAGTCTTTCAGTGAAAACCCCATGTCACTATGACTATCCACTTAGGGGGAAGTATGTAACAAGATTCACATGCATGGATTGTCAATTTTTTTATTGAGGACAAAGTAGACTTGATAAGGAGTCTTTCAGTGAAAACTCCATGTCACTATGACTATCCGCTTAGGGGGAAGTATATAACAAGATTCACATGCATGGATTGTCAATTTTTTTATTGAGGACAAAGTAGACTTGATAAGGAGTCTTTCAGTGAAAACTCCATGTTGAAATAACTACCGTATTCTGGTGTGTATAACGCGCACTGGTGTATAACCCGCACCGTGAATTTCAACCCAGAATGAGGAGAAAAAACGTAGTTCTGCCATATAATGCGCAAGTGATATAGTACATTTTTAAATCTCTGTTTCATAGTGCGACAACAGTCATCCATTTTGGATAGTGCACAGATCATCATTTGTTACACAACATTTGAATTCTTTACAATAAACTAGCGCAATGACTGTTTCTCTAGTCTTTTCTGTCAGTACGCAGCACCTGATTATAACCAATACTTTTTTTTACAGATATCGTACAAGAAAGAATGAAAAAGTGGCAAACTTTAAAGTATATCTTTCGTTTTAAGGTTCACTTTGCTGATGAAGTTCAGTCTATAGCATCAAATCCCTCAAATTCCTCTTTGTTGTCATCACTCTTGAAAAGTTGCCGTATGTCCTCATCTGTCATCATTCCTGGCATTTGATCGAATACAAGATGCTATGTGAAAGTTCAGGTCCAGTATTTACACTTATTTGGGCTATCATGACAGTTACACTTATTTGGGTTATCATGACAGTTACACTTATTTGGGCTATCATGACAGTTACACTTATTTGGGTTATCATGACAGTTACACTTATTTGGGCTATCATGACAGTTACACTTATTTGGGCTATCATGACAGTTACACTTATTTGGGCTATCATGACAGTTACACTTATTTGGGCTATCATGACAGTTACACTTATTTGGGCTATCATGACAGTTCTAAAATATACCTCAGTGCCTAGATAGAATTTACCAAGACAATACTTCTTAATTATGTTTGGCACATCAAAACTGTAGCCGGCGCTGATTACCTTTAAAAACACCACGCTGAGTCAATTAAATATTGCTCACTCTATTGTAACAAAGAAGGATCAAATGCTGTGGTTTAAGATTAGAAATAAAAGAAAGAACCAAGCTTATTTTCTGAAGAAAAGTAAATAAATTGCAAATTTACCTAGACAAAGCATGATAACTATGTTCAGCACATCAAAGCTTTGCTGCCGCTGATTACCGTGAATAGACCACACTAAGTCAATGAAGCATTGATCACTGTATAGTCACAAAGATATATCAAATACTATGATTTAAGATGAGGAATAAAACAAAGAACCAAGGTTATTTTCTGAAGAAAAGTAAATCAATTGGAAGTTTACCTAGATAAAGCATTGTAACTATGTTTAGTACATCAAAGCTTAGCCGGTACTGATTAACGTGAAAAGATCACACTGAGTCAATGAAGCATTGATGACTGTATAGTTACAAAAATATATCAAATACTATGATTTAAGATGAGAAATAAAACTAAGAACCAAGCTTATTTTCCAAAGAAAAAAAAAAAGAATGTTTTCCAACTTCATACATTGATTATTTTGTTTCATGATGTGTCAATGTTACCTTAACAGACACACCTTAGCCACAAAAAATATGTCCCTTAAAGGCATCTCTGATGAGAACATTAACACTGCTTAAATTATAAATATTATATTCAGTTCAATCAAGAATAAATGAAGACAAAATGTATTAGGTCCACAGTTATGGAATACTGAACATTAATGGTACAGGTACTGTAATTGTATTTATTCCACTACAATGCGGTACTTTGCATAGCTTTAGAACAACAAGTTACCAGTCGTTATGTACATTTATTTCTAGTCGAGGCACAGAACAAAATGCTACACAGTGATATGAAATGAAACGAGTTTATTAATATATGCAATCAAAGAACAAGACTATCAAGATTTGTAAGCATTATTTATTTCTTTAATAATACTAGCACCAGTAAACAATTTAATTACAATGCAACATGCAACAGAATAAATATTTCACAAGGAGTGAATGTGACACATGTATGCAGTTAAAGTGCCTTCATCCTTTCATCAGATCGACCTGGATAAAACTTTTTTTTTCAGTTCTATAAAATGTGCACCCCCGACTTAAAATTAGAAAATTAGGTGAAAAAAGTGCAAGTTATACACAGTTAAATATGGTATCCATGGATATATTGGATGTCTGAGAGGCATAATTTTCATTTAGGTTGTTGGTTGGTTTTTAATGGCACTTTCAACACATTATTGGCTATTTCATGATTATATGTACAACCATCATACAGAAGGAGTGGCAATAACAAGATTTTCAAGATGGATGCTGTGGTGGTCACACTAGGTGTCCGAGGGGCACCATTTTGATCTAGGCCCAGATAGACCTGTGTGTGTAAAGTTTCATGGCAATCATCCCATTAGTTTAGAAGAAGTAGTGATAACAAAATGTGCTAATGGACAGATGATGGACATCAGGCCATCACATAATCTCTCCTGGTCTATGACCAATACAGTTAAAAACTGAAAATTGATGAAAATTCTCCTGATTTGAAGTGAAATCTCCAGATTGAATTCTGTAGATCTGATTTGACATCTCTGGGTTATAACATGTATGCAGATGCAACTATTTCCAGAAAATGCCACATAACTGTGCTGATTTGTTTCTACATTAGTTCCAAATTAGTGTTTAACAGAAGTATAAAAGTCTTGGTGTAGCTGAACTAATGCACTGGATTTCATTAAAAATCTATAAAAACGAGGGAAACACATAAAGAACTTAATTTGTCTAGTGATGCCTAAATGTTGCATTGTATGAGGGCATTATTTTAATTCCAAGTATAAGAAATTCAAATACAAGAACTACTTGCATATACCTATTTTATTTTTTGGATGATATTTACATTAAATATAAGTAATTAATAAAAAAGATTAGAAGATTCTTTCATTTTTATAGATCAGTGGGAAATCTGAAACAAACACGAAGTTGTAATAATTTTACCAAAAAGTTTTGAATAGTAAGACTGAATATTTTCAACTGTATGAATAGTAAGACTGAATATTTTCAACTGTATGAATAGTAAGACTGAACATTTTCAGTTGTATGAATAGTAAGACTGAACATTTTCAGTTGTATGAAGAGTAAGACTGAACATTTTCAATTGTATGAATAGTAAGACTGAACATTTTCAACTGTATGAATAGTAAGACTGAATATTTTCAACTGTATGAATAGTAAGACTGAATATTTTCAACTGTATGAATAGTAACACTGAATATTTTCAACTGTATGAATAGTAAGACTGAATATTTTCAACTGTATGAATAGTAAGACTGAATATTTTCAACTGTATGAATAGTAAGACTGAATATTTTCAATTGTATGAATAGTAAGACTGAATATTTTCAGTTGTATGAATAGTAAAACCGAACATTTTCAGTTGTATGAACAAAAGTAACTTTGTTTAATAATACATATGCATTATTTTCTTGGTTCAAATTGAACACAATCTTGAATATTAGAAATCAAGAGTTCTCATACCATATAACTGCCAAGTTTTGCAGTTTTAAGTATTTGCCGTGTTTTGTCTGAAAAGAGCTGTATTTTATTTATACTACTGTAGATATTACCAGTAATATGGTGATATGACAATATGAGACCAGATGATGAGGACATGTTGGGACTCAAGGATGAGCTGAAACCGTTGACAGAATCCACAACTAATAAAGACCAAAGAAAGATTCCTTACCGACTGTTGAACTTTTCAGGGTGCTTCTCCCTCATAACATGGAATCTGTGACAGATAGAAGCATCCTGAAACGGGCAGAAGTGAAAGCATGTATGTATGATATGTACGTATTAGGTTTAATGGCACATCAGCACAGTTATGTCTATACAGTACTGCAGACAGATGCAACAAAACTCAACAAATTTAGTCAGGTTAATTTTTTCTTGGTTAACAAATATTCTAAAATAAGAACTATCTGCAGAGAATTTATCTTCATGTTTCTATTGGATAACAAATATCCAAGAAATCAAATCCATCACAATAAACAGTATTGCTGTCTGGGTGTTAACATAAACAGTGATTCCACAAAATTGTATCCCTATGAAATCATGTTTTACTTCCAAACCACAAAATCGTATCCCCACAAAAATGTCTGATTTGTTACTTATTACAGCATGTACTGACAAAGACGGCTGAATGTGAGATTTAGATGTTAAAGTTGTAAAAAATCTGACTGATATAAAATGCAAGTAAGAAGAGCCATGGAAACCAATTTTTGGAGTAAAATATGTTTCTTTGATAATACTTACCTAATTGTAGTACCTTAGGTGTACTAACGCTATCTTGCAAATCCAGCCCTCTCTAGCTAAAAGTTTTAGCTTTTGAAAGCTAAAAGTTGTCTGCCCACATAGGTGGCAGTCAGACAGAGTGATCTCCACTTTGTATAGGGATTGGCACCAAATCCCGTAAATACTTCAGTTCCTAATGTAGTGGAGTGCGTGCTTTCTTAGTAGGATATTACTGTGGGGAGGCTGGGAGGGTGTATCCATATTAAGATTGGTTAAGTATTATCGAAGAAACATATTTTACTCCAAAAATAGGTTTGTTCTTCAAATATGTTACCTGATGATAATACCTTAGGAGAATAGGTAAGAGGTGGAGTGACTTATATCCCCTTTTCCTGGAAAGGCCAGGTCTATAACAGGTCGAAGAGTGCCATTGGCCTTTGGGACCAGGAACAGTCTTGAATACAACCCCAGTGATTTCACTTCGTGAATAATTTCTACTGCCCTTTTCTGGAGAAGATTGTTTGATTTCTCTCCGCAGGACGTCTGCCTTGAATGGGTATTTAGGGATATCTGTAGCTGAAGGGTGAACAGTGGAGGAGGCGCATTGAATATGATACCAAGACTCTCTGAAACCACTTGCCGCGGCCATTACTCATCATGGCAAATTCTTTCCCATTAAAAACTGAAGAACAGGAGTCTCCCCCACCCCACCCCCCACCGGAATATCTGATAAAGGAAGCATGATAATGTCATTTCTTGTTATAGGGATTCTGTCATGGAGATCAACTGGGGCAAAAACGATTGCCTTCTCTTCGCTTCTTATCCACTTTTGTTCTTGAGAACTATGGCCTTCTATGTGTATAGGATTGGTAGGGCTGTTTCCCTGTCTGTTCTGTCCTTCGAGTGTCCTTTCTATCCTTTTGATTTGTTTCTTTGGTGGCTTGCTTATGTATTTTCTAACCTGGACATTGAAAAGGAGGTTAGAAGAGAATGGCTGCAATCTTAGCTTGGCTTTGTGGTGGTCTTTTAAAAAAGTGAAAGTGAAGAGCACTGCAACTCTTTCCACCAGTTGTAAATTTGTCGCTGCTGTTAAGTCATTGGTCAGCACGTGCTGTGCAGGTCTTTTTAGTACTCACACCATGTCTGGTGAGAGTTGTGGTGGGAGAGGATAAACTGTTTTCTGCTTGTTGGAAGATTGCCATTGAAACTTAGTCCAACATGGAGCCTACTGCCATGACATTCCGTACCATCTGTGTTGTGTGTCATTAAAGGATTTCCAGTCCATTTGTACTGAGGAGGGTTTTGACCTTCCCAAGCCTGCAATGTCTCTGTCTACTGCTGGGGTGTCTATGTGGTACACTGGTGTGTGTTTTATAGAATCTCCAGCTAAAATCTGATGGTAGGCATTGTGAAAAGAAAAGTCTACTGAGACTGTGGTCCTGCAATTGTCTGTGTAAGCAATCTAATAGGTCATCAACTCGACCAGACTGTGCTAGCTGCTTGAATGCCGGTTTGTCTTTCTTGATTAGCAAGTTAACTGATGCTGGAACTCTGGACCAAGCTGTTGATGGAGGAGAAGGACAAAACTCGGGTGATAACAAGTGAAAGCCTTCTTTCATCGATGCCCAGAAGACAGAGTCCTCTCTTGTCATCGTTAGGTCTCGAGTACTTTGTCATCTCCAGAGGAGTGTGATGACGCTGATGCCTCTTGTACAATCTGAGATGTAGCTGGTGAAGATTGTCTAAAGTGGCAATTAACCATACTAATAGATAGTCCTAATTTGGATATGGTAACTTCCAGATGATCACTAAACAATTCCTCCTTTTGAGTGGTATAGGCATGTGAACAAGTCGATTCCATATCATGTGGGTACTGTGACACTGAACTGGACGTAGGATGTCTCGTGGCACTATACTGGTTATGTTGATCCATGAGAGTGCCGGTGTTCTTGTGTTGGTTAAGCATACTGGACAAAGGTATTCCCTCCTTTAAGGGTAGGATCGACTGTGGTGTTGACCTGTTGTGATCTGATACATCTAGTAGAGTCCAGTCATGGCATAACAGTGATATTTTATCTCCCATGATGTTGTCCAGTTCTTTATGATGGGACCGGTTATGGGATATGTGATCCACAGAACTGGTCCTTGCTTTTGTGCGAGACAGTATCTGAGCTGGCTTGATTTGATCTCAATCTCGCTCGTAAGTAGTCAGTAGAGATGACTTCGAATCATGCGGTATCAGGCATATCGATTCCACCAAAAGTGGTTTGTCAAGTTGAGGTGGCGAGGGAGGAACTGGAGCTATAGCCGTTGCCAAAAGGGATTGCTTTCAGTTGGTAAACCTTCTGGATTGCGATACCCCTCCAACAGGAAGTCACAGACTAATGGCATACTTGTCCCTCATAGTGCACTTCCCCTTTCTGTTTTGATTGTGCTCATAGTACAGAGGCCCACTGACTTGCTGTCCAACCAATGCATATATTACATGTCCGGAGTAGCAACCCATGCATGCTAGTCATGTACTATGGTCGTCTTCTACACCTTTCCTGTGCTTACATTGTTCACACGTAGTCCTGCCCAATGGTCTAAAATCTTAAGATGAAAAATAGAGCAGACGATATTATACAGGTGTGGCCAGCCATGCAACCTGCTTCATGAACATTGGACAGTGTAAGAGTGGACATTACTGGGCTACTACACAATACTGTGGAAGTTACCTGTAAGAAAGGGCCCACATGGCAGCATATAAATGTATAGACACTGAAGTGTTGCTTTCATTAAGTACAGAGTGGATGCTAAATAACTTATCTGGTGCAATGTTACCTGTAAGAAAGGCCCAAGAGACTGCCTATACAGGCAAAGTCATTGAAGCATCGCTTTTAATAACTATGAGGTGGAGACTAAGACAATAAACTCTCTCAAGAAAACTTACCTCTATGTATCTGACTGAAGCAGAAATTATACTGAGATACACATGCAGTGTTGACCAAAATAACAGCTGCAACCCTAAGTTTTCTATAAAAAAAATTTTTTTTTACCTGCAAAAGAAAATAAAGCTATTAAACAATTTCCCTAGGCATAAGGACGCACCAGTGACACGTGCAAGTAATTCTGAAAGGGTGCTTATGTGTACGTTTATGACAAAGTTGTAATTTTACAATAGTTAGAATTACTTTGTCTTGGAAAGAAAAGAGCAAGAAAACGCTGGAAGTATAGATGGAGTATACTTCCTTGATAAGAGAAACTCCTCCAACTTGCTCTAAAGCTGAATATCTTTCCTCCAAATTCTTGACTATGGTTTGTGAGGTCTCTCACGAGGAGAGAGTGTGCTACTAGTCATGAGCAGATTTAGTAACTTAATTATTCACGGGATTTGGCATCAATCCCTGTACCAAGGGGAGATCACTCTTTTTGACTGCCATCTATGTGGGCAGACAACTTTTAGTCTGGGAGGGCTGGATTTGCAAGGTAGTGGTAGTACACCTAATGTATTGTGATCAGGAAACATATTTGAACAACAACTGGTCATCAATAGCACATGAAAATCTGATATTAATACAGGAATACATTCACAGCAATGCAATCTTTCCCAACTCTGCTGCAGACACATTTTTACATAAGACTGACTGATAAGCAATAACATACCACACCAATGGAGAAGTAATTATTGATAATATTGTAGGGTATTGGATCCCCTTGTTCTGGCTCTCCCTCCTCAGGCTTGCTGAACTCGATCTGCCAACGATCCATCATGATAACCTGTCCATTGTAAACACGATGCAGAACTTTAGTCAATTTCTCACCCTCATAGCCCCGCCCCCATCGCAGGCACCGTGCCAGATCATTGCCTGTACCCAGAGGCATTACAGCCACTGGTGGTCTTTCCTTGTAGTTAATCTTATCTGAAAGGAAAGTAAATGATATGTGGAAAAAAGCAACATTTAAGTCAAATGAAGATGGTAAAAACTGAAAGCATTACCTTCAAATCTTTTAAACTAAATGTAAATACAATTCCAAGAACTTTCATCTGAAGTAGTTTACAGTGTAATTCAGACAGTTTTACAAGATAGAAATCAAATGAATTTCTGCTATGATATGCACTTCAAAAAAAGATATCTTCATTTAAAATGATACAATTCAAAACTTTACTGTATCAGTTGCCAAATTTATTTTAACAGCAAGACTACATTTACATCCTATAGTTCTCCATTATGAAAATGATAATTCACATTGTACTGCATATTTTATTTTGAGACAAAATGTTATGCAGAAATTATTGAATGATTCTCATCAGAGCTCTCTATTAGCTGAGGCACTATTGATTCTACAAGAATGCCAGCATTTCTTATTTTTTTTCAATCATGAATACTGCCATCTTTAACGTTTAAGCATTTGGACATCAGGTTGCTGTACGTACTTGTGTATAAGCAAGTTTCAAATGCAAACAACATAGACCCTGATCTGCCATTGCATAATGCACTGGCAGATCAGGGTCTATGTTCTTTGTTCTACTGATTAGTCATTACAAACTGCATAGACCCAGATCTGCTGGCGCATTATGTGATGGCAGATCTGGGTCTATGCAGTTTGCAATTGGTATTAGCTTATACGCGAGTAGATACGGTACATTCACTGTAATGGTCAAAATTGAGGATCTTACTCAAATGCTCTTTTCAAATGAATTGCATAAAATGAGTTGAATGACTTCTATCTCCTTAGTACTGTATATACTCGTGTATAAGCCGATAACAACTGGAAAACTGCATTGATCGCATAATGCACTGGCAGATCAGGGTCTATGTTGTTTGCATTTGGACCCGGAATATACGCGAGTATATTCAGTAAGCAAAAGATTGAAATTATTCAACAAATTTCTTGCATTATAAAACAAGTGTATTAACGTAAACACCACATTAGTCATCTGATATATATAATGCATTTAAAAACTGACCCATGGCCTCCAGTAACCATCCTACAGTGCCGTCCCCACCACACACAAGGATTCTAAAATTCATCGCATCACCGTAGAAATTCAGCCTGGAATAATAATAGCAGATGTTTAGTATTCAAATACTTGTATATGAATGTATGTCTGCTAATTTCTAATTACTTATATGAAGATCTCTACATATTCTCTGTCGTGCCTAGGTTGAGTTGTCCGGGAGACCATGTTTGTATTTTTGTTCTCCTACAATGATTATGATGTGGTTACATGTTAAATTTTTATGGACATGGGTACTTTAGGGTGGATAAATGTTTCCTGGGCTCACTTTAAACACAAATGAATGAAAGGTTTCATCACCTAATGGAATGAGCAATATTATGATTGCAAAATAGTCTTCCAAACTTGGCTAAAAATGCCATAGGCCAGATGGGCCTAACGCAAATGTAAACTGCAGGCGCTTCATGTAGGTTCCACCATAAAAGTGACAAAATATGAGAAAATAAAGATTTTGACTGAAATGAACATGTGTTGTTTACGTGCTGTCTTCGATTGGTAGCGGACACAGGAAAAACTTTTTGTATCTTGTATCAAGCACTCTTACTGGGCAATATTTATGCCATTTTTATGACTTTTCAATTGTTGGCAGACAATAAACAAAGGTACACATGAAAGAAGTCCTGACATAATCTGATTAGGTTTCAACTTTCATTTCGGAAAGGATCTGCAAATTTAAGATGTCTGCACAGTCCAACACTGAAAACAGAAAAAGTAAAAAAAAACCACCAGAAGATTTAATTTAATTTACATGGTTAGATTTCTGTTGCATACTTGCTATGCTATGCTAATTAAAATGTAGTGTTTAAACACAAAATTAGCCATCCAATGTTTTGCCAAATGCATGGATCCAGTGACAAATACAGTGGTGCTGGGCATACTGTAATTTGAACACCGACTGCAATATTGATTTTAGCAGATTAATAATGCAACAAGTACCGTATTTGCCGGCCTATAAGTCGATGCGGAGTATAAGTCGAATTTGCTAATTTTTTCAATTTTCAATCCTTCATCCATATATAAGTCGATGCGGAGTATAAGACAAAGCCCAAAATGATAATTATTTTTTTACACTATACTTTTCGTACTTTGAAATTTTTTAATTTTTTCTTTTTTTTTTTCATGTACAAAAAATTACATTAACATACTGTAAAGCAATTTCAATGACATAATCCATATATAAGTCGATTCGGAGTATAAGATGAAGCCCAGACTTCCAGGTCAAAAAGTATCGACGTATAGGCCGGCAAATATGGTAGTGCTACAAAGAAAATCATATTTTGAATAAAATTTTAAATTCTTTCTCAGGACTTTCCTCATGTCAATGAATGTTTCAGAAAACTTCCATAAAATTTCATCTCTTCCAATATTCCCCTTGACCACAGGTATCCTATGATATATTTTTACTTATTTTTACATACTGGATACTGGATTTTAAAAGTAAAATATATACAGGTATTCAGCAGTTTTTTTGAAAACTTAATGGAGTAGAACAGATGTGCTTCCTCATGTGGAAATTGAATAATATTTACAGATAGACTAGAATGACCTCTCTATTTGACCTTTCATTTTATAGATATTATGGACTAGTCCACTGTAGAAAATGGTATTGTGATATGAATGCATCATCAATACTTGATGCACAAAAGAAAATTCCTGCAGACAGTGAAAACAAGATATACTCCACACTAATATATACTGTGAAAGTAACATACACTCTGCACTATTATACACTGTGAAAGATACACTCTGCACTAATATACACTGTGAAAGCAAGATACACTCTACACTAATACATACTATGAAAACCCCCCTCCCAGTTTTCTTGATGTCCAACGGGATGGCATACCCATCTTAATTTTGTTGAGGTCCCTTGGTAAATTGCACCCTTGCTTATAGTGTGGTCTATGTTTACACTACACACCAATACATACTGTGAAAGCAAGATACACTCTACACTAATACATACTGTGAAAGCAAGATACACTCTACACTAATACATACTGTGAAAGCAAGATACACTCTACACTAATACATACTGTGAAAGCAAGATACACTCTACACTAATACATACTGTGAAAGCAAGATACACTCTACACTAAAACTGTGAATGCAAGATGCACTCTACATTAATACATACTGTGAAAGGAAGATGCACTCCACACTAAAACATACTGTGAATGCAAGATACACTCCACACCAATACACACTGTCAATGCAAGATGCATGTATGTATGAATGTAGTAGCATTTTACAGCACCTCAGCACAATAGTGTGGTTACATGGAGCCAACTAAAGATAAAGATCAAAAAACATGTAAAACTTGTACAAAAACTTTAGGAAGGTAAACCCTTCCAAATAAATATAAACATGAAGTACAAGATACATACATGTGACATAACCAGGACATGAAATCAGGAATTTCAACATTTTGATCAGTAGATTGGCTTCAAAACCAGTAGATTTTTTTCGACATAAATTTTACTTCTTTTGAGGGGACTGAAAACAAAATGTGCAGTTCTTGTGTTATTATGTATTCATGTATTCTCACTCATCACATTGAACTTCGGAGTCCTACACATATGTTCAACTTTTCTGTCCCAGTGGGGGTTGGGGAGCTTAGACTTAGGGTGACAGTGTGTGTTGTATTTGTATGCTGCCATGAATATTTGTGTGCAATCTCAGAGTATGGAAAAATTAACTTTAACCAGTTTTAGTAAAATGATATGCAATGATGGATGGTAAATTGTGCTCTGCCACAAAATTTGCACATAAAGTCTCTGCAAGTGCCACTTTATCCAGTTTTGATTCAGTCTCGAACAAAGCCTTCAAAACAGGTGTGTTTCTTACAGAATAATCAGTGCTCATATGTGATGGTGTCTTCATATGCCTGGTGATATCATTTTCTTTCTCCATATACTATCTTTAAGTGCACTTTGCATGAAACACACAATGCAAACTCGGGACCTTTGCTACTCACCTGCACACACTTAAGTTCTAATTTCCAAGCATTGCTGATTTTGTTGTAATATTTCTTAGCTGGTGGCTTTTTAGCATTGGGAGAAAGCACGTTTTGGCATTTTGGCATGAATTGACCAAGAAAAGATAAGAGCTGCTTATAAATATTCCTCTTAAAAAAAAAATACTTACTGAAGTGTTTATCTCGCCAAAGGTTGGCCGATTTTAATCAAAGACTCAAAAGCCATGATGGACCACCTTTGATCCCTATGGCCAATGGGTCAGATCCAGCCTGCGACCTGGTTTTAACTGCCTATTTACATCATAGGGTGTGGCTTTAAAAATTGCTTATCCAGCCCGCACCCTGGAGAAAGTTGCACATGCCTGCTTTATTACTTATAACACCTGAAAATACATCCCACCTTTGATTTTAAACTCTCTAAATTACAACAATAGGGTAATACATTTACAGCTTGTTGTGTACACATGTTAGCCATTGTTTAACAATTCTTAACCTGACTACTCAGAATGCATCATTGCACTGGTCGTTGTACTGATGGAACAGTTCCGGTCCCCAGTAGTCTGGTTTTGGATAGTTTCCATAATGTAAGGATAGAACACGCAAAAATACCATTTTTTTCTTCTTCTTTTTTCACATTTTTAAAAAAATCTTTAATTTTCAAAAGTGGTAGATTTCAACTATATGTGCAGTAGATGGCTTTTAAAATGGTATTTTTGTTGAACCGTGGTAGAATCACATGTATGAAGATAAAATCTAAAATATAAATGTTAAAATGCTGTAAAATGTATATATAAAATAAAAAACAAAAGTAACACTCCACACTAACACATACTGTGAAAGTAAGATGCACTCCACACTAACACATACTGTGAAAGCAAGATGCACTCCACACTAATACTGTCATCCTGTGAAAGCAAGATGCACTCCACACTAATACTCTCATCTTGTGAAAGCAAGATTCACTCCACACTAACACATACTGTGAAAGCAAGATGCACTTCACACTAATATTGTCATCCTGTGAAAGCAAGATGCACTCCACACTAATACTGTCATCTTGTGAAAGCAAGATGCACTCCACACTAATACATACTGTGAAAGCAAGATGCACTCCACACTAATACTGTCATCCTGTGAAAGCAGGATACACTCCACACTAATACTGTCATCCTGTGAAAGCAAGATGCACCCCAAACTAATACTGTCATACTGTGAAAGCAAGATGCACTCCACACTAATACTGTTTTACTGTGAAAGCAAGATGCACCCCACACTAATACTGTCATCCTGTGAAAGCAGGATGCACTCAACACTAATACTGTCATACTGTGAAAGTAAGATGCACTCCACACTAATGCATACTGTGAAAGCAGGATGCACTCCACACTAACAGTCATATTGTGAAAGCAGGATGCACTCCACACTAATACTAATACTGTCCTACTGTGAAGGCAAGATGCAACCCACACTAATACTGTCATACTGTGAAAGCAAGATGCACTCCACATTAATACTTTCATACTGTGAAAGCAAGATGCACTCCACACTGTGAAATTCATCTAAGCATCAGTTTTTTGGGTTTTGCCAAAACTAATTTTTTCGGTAGCACTTTATTTTGTTGATTGGGTGAAAAAGAAGAATCACTACTTGTTGGGTCTTTAAATTTGTGGGTTGTAGTAACCATGAAATTCACAAAAATTGGTACCGCCTGAAATATAGAGAATTCACAGTATTTTGTGAGTGGTGAGGCCTTCATGAATATTCAAATGAAAGGTCAAAGGGATAGGTCATTCTTGCTGAACTATACTTACCCTGGAGTTGGACCCCCTTTCATCAAATCAAACACTTGTCTTGGATTGAGTAAATATTGAAACTTTCTCATTATTCTGAAGAATAAAAACAGAAACAGATATTCCTTATGTAAGTCTTTAGATAGCAAAAAAATGGATATTAATTTACACAAAAAGGATTAATTACCCTGATTTATAAATACAGCTCTCCCTTGCTATAATGCAGTAATTGGGATCCATTACTGACAACTGTGTTATGTACCAAATCGCCATATATAACACAAAAATTGAAAACTCAATAAATGACTCTTTGTTTGGATGAGAAAGAAGCACAGATGTGAGGGGGAGATAAAGAAAAACGTTGATTGGTTGGTTGGTTGTTATGGGTTTAACTCCTTTTTTCAGCACATAATAGGCTATACATGATGGCCAGTATATTTGGTGGAGGAAGAGTCAGTGAAAACCCCCGGAAGAACCACCGACCCATGGGAAGCTACTGGAAAGCTTTCTCAACTACCCACGTTGGCAGAGCCTGAGACTCGAACCCACGAGGACAGAGGTGAGATGTCAGTGATCTGTAAAGGCGAGCGCCTTAGACCACTCGGCCACCTGGGGCCCCGAAAAATGTTGAAAGCTAGATAATATTAACAGCATTTATAGACAAAAAATGCCTCTATCACCTCACTGTAATTGAGCATTTAAATGTCAAATGATCCCATGTATGAAAATAGACATATCCTACTGAAATTTTGTGCCATTTTGTAAAAATCTATACTCCTATACTTCACTACTAATCTTGTTCTCACTTTGATCAGTTAAAGCCCTTATCATTCAAAAAGCATGACTTTGATCATTTCAAGCCCTTTTCACTCAAAAAGCATGACTTTAATCAGTTCAAGCCCTTTTCACTCAAAAAGCATGACTCTGATCAGTTCAAGCCCTTTTCATTAAAAAAACATCACTTTGATCAGTTCAAGCCCTTTTCACTCAAAAAGCATCACTTTTTCCATATATTTCTTCGTTTATAAAATGGCATTAAATCAAAGGAGAACACAAACAAGAATCACATTTGCATTGTGTAAAGTCTTGATTACGTTGGAGATCTTCCATGATTGCCTCAATGGAAGATTAAATTTATGTAGGTCAACCTCTGTATCATGCTGAACTGATCTGACCCCACTACACTGTCACTACTAACAGGACACTGGCAGGGTGTATGCTAGCCCTCTAGCCTCTAGTGCAGGTGTCGGCATCCTATGGCATGCATGCCAACGGTTGCACGCCAGACTCTTTGGAAAGTGCAAAGTCTTTGGAATATGACTTGCCTCATGGCACGCAACACTCTACACAGCACTATACAAGTGAGCAGACCTGGCACAGCAGTTCTAAAAGGCTGCTCTAGTGTATCAGCCACATGTACAGAGTGTTATTGATGCAGATAAACATGTACAGGTGGTGCACATGTAGAATTCATGCTCTGAACTAGAAACAAATAGATCCTACCACAGAAAATTAGCAAATCTGTATATACCCACCCCTAAAATAAATAGATAAATAAATATAAATACTGAGATGAAAGTCTGTAGAGACAGACTGAACCAGAGACAGAGTAAACCCACATGTAATGTAGAAACTATCATAAGCAATGTACATTGCTTGCCTTTCTTAATGAAATCTAAGTCATACAGAAAAAAGTGGAAATTAAACAAAGGTTGGTGTCTAGAAAGCAAAATACACAAGTTAATTGCAGAAAAACTCGAATTGGGTGATCTCACACATTTTGATCTTGGTGTGATGTGTGTTTGGCAGGAAGCTCACAATTTTAATACTAGATGGGGAAATTAAAGGACTAATACATAATTTATTAAAGGACCAATACATAATTAATTAAAAGATCAATACATAATTAATTAAAGGACCAATACATAATTATGTCATGTTTTATTATATACTTCAGTGTGAAATACAGAAAATTGTTGGTGAAACATTTGTCGTATTTTTTAAAATTCCAATATTTTCACCTGTGAAAAATATATGTTATATTCTCACATGTGAAAATATAAGATTTCCCATCATGCCATGCGACACTTGATTGTGTGTGCCAATAGAAGTAATATTTGCAGCAGGAAAAACAAGCATTTTGTGCGCTTGAGCAATAAATGAAAACTGCGTTACCTCTCAGGCATGGAAATTATTTGTTGCTGAAGATATTTGACTGGTCAAAATTTGCTTCTTTATGAAGTTATGTCCCTTTTACTAGCTTGACAGCAATGTAAAAAAACCAGTGTGTTGCAACAGTTGTCCTAAATTGCAGATATTTTTATGATCAGCCAATACTATGATTGAAAGTGAGGTTAACTTATGAAAAGAGGGTGGGAGTTGGTGTGCAGAAGAGTGAATTTAATCTTTGAAACTTTGATTCATAAGCAAGTTCAGTATATAATAAAAAGATTTTTTTTTCCTATGTTAATACTGGATATATTTCATCATGTGGTACAAAAAACAATTTACTTTAGCTCATGGCTTTGCCACTTGTTAAAATATTCCATTTTTTGTACCACACGATGAAATATATCTGGTATTAACATAGGAAAAGAAAACATCTTCTATTTATTGTCTTAAATTAAATAAGGTCCTGAACATGTGAGAAGCAGATAAAGTGTTATGAAAATTTTGTGGCTTGAGTCAGAAACAAAAATTGGTATTTATCATGTGTGTTCAAGTTTTTTTGAAATTCTTCTTTTACAAAAAACACAAGTTTGAATTAACACAAATAAATTAAAAATAATTTTCTATTATTTGAATTTTTACATTGTTCTATTTTTTACAGGATTTAATGTATCTAAAACTTACCAATTACTCTACAGAGACTAGCAGTCAAAGTTTTCCAATACAGCCTGCATGCATTATTCAATCACCAAACAAAATGCAACTATGATATTTTTGCTGCTCATCAGCATAATGTATCACCAAAAATAAAGTCCATCAGCTCTTTTGTTTCTAATTCAGAACATTAATTCTACATGTGCACCACCTGTAGGTTTGGGATTTACTGTAATAATTTTTGTATAAGCCAGAACCAACTGCAAACTGCACCGACATGCACTGGCAGATCTGGGTCTATGCAGTTTGTAAGGACTAATCAGTGGAACAAACAACACTTACCCTGATCTGCCATCACATAATGCAGCAGCATATCAGGGTCTATGGTGTTTGCATTTCGACTCAGTTTATATGCAAGTATAGATGGTAGTATATTGTTGTCCCACTCACCTCCACTTCTGGAGATATTAAAAAGATAACAATGCCTGAAGGAATGCCGAGGCAGTTCCTCTTATCTGCTTGGGGAAGAACTACTTGGCCTTCCTTCAGACAGCTTCATCTAGTTATAATAGGTGACACTGGCCAAATACAGAAGTAGCTTTTACAGAAGTAGCTAGTGGCAACATGTTTTGGCAATGCAAGACTTGAATAAAATAGTTTCATAAATATTTCAGGTCATGGATATGCAAAAGTAGCCATTTATTTGCTTATTTTAAAATTTTAGTTAAGGTCCAGGGAGTGATGTTATATGTGGAATCATGTTATAATGCAGGACTCTATAATGAAGAAGAGCTGTACTGCCTATACCTAAGTGATTCAAAGGGACATAATTTCAGACAAGTGATGCAAATAAAATTACAAGAGTTATGTCCTTTGCAAAGAAAATGAAATTGCTTTTCTGGTTTCAGCTAGCAATGCTATCTACCTAGCAAAAGAATAAAAATGTGACAAAGAGCAGTTTTGTAAATAAAAAATATTTTGAAAAGATTTAAATGAATGTTATTCATTCAAACATACAATTATTAATTGCAGTTTCAAAATCTTTCCCCCCATCAAAATAAAACTTTCTATCTGATGACCTAACTATTTAATCCTGACTTGTAACTTTTTCAGCCCAATTCCTAATAGTGACATTTCACATACTCCACAAAAATGATGTATCCAGTCTGATGAATATCCAATGAGAACAGGAAACATAAGCTCTGCATGAAGTGTGAACAGAAAGGTTGGTCTAACAGACAGACAACATAGTTTCACCATTTGTGATGTGTTGCAGGGAAGAAAGACATACAAATTTTGACGACATCTTTGTATTCAAAGTATGTGATGGCCTGGATCAGACCTGGGAAAATCATAACTGGTAATCATAATCATCTGTGTGTAATCACCAATTTCGAAATAATTACATGTACCATATATACTCGCTTGTAAGTTGCATCCAACTGCATACTGCACAGACCCAGATCTGTATGTATGTATGTATGTATGTATGTATGTATGTATGTATGTATGTATGTATGTATGTATGTATGTATGTATGTATGTAGAAGAATTTTATGGCACCTTAGCAACTATAAGGTGCCAACAAAAGGTAAAGTTAGAAAAAAATGTAAAACTAAATTGCACAAACATTTAGGAAGATAAACAAATAAATGTAAACATGAAGAACAACAAGATAAAAAATAACATGTAATGTTGTTAAAATTCTGTAAAATGTATATAAAATACAACATAAAGGTAACACATGTAAAATGTATATAAAATACAACATAAAGGTAACACATGTAAAATGTATATAAAATACAACATAAAGGTAACACATGTAAAATCCTTAAAACACATGGCTGATAATTAAGAAGAGTTTGGACATTTTATTTTTCTTTACAGCTATGAAGGCTTACATATTACATTTAAAATGTGTTCACACAGAAATATATATGTGGTCTTACACAGAAATATATATGTGGTCTTACACAGAAATATATATGTGGTCTTACACAGAAATATATATGTGGTCTTACATAGAAATATATATGTGGTCTTACACAGAAATATATATGTGGTCTTACACAGAAATATATATGTGGTCTTACACAGAAATATATATGTGGTCTTACACAGAAATATATATGTGGTCTTACACAGAAATATATATGTGGTCTTACACAGAAATATATATGTGGTCTTACACAGAAATATATATGTGGTCTTACACAGAAATATATATGTGGTCTTACATAGAAATATATATGTGGTCTTACACAGAAATATATATGTGGTCTTACATAGAAATATATATGTGGTCTTACACAGAAATATATATGTGGTCTTACACAGAAATATATATGTGGTCTTACACAGAAATATATATGTGGTCTTACACAGAAATATATATGTGGTCTTACATAGAAATATATATGTGGTCTTACATAGAAAAATAATCAAAGGCAACTGAAAAGTAATTGATTTCATTTTAAAAAGGAATGTACTTTAATCAATTACTCCATGCAAATGTGAGTAATTGCAATTCAAATCATCTAGCTTACTTGCTGCCTTGTTTTCCACCACTTTTGGGATTCACAAACACTAGAAGAGGATGTGTGCCTGGCGCAGGAGTTATTTGAAATGAATTCTGACCCTGAAAGAAACAAATGAAATATTAATTCTGCACATTATTTCTTCTGGGGGCCCAATTAACTAATTAATTTTTAATTCCTTAATTAAATAAATAAAATAAAATAAATAAATAAATAAATAAGTAAATAAAATAAATAAATTAATTAATTAATAAACTAATTAATAATTAATTTTTTACCAGATCTCAGCAAATAGAAGAAGCAGGTGAATGGAGTAATATAAACAAAGCACTCTCTAACGGGAGATTTAACGTATATACTCGCATATAAGCTGATACCAACTGCAAACTGCATAGACCCAGGTCTTCTGTCGCATAATGTGCCGGCAGATCAGGGTCTATGCAGTTTGTAAGGACTAATCAGTAGAACAAACAACATAGACCCTAATCTGCCAGCACATTATGCAACAGCAGATCAGGGTCTATGTTGTTTCCATTTGGACCTGGCTTATACATGAGTATATACAGTACTTGATTACTACTCATCATGATGCAACAAAATAATGGTGAACAATTTGCAAATATACTCCCACCTCTCCCACATCCCACCCTTACATCCATGATGAAGATGAGTCAATAGTAAAATAAAGTGCATAACTCTTCCAACAAGAGTCCATGGTTGGGACTGATGCTCTACTGACTGAAAAGAATTTCCAGGAATCCATTATATGAATGTTTCTTCATTTTAACTGTTGAGTGTTAAATCCATTTCTGATATTCTTGAGCAATAACAAGCTTTACAAATTGTCTGCTGTCATGGCCTTATTGGATATCAGATTGGCACCATTTTCATTTAGAACCAACAAAAGATCCTGAGAAGTCTTTGGTGAAAACTATAAACCCCATGTCAATATGAACATCCATTCAGGACGAATAGTGATAAAATTTTCAAGATCCTGTCAAGGCAACCATAATGGATGTAAGATTGGTACCATTTAGAACCACTTAGATAGCATATGAAGTCTTTTGTTGAAAACCCCATGTTGATAGGCCATCCATTCAGGATAAGTAGTGATAAGATCAAAATGGACGCCGTAGAGGCCATACTGGATGTCAGATTGACATCATTTTCATTTAGGACCAACTAGACAACATAAGAAGAGCTAAAAATGGTTGAAGTATAATGGTTGGTCAACATGAATTTCTTTTGATAATGACCATAAAATGAACTAAGTTTCACTGCAATCCACTGAAAACTGTGAGAATACTTTACAAAATTCTGTCACATATCACAAAGAGTTGTATGTCAAAGAGGGACATAAATCTTTCCAAATTCGAAATTTTTCAATATGTGCATTTTTAGACAATACACATAACATTATAAAGTTTCACAGATATCCATAAACAAGAGTCCCTCAAAGGGACTGATGCTCTACCAGAAAAAAAGAATTTTGCGGAATTCAAGATAAGACCATTTCTTCTTTTTTAACTTTTGAGTGTTGAAACAATCCCTGATATTCTTCAGTGAGAGTACGATTTTCAAATTAGCTGCTGTGGTGGGCATATTGGATGTCAGATTGACACCATTTTCACCATTTTCATTTATGACCAACAAGACATCATAAGAAATCTTCTGGTAAAAACCTATATTGATATGACTTTCTGTTTTGAAGGAATAATGATAACAAGATTTTCAAGATGGTTGCCATGGTGGCAATATTGGACATCAGATTGGCACCATATCCATTCAGGACCAACTAGACATCAAAAGAAGTCTTTTGGTGAAAGTACAATTTTGATATAACCAGCTATCTAGAAGAAGTAGCGATAACAAGATTTTTCAAGATGGCCACTGTGGTGGCCATATTGGAAGTCTGATTGGCACCATTTTCATTTATAACCAACTAGACATCATAAAAAATCTTCCAGCAAAAACCACATGCTGATAGGAGTAGCGATAACAAGATTTTCAAGATTGCTGCTGCGGCAGCAATACTGGATGTCAGATCAGCACCATTTTCGATTAGGACCAACTAGACATCATAAGAAGTCTTCAGGTGAAAACCCCATGTTCATATGACCATCCATTTAAGGGAGTAGCAATATAAAGAATTTCAAGATGGCCACTGTGGCAGCCATATTAGATATCAGATTTGCACCATTTTCATTAAGGACCAACCTGATATAATAACATGTCTTCTGGTGAAAACCGCATGTTAATCTAACTTTACATTCAGGAGGATTTTCAAGATGGCTGCTGAGGTGGCAATATTGACTGTCAGATTGGCACCATTTCCATCTAGTACCAACTAGACATTATAAGAAGTCTTCTGGTGAAAATCCCATATTGATACGACCATCCATTCAGCAGAGTAGATATAACAAGATTTTCAAGATGACTGCTGTGATGGCCATACTGAATGTCAAATCCAGCACAAATTATGTGAGCACAGTCATTTGTTGACATGCACATCTTCAGATGATGATCATACATGAACAAAGTTTCATGGCAAACAATGGAAAACTATGAGACTAGTTGTACTTACAATGTTGTCATATGCTACATCCAGCTCCAAGTCAAAACCAACAACAACTTTTAAAAAATTGGAGGAGAACAGTGATTTGTTGATATCCACATCTTCAGATGATGACCATAATATGTACCAAGTTTCACAGCAATCCATCAAAACTTCTGAAACTAGTTGCGCTCACAAGGTTCTATCATACACTGAATTTGTCTGTGAGACAAAATGGGCAATTCATATAAAATGTCAGGAGTATAGTGATTGGTTGATATGTGCATACTGAGATGATGACCATAACATGTACCAAGTTTCATGGCAATCCATTGAAATTTGTGATGCTAGTTTTGTTCACAAAATTCTGTCATATACGACATCCAGCTGCAAGTCAAAAAGGGCAATAACTCTTATAAAAATTGCATGAGCAAAGTGATTCATCAACATGTGCATCTTCCTATGATGACCATAATATTTAACAAGTTTTATAGCAATCCATCCAAAAATATTGGACTAGTTGCACTAAGAAGACTGTGTGCAATAAGAATACACTGCATACACCTGCAAGACAAAAATGGCAATAACTCTAACAAAGCTTGCAGGAGCAAAGTGCTTTGTTGATATGTGCATATTCAGAATATGACCATAACATTTTTCCTAATTTCATGCTGATCCAATGAAAACTGTGACTAGTTGTAATGATATGATTTTGCCATACACTGCACTGAGCTGCAATTCAAAAGGGGCAATAACTCTTATAAAAATTGCATAATCACAGTGATTTGTCGATATGCACATCTTCAAGGGATGATCATAACATCTGCAAAGTTTCATGGCTATCCATGAACAAAAGTACCGTGAATGGCACATTATACAGCCGCTCTATGTTTAAAAGTCCTCTATACAGGGACTTCTTGGGTACAGCTAAAGCTGAAGATTATTGACCAATGGGTCTCAGTGACCTGGATCTTTGGTCAAGACAGGCATTCTTGAACTAAAGTTATAGTGCATAAACCATTATTTTCTTATCAGACTTACAATGACCTTGACCTCTGACCCCTAGATCCCAGAATCTATTGGTTTCTTTATAACCCTAAGTGCAAGCCATCCACAAACTTTGGTGAAGGTACATGGTTGAGACTTGAAATTTTGTGCAGAAACCATTTATTTTTTTCCGTCACAGTGGTCTTGACCTTTGATCTTTCAACCCCCAAATCAACAGACTTCTTCCTTACCCCAAGTGCAAGCTATCCACAAAGTTTTCTCCACGTCTCTGATGTAGAAATAATGTTATTGTGCAGAAACCATTTTCCTCCTTTCAGTTGCAGTGATTTTGACCTTTGACCTTTTGACCCCATAATCAATAGACTTCTTCCTTACCTCAAGTATGAGCTATTCACAAAGTCTGGTCCAGGTACGTGATGTAGAACTAATGTCTGTGTGCAGGAACTATTTTTCATTATTAAATCACAGCAAACTTGATTTTTTAACCCTCAAATCGACAGGCTTCTTCCTTACAGAAGTGCAATCTATCCTCAAAGTTTGGTCCATATATGTGATGCAGAACTCATGTTACTGTGCAGAAAAAAAATTCTCCTTTTAATCACAGTGACCCTTATCTTTGACCTTTTGACCCCCAAATCAATAGGGTTTTTTTCCTTACCAAAAGTGCAAGTCATCCACAAAGTTTAACTGTAGATGGTAGAGAACTGGAGCTATTGTTTGGAAGAAAATTGGTAACAGATGGATAGACAGACATCATAACATAACACACTTTGCACAATGGGTATAAAAATGTTATGAAGAATATAGAAAGAATGTAAATGTATGTACAAAGTTAGTGCCCTCCCCAGGGGTAGGTACTATGAAACCCACTTCAAACTGTTGCCTAGGACCTAGGAAGAAAGAATGGTTGAGATGCATCGAGTCTGTTCATATGTCTATGCTTTGAGATGCATGGAGTCTGTGCATATGTCTATGCTTTGAGATGCATTGAGTCTGTACATATGTCTATGCTTTTGAGATGCATTGAGTCTGTACATGTCTATGCTTTGAGATGCATTGAGTCTGTACATATGTCTATGCTTTGAGATGCATCGAGTCTGTACATATGTCTATGCTTTGAGATGCATTGAGTCTGTACATATGTCTATGCTTTGAGATGCATTGAGTCTGTACATATGTCTATGCTTTGAGATGCATTGAGTCTGTACATATGTCTATGCTTTGATATGTACAGATTATTACACCACTGCCAGGAGTTGAGATAAAGTTTAGTGATATTAACTTACACTCCCATCAAATGTGGAATCTGTCCTTGTCAGACTTTTCTTATCTGACTGACCAGTCTTCCTCTCCTGCAACAGACAAATACACATACATCTCACACACATGTCCTTTTGATTAAAAACAAATTGTGAAACAAGTTGAATAACAACACATACAATAAGCTGTTGACAGTGACTAGCATATGGAATCATTTAGCAAGTTTCATAAATATCACATCAAGCAAACAGAAGTTGAGTGCAAATAAAGCAAAACTTTGATAACACAAACATCAATTACTTGAAAATCTACCTTCACTTGAAAGTATGTATGTATGTATGTATGTGTGTGTGTGTGTGTATGTATGTATGTGTGTGTATATATATATATATATATATATATATAATGTATGTATGATGTATGTATGTATATATGTATGTATGTATGCATGCATGCATTTATATGTATGTATGTATATATGTATGCATGTATGTATATGTATATGTATGCAATGTATGTATGTATGTATGTATACGTATGCAATGTATGTATGTATGTATGTATGTATGTATGTATGTATGTATGTATGAATGAATGTTAGTATTTGTATGCAATGTATGTATGTATGTATATGGTTTAACTACATATCCCAATCCTTAAAATACAAAGTCAAAGTTTTTAAAGTCCAAGGCCCTCTGAACTGTAACATCATCAATGGGACACATCCTAGGGCAAAAGGGTGCCTCTATTAGTTGCCCTTATGACATGCAGAAGGGTACAATGGGCTCATTCTATATCCCCAAGCCCATGGGAGGGGGGGGGGGCTCACTTGAAAGACCTGTTTGTTCACTCATGGCATAAAGGCTTCTAAATGTATACATGGTATACAATTATTAAAACAATTCCACTTAGCTGAACCAATTTGAAACTCAACCTTTCCACCAATCTGCAGGTTAAGGTTAGGCTTAGAGCTGACAACTATTTATATGCAAGCCATTCTTCACACAATTTGTAATTGTTTTATTTTGCTGTACATCTTGTACCTCTTATTATGACAGAAGATATCTGCATGGAGATAGTAGAAATTAAAATAAAAATACTGAATCATTGTGGAAACTTTAAATGCAATACATGGTTTGGGAATGTTCATATGATCTATACGATGAAAAAAAGAAAGAATTAAAGTGGTTACACAATGTTTACTTTAATTGATTCCAATGAGGTAATGTATACACTTATGTATCAGTTGGGTCCAACTGCAAACAACATAGATCCTGATCTGCTGGTGCATAATGAAATATGGCAGATCAGGGTCTACATTGTTTGTTCTACTGCAAACAACATAGACCCTGATCTGCCACAGCATTATGCACCAGCAGATCAGGATCTATCTTGTTTGTTCTACTGATTACTCCTAACAAAACTGCATAGACCCAGATATGCTGGTGCATTATGGAACAGCAGATCTGGGTCTATATAGTTTGCAGTTGGATCAGACTTTTAAGCAAGCATATAGGGTAAATAAAAAGTTACTTATAACATACTCATTCAGTTAGATCAAAGAACTATTTATGATATTGGGCTGAAGTTTAAGTGAAATAAAAATAAAGAATTTCAGATGAATGAACAATTTGTGGATTTCCATTTAAAGTTCTACACTTGTGGTGGATTAGGAAGTGGAGGTATGTCTGTGCCAATCTGTTCATTACCACTAGTTGCGGTCTCCACTGATTCTTGTTTGATGCAAGGCCTAGCAGTGGCACTGGTTCCAGTGTGAGGATTGTTCACCATGCTGACCTTGATGTCCAATGCTAGCTTCCTATTCAGTTTTGTTACAGTTTTGCCAGCAGCAGAGAAAAGTCACTCAGATGGGTCTGAAGTATTGGGAATGCAAAGGAGCCTCCTTGCAAGTTTTGACAATGTAGGGAAATTTTTGGAGTTCATGTTCCAGTAAGTAAAGGGGTTCCTCTAGGTTGAAATTGGCTTCTCAGAGACAAATAACTGTTCTTCAGTTTTAACTACATCTGGACAGAACAATCATCTGCCTCAAACAGTCCCATAACATGAAAACCATATCATCCTAATCCAGGTAATGTACACCCTGCCTGGATAGTCTGCTTACTAACAGTAGTGGGTATGGTGTTTGTTTGACACTGTCAAAAGTGGCAAATGTTGCTTGAGGGATAACCATTTATTTAGTGGTAGATAGGACGATCTTTCGGACAATTTGTGTGTTCTCTTTGGCTACAAATGGAAGGGATGTTATACATTGAGTCTTTCGACATATGTCATCACTGTCAAGCTTGTGTCTGACTGGATATCATGAAGTACCATATATACTCGCGTATAAGCCGAGTCCATAATGTGCCCGCAGATCAGGGTATATGCTGTTTGTTCTACTGATTAGTCCCTACAAACTGCAGAGGCCCAGATCTCCCAGCGCATTATGCGACAGCAGATCTGGGTCTATGCAGTTTGCAGTTGGTATCGGCTTTTATGCGAGTATATACAGTGTATGTAATTTTAATGTAGCAACAACTGAAATTCTGTGTCTGATCCAAGTGCAGAGAAAACAAATTGAATAGTATTGGGTACACCCCCCTCAGTGTAGGATACTCTTCAAAACATGTAACCCTGATGGCTATATAGTGGGGATTTAACACTGGAACCATGGCTTCAATTATTTTCCACTGTGCATCTGATACATCTATCGTACGAGCATCTGCAACTTTGGTAGCATTTGTTTTATGCAGAACAGCATAGATTGCTAAGCACTGTTGAAGCAAGCTTTTGAACATATGACAGGAAGAATTCCACCTTGTAGGGCAATTATTTGTGAGTTCATTTGTTTTTTGTTTTTGCCTGGCAGTGAGTTATTTAGAGGCCTGGACAAATCAATGAAAATGTGTAGTGAGACATTTTGCTGCTGTACAAACTAAAGCAGGAACAGCATTAAATGGCTAACTGATGCTTATGACCAAAACATCTAACATGAGAGTATTTCAGAGTCTCATCACTGACTACCATATTTCAGGCATTGTCACTTACTGGTGCACTAACTTGATAAAGTTTTAGTCGAAATTCAGCACAAAACTTCAAAATATCAGTTGTAACTTATCTATATAGTGCACCATCAGCATTAGTAAACTTCAGTGGCATGGATTGCCCATGTATCAGTTGTAACTTATCTATATAGTGCACCATCAGCATTAGTAAACTTGAGTGGCATGGATTGCCATGTATCAGTTGTAAATGCTATGTCACACTGTCGTTGAATGTTTTGTATCAGAGTACCTTTCTCTTGCTTGGAGAGAAAAGAAATATATTTTGAAAAATGGGATGGCAACTCAGCACTTCATGTACTGGATTTAATTAAAGACAAAAATCCTTGCAACTGTCCTCGTCGATGATAAAGTGAAACCTTTTAATACCAGCCACCCATGGGAAAAAATCCGACTGACCTTTGTACACAGGTGACCTCCGAATGCAGGTTTGCCTTTCAAACTTGGTTCTTGAATAAATATCATACACTTAATACAAATATCATTATCATTATGATTATTATTATTATTTCAGGCAATTGACATTATTTCCTTTTGAAAGTTTTCAATGTATACATTTATCATTCATAAATTCTCATGGAAAAGGGTTTCATTCATATATTTCTTCAAGCTATCCCTATTTTTCATGAAGTATGTTTTTGCATATATATACAGTAAGAAGGTAGCTAACTTACCTGCTTGTATATTGCAGCTGGAGTTGGTTGTCTCAAATGTAACAGACCATGGCCAAATATAGAAAGTGTCAACCCAATGATTGACAGGTCACCTTTGTTCCAAGACTTGTGATGTATTTTAATTTTAAACACTGTTTCCATCATGTATTTAAAATCAAATATGAACAAGTTTTCATACTCAGTTCTGTGTTCATGCAGAATTTGGCAAAGCATTCCTTGGAAAATTTTTAACCAACAAAATGTCTTGTGTCAAATAGTGACTGTACTGTTGCTCAATTTTCTATTCTTGAATTTAAAAGAGTAACCTGATGATTAAATACCTGTTAATATTTTTTTTTATCTCAAACATGGATGGATATTTAAAAAAGATCTGGTATGCACTATCTGTTCATTTATTTTTTGGACAATATGGATTTATAAATACTTTTCCATACTATTATAAAACTTCAGCTGATTTTTTGTTTTACTTACAATAGATACAATAAACCTATTGGACAGAAATGAGCAGTGTCTGAAAGCTGAATTTGATTATTTACCTAATAAACAATACATAGGATTGGTTTGGTTTTCTGGGATTTAATGCCATTTTTCAGCACGAGATAAGCTATATATGGTGGCCAGTATATCTGGTGGAGGAAAACCCCAGAGAGAACCACCAACCCATGCGAAGCTACTGGCAAGCTTTCTCACATACCCACATTGGTCAAGCTGAGACTCGAACTCACATGGACAGAGGTGAGATGTGCGAGTGATATGTAAAGGTGAGCACCTTAGACCACTCTGTCACCTGGGGTCCACAATATATAGGAAGAGCTTATCATGATTTTGATCGACAAAGTATTATTATGCAGTAAATACTGATTGACATTGTTGATTATGTCAAATCTGGCAGACTAAAGCAAATTCATGGTAAAATTAGTTCTCTTTCAATCTTTTCTCATAAATATATTTAGTATGGTCATCAGTGCATCCACACTTTGGGGGCGGTCTTTAAGATTGTATGAGTAACAATTTACCTTGAATATTTACCCAAACATGGAATTTCTAAGCAATATTGTGGCTTTGTTAAAATTCTTAAACAATGGAGAGATGAGACAATTTGAAGTTACACAGGCAGATTGATTTGACTTTAGTGAAAATAAGCAAGATAAGGCATGTGTTAACACATCAATTCACATGGCATGCTTTATCTTAACAATGACTTTCTTGGGAAACAAATTGCTTCAGTTGCATTGTTGATACACTTGAGTGACTGCTTTGGTTAGGAAACAACTAGTCGTTGACCATGGAAAAGAGGTGACTATTTAATACATGACTTTTATATAGGAAATTTCACAAGTGGAAATGTGAATGACCATTGAGAGTATTGACTGCTATATAAAGGTGACCACTAGTGGAAGTCTGACTGTTCTTAATGGTTTAAAATCTAGGGTGCTGATTGCAGCCAACTTCTCTATGCATCAGATTCCTTTATCACAAGATATGACAGGGGATAGATAAGCTGCTATCATACTTGCCATATTCCCAGACAGTGTTTGGGGGTTTTTGAGACTCAAAAAGTGTGTTTTGAGGTCCCAAGGGGGTCAGTGCACTTGACCCCCCCAAAGCGATGTCATCCAAATGAGAATAAGCTATCTTTTCAAATCAGCATATAGCAAATGACTGGAAATTCAAAATCTGAATAAAAGAAAATACCATCTGTTTTCGCTGAAGCATTTAATATACTTACAAATAAAAAAAATGGTAGACTTAGCATTGTCAAGTAACATCACCACACACATGGTCACAACCTCACAGACATTAAAATCCATTGGACAGTGGAATGTAGTTTTAATTACATGCAGTCTTTGCTGTTTTCAATAGTTCAGTAGTTGGTTTAATGGTAATGCAAGTGTCACTAGTGTTCACAAATGTGCCTACACTTTTCCTTTGCGGATGTGAATCCATGTCTATGTTGACACAAGCAATGGCCAAAGTCGCTAAAAGTGATAAAACCTGTAACATGGCAATGAATATCCATTTCAAAACAATTAATCTGGCAATGAAAACTTTCAAGGTTTGTGGTAGTCGGCCAAGTTGTGAAAGTCTTTGACCGACACTATTGTAACGTATTTTCAAGGTTAAAGTCACACCTATGGCAGTGAAGATTCAATTTATTCTCGGCTAGGTACTAATTTATGTAAATACACAATTTGTCATTTGATTAATGATTTAATACTTTTAAATTATTAAAATTCCATGGTGTAGTTCATTTCAGGTTAACCAGATATTCAAACATGTTAATGTTTTCATGAGTAACTTGATCACATGATAAAACATTAATTGCAATAATGTAAATGTCCAAGGAAAATATGACAGAGTTAAGGTGGCCCTTTAAAATGTTGTGTCCCCCAGATCTGGAGGGTGAAGGACACAATGTCCCCTGACCTTGGGATCCTAGGTGGAACACTGCATTAGAGACTGAATGGTGCTGTTGTTCAAAATACTGAAATAATCATGTTTTGAACTTTATATATGGAGTAAATATCCGACTTTAAAGAACACTGCCACTGATCACAAATTTTAATAAAGATGGCTTCAAAATTCTCATTCAATGCAGTCAGTGATGTGTAATAACATTTGTTCTTCAACATGCATCTCTTTGATGTACTTAACTTCAGATAAGTTGGTGTGTTCCACTTAGTGTATTTTACCTATGCAAATTAGCCTAATGGGCTCTCCCTCAGCAGTGCTCAAAGGATTTGACACAACACATCACCCTAGCTATTGTGAGCCAATTCAGTAAATCTCTGAAAGGTGTCTGTTTATCTCTGACTGCCTTACCTTTTAATTGCCTCAAAAACACTGTATAAACTGGCCCGAGGATAGTTTTACATGAGCTCTGAGCAAGACTATTTACTGTTTATACATACCACAGAATATAGGCATATATCAAGGTGGTCAAGAAATTTTTTTTCTGTTTTTTTTTTGTGGGAAAATTTTATTTTTTTTCCACAAAGATTGCTGAAAATCGTGTTTTTCGAAACACAACCGTGTCGGGGGTGGGAGGGTGGGGTCCAAAATTGTGTTTTTCGCGTGACATGTCCCGTTATGGCATGTATGTGCTATGGGTATCTATTTAGACATAGGAGTCTTTGATGCACTAGATTTCTACTATAGTGCCAGTACTTCAACCAATGTACGAGAGCTCAAGTTGGCACATATTGTATTTAACGTTTTGGTTCTTCCCATTGCCCAACTCAGCTAAAGAAAAGTATTTCCACTTTAAGAACATATTGAAGTATTGCTCATGGCTGTCAGAGATGAACTGCAGCTTCTTGCATTGCATGTTTAAACAGGTAGTTTTGGTGTCACTGACAGCCATGTATATATTTGTTTACACGTTTACCAATATTGCAAATGTTTACAGGCAGTAAACTAAACCAAGCCATTTACACACTTTAACATTGTAACCTTATATACAACCTTGAAAACTTTAACAAATAATGTAGGTCTGCAACTTTACAAGTTTTATGTTACTGAATACCATTGCTGTATAACATTGTTAGGTGTTACATAACATCCAGTTATACCATACTCATGCTATGACATAATTAATCAATATTACATGTCAGCACAATGTGATTCTTTGTAAGAAAAAATTTAAGTCAAAAATAAAAGAAAATTAATTAGCAAAATTGGTTCTGTTAAATATTCTCAGTTTATTCACAATTAAATTAAAAATACAAAATTCTTTTTCTGTGCAATCAAAAAAGTTTGGCCATCTTCCTTCCTCTCTTGCATAATTATAACGAAGATAGTTGTAAATAGAGAATTAGACATATTTTTTAGAGCCATAAACACACAAAGGCCATTCCATTTAACATACAAGGTACCCAGATAATGCAGTTTTAAAAAAATATATGCCAGGATACTCTGATTACTTGAAGAGTTTGTATGAAAATATAAAATTCTAAATTGCATCAAATGGCGACTATTCCAAATTGAAAGTGGTTTCAACGGGTCCTAAGTATGTTTTACTGGAACAGTCCTAAAAATATATTTTTGAAATACATGTAGTTATTTGTAGAAGGGGAAATTACATACAACTCTCCCTCATTATAATATGATAGCTATGGTCCATAACTGTCAACTGTATTAAATTACATATATCTCCCCGTCATTATAATATAATAGCTAGGGTCCATGACTATCAACTGCACTAAATTACATACACCTCTCTCTCCTTATATTATGATAGCTAGGGTTCATAACTGTCAACTGCATTATGTACCAAATAGTATACAGAGAATGATAAAAAAATTCAATGAATGCATGTATATGTGTCAGGGGTGGGGAGGTGAGGGTGTGTGTTAGATAAACAAAATGCTAGTCAAATGTATAGTAATCATTTTAGCTTCTGTAAATGAAATATATTTTTTCAATTCATGGTATTTGTGCTTTTAATTTTCTTAATAAATAATCTTTGGGAATAAAGATATAATACGAAGCTTCTTGTTGTTTTCTTTCAACTGCTATCGGGGCCCCGGGTGGCCGAGTGGTCTAAGACGCTTGCCTTTACAGATCACTGACATCTCACCTCTGTCCGCGTGGGTTCGAGTCTTGGGCTCGGCCAACGTGGATATGTGAGAAAGCTTGCCAGTAGCTTCTCATGGGTCGGTGGTTCTTCCCTGGGGTTTTCTCTGGATTTTCCTCCACCAAATATACTGGCCGCCATGTATAGCCTATCATGTGCTGAAAAATGGTGTTAAACCCATAACAACCAAATCAACTCGTATCATCGCATATTTAATAGACCAATTTAAGTACAATGGTTTTTAAGTCAATTTTCACCTAATGTATGTTGAAAATTCAAAATGTTTTCTTTATTTTTATTTTACAAATTTTTTAAAATTCTGGTCAGTGTGTGTATGTGTGTGTAGATATCAGTACATGTACCATAATTTTTCCAGAACTGCATTATAATGAAGGGTGCTATTAATGAGGGAGAGATATACCAAGAGCCTAATATATGCCACTCTAAATCTTTGACCATAACAGGAGAAAAGCGTATCGATATTATACATTTTTTCCAAGAACTTCCAGCCAAATAAACATGAAGTTCAAAATAATCTGATCATAGGCTGTCATGGTGACAATTTGTCCTTGACCTTACCAGCACTGCTGGACAAATGGAAGTGGGTGGAAGTATGAAATCCCTGAACTCTCCCAAGTCACACTCTGGCTTTACCTGAGACACACATTTACTGTGAAGCTGAAATGAAATGTTAAATGATTTAGCTTTAAAGAATGAAAATACTATAAAAAAAGAAATTTGAAAAAAATTCAATATTAAACACACAAAATATTTTTCTTATGAAAAGCATAAAGACAAATTTGACTTTCATTTTTTTTATGTTGGTACATCTAGCTAGTGATAAAAAATAAAACTGCACAGAACAACAACTGCAGTAACTATAAATTAAAAATGACAATTTAGATTGGTTGGTTGGTTTATGATGACACTTGATTGGCTATATCATGCTGAGGAAAAGGAAGCTAAGTGTCTTTCCATGAGGCAGCCGATTTGGGCTGGCCTGGAATGATATTGAACCATCAAACTTGGATTATGAGATGTATGCTCCACCAAATGAGCCACTATGGTTCCCATACAATTTATGAATTTAATTATTCATCCTGTATTTAATTTATAACTGCCAATTTGGTTGATTACAATTAGTTCTTGAGAAATCGTACAAGTTTCTTTTTTTGTAAGGAACTTTAGCCCTGACCTGTAAACGACAGAATTCCCACTATTTGCAAGGGCCTGACTGAACTATCATCAAGGTGACAAATCAAAACAAGTCACACAGATTCATAGTACACCTGCAATAATATGTTTTGACAACTCATTTTAAAAGATATGAAACACAGAACAATTTAAAAAATGACATGGCCTCTGGGGTAGGTAAGTTAAAGAGAATATTTGCTTGTATCAAGCGAATAAAAGATATATTTCGCGTGGGTGAAAAGAGATGATATATATTCGTTAATCACTCTGAACAAGCAAAATTTCTTTTTATTTTATGCTCAAACATTTTGACTAGCTAAGTGTATAAAAGATTGAAGTAGCAGATTTCTTCTGGTATTGTCAGCTGTTTACCATTTATGTTTTGCAGTGTTTTGTGTACATTTGCACAGAAAATATGAGTAGCAACATAATTCTTTTTCCTAATTTCAGGTAAGAAAGCACATTTTGGAAAAACAATTAAGTTTGTAGAGGGGTTCGAATGTGGTTCTTTTGCATGATAGATTGACATGTTTCCACTCAACTAAGCGAATGACAACATTTTGGTCTTAATGTTATCAATGTCTTGAGTGAAAAAATAAAATTGATGAAGTGAATTATCAAAATTATTTCTCTCGGAAAATCCACTAATTAACCGACAAGCATAAAACAAAAAGGTGATGTTCCTTTATACATAGCTGCTTCTTCTTAGGAATTCAGTGGAATATTACCACCATTTTTATGAATTTAAATGAGATTTATAACATCCATAATTGATAACATTATACATATTATGTTGAGAAATTACATATTCTATGTTCAGCAATGCAGTGGAATGGGTGATGTCAGAGATCTGGTTTCAATGAGACTGGTTGAAAAATCAAACTAATTTTCATATAATTTTGATATAATTTTAATGATACATTATTAAAATTACCTGAAATCACTTACAAAAAATTCCCTCGAAGTCAATTATTTTTCCACTCTAACAGATGAAACTGTGATTTTGATATGCTGATCAAAATTAAAGCTGCAATAAACTGAAAATTTGCTGCACAATCATTTCTTTCATTTTAGTACTTTAATGAACATTTAAATAAATCAAGTTCTACTGTTTACATCTATGTCTTAGTTATATAGCAGTTTCAACATTTGTATTGTGTTACATGCTAAATTTCCAATAGTAAGCTAATATTTATAATCAGAGATCAGTACAATTCATGTTGGTTGTAATGTATACCTCATCTTCATTCATTTGACACACCTTGAAATAAGTAAAATTTCAAAAAACTGTCATTTTTCCCGGAAATATTTGGCACTATTACTCATGAATGGTACACCTCACCTGGATTTCACCATCAGAACTTAAGTCTAGACTTAAACTTTAATCTGGAATCCAGCAATCTGATTGGATGAAATTTCAGTCGGACTTAAGTTGGACCAATCAAAGGCCTTAAGTATGGGACTCAACTTTATGACGTATTCATGAAATTTTGACTGAGCCTAGAGATCATAAAACTCTTGAGCTTGAAATTTTGTGCCAGCCAATCATAAATGATTTTACTTTTGACTCATGACACATTGGTGAAATTCTGACCTAGCCATGAGATTTTAAAAACTTTCAAGCTTGAAATTTTGAGTCAACCAATCATAAATGATTTTACTTTTGAAAAGTTGCTTTTCATTGGCCGAGAGCAGAAACCCAGTCCCAATCTCAAGCTAAAATTGTTATAATCCACTGGCCAAGAACTTGTGTCTCATCTTAAAATCCAGCAAGGAAACTCAAACCTAACTTAAGTCTGACCAGCCAAATATATTAAAACTAGACTTACACTTTTGAAAAAGTTTGTGAAATTGGGGCTAAGACTGTATTGGTCTGTCTTATTTAGCATGATAATATCTTACCGTCAAATGACACCATCTACAATGGAGTCCCGTGACACCATTATAAGATTTTATTGACTTTCGGCACTTGCTGCATTTCCCTGTACAGTTACCTTCTACCCAATGGTGGTTCATCACCTGACAGGAAGAAAATCAACACTATATGAAGTACTGACTGTAACATGTACTTTGGCAAAGGACTGGAATTTTGCTCTCTAGGTTACAAAATATGATCCTTCCAAGTCATTAATGACCTACCTAATTTATATTCCATTAACCCTTTGTCTTAATTACCCTACCTGCCATAAAGATGATATAGGAGGTGGGATATTAATATTGGTCGTGTCTCTGTGTGTGTTGGTAAATTAACTATATGATGGGTCTCAATGAAAGCTGGTATGATTACTGGTTCTGATACAGGAAATAAAACAGAATGTAATTAACTATTACACAGCTTGCCTCTGCAAAGCTTTTAGTTGTCTCCAGCAGCCATTGTAAACATTATCATGCATAAAATAAATTCTGACTAAAGCAATCTCTACTGCCTATGAAATGTTGGCCCCTGTGACACGGCATAAAAGACATAAAACAATAAAAAGGAACATTCTTTAATATGATATCAAAGTAATCAGTTCATAAAAACCAGAGATTATTATTATTTTTATTTTTTAAACTGTTCATAAAATTTGCTTTAGAAGCTATTAACACTGTCCACTCCTAGACACCATAATTTACTGTGTGGAAGTCACAGGCTTTGAGTAACCTTGGTGTGACAGCTAGTAGGACCACTATTACAAGCATAGTTCATGCATCAGTAGTTATTTTGATTAATAAACACTGCTGTTGAGCACTCACATGAAATGCATGCAGTCTACTCATCTAATTCCTATCCATTCACATGTACAATACAAAGCCAATTTGCTGAAGGTAATCTATCAGAATATACAATGAATAGTCATTAATATGGAAAGTTTGCCACTGAATAAACATATTTACTCCTACTTCAAACTGCACTGGTCATAAAGGGCCTTCTGTGTAGACTAGGATGTATACAGCATGGAAACAGCGATGTGGTCATGAGCTAAACACAAATATTTAACCTATATCAGTAAAGCATAAAATGCAGGTCACAGTGATCTTCTTTGGTTGAAGGGTGCAGTACTAACGGAAATGTATCCAATTACCAAGTTTGATAATTCTAACATAAACAGCACATAAACTTTAAACACAAAAAAAAACAAGTCATAGAAGGATGAAATATAGGTCACAGAGACCTCTTTTTGCAGTAGGGTAAAGTACTATCATGCTAAATGCAAAAACTTAACCAGATCCGGTAAAAGATGTACCATATATACTCACGTATAAGCCTGTTCCAAATGCAAACAACATAGACCCTGATCTGCCAGTGCATTATGTGACGGCAGATCTGGGTCTATGCAGTTTGCAGTTGGTATTGGGTTATACGTGATTATATACGATAATAGGCAATGATGAGATTCTTTTGTTGCAAGAGTGTGGTACTAACAGAGATGCATATCATCATCATTTTCATGATTGTAGAGCCACAGAGAATAGTTTTTGCAGTAAGGGTGTAGTAGTTGTCAAGCTGCATCTTCTCATCAAGTTTCATGATTCTAGATAGAATAGTATGTACACAGCATGCCAAAAACCTCTGTGGTCATGACCTAAATGTAAAAACTTAATGTAAGCCAATATACTGTGAAATGAGGATCACAGTGACCTACTTTTGTAATGAGGTGTAGTGCTGTCAAGATGTGTCCCCTCACCAAGTATCATGAATCCAGGTATAACAGTATGTATACAAGATGCAAACAAAAATCTGAGCTAATGCAAAAACTTAACCAAAAATGTACAAATAATGTACATGTTATATACAAAGTTAGCCCCCTCCCCTACGTGCTTTGAACCCACTCCAAACTGTTACCCTGGACCAATAAAGAACGAATGGTTGTGAAGTGGTGAGGTGGTACGTATGTATATGCTTTTATATGTGCAGATGCTGATGATGGGAGTGGTACATTAACTCTCTTCTACTTTGCAGAGGTGAGCTAAAGATTATATTTTGGGATTCTTTGTCAACAACAGCTCAAGTAATGCCATGATGAACTAGAACTATTAGTGATGAGTACATCACAAAGGGCCCCGCTTGCTACGGCCTGTTCAGCAGAGTCTTAAACAGAAGAACTTTGTGGAAACAAAACAGAGTATATCCAACAATAATGGGCGATACTGCTAAAAAATGATGATGTAAAATGCTGGCCATCAAACTCATGCAAGAGCTGAACAATTTTAAACTGCGTATTAATTCACTTAAAATCATGGATGATATTGGTGCAAAAACCAAAGTTGCAATAAAGGGCAATCATGCCACTAAATAATGATAATGTAACCTTTAAAGGAATCTTATGGGAAGTCAACATCTGAATATTAAACATATCTTACATCTCATGAATATAAAGCTGCATGCCAAAGTTAGTTGAAATCCTATGCAAAGATATGCTGCTCAACCAAAGTTTAAGGAAGACAGGCAATTAGGGGCAATAACTCCTATAAATGATAGTGTGGAATTTTGAAAATAAAACTCATTCAAGGTGTCATCAATATAAAGATGCATGCCAAATTTAGTTACAATGAAATAATCTTTGGTAAAGTTTTGTTGAGAAACCAAAGCTAGGAAAATAAGTAATCAAGGACTATAACTCCAGCAAATGATGATGTGGAACACTGGAAATCAAACTCATTCGAGATCTCATCAATATAAAGCTGCACACCAAATTTGGTTGAAATCCATCCATTCCTAGTAACTTCTCTAAAACTGACAAAGAAGGCTCACAATCAACTCACTTGAAGTTTCATAAAATAAAAGCAGCAAATGAAATCCAACAATTCCCAATAAAGTTATCTCGCCAAAAGCAAATTGTTGACTGATGGATGGACAGACAATGTGATTACTATTGGGCCCTACTGACTTTGTTCAGCGGGGACCTAATGATAACAATATTATGTACATGTACAATATTGGTAGGATATATGGTTGCCTCCCCCAGGCTATCAGTAACCAGAAAATTGGAAGAACATAGGGTTGCCTTCCCCAGGCTATCAATAACCAGAAAATTGGTAGGACATAGGGTTGCCTCTCCCAGGCTATCAGTAACCATAAAAATGGTAGGACATAGGGTTGCCTCCCCCCAGGATATTAGTAACCAGAAAATTAAATAATAACTCACCACTGTGGTGTATACAGGCTGCATGTATGCATTCACACTGGGTGAGGACATGAGAGTAACTGGATGGTGTTTGCATCTTCAGATGTCCTTCTAGTTGGAATCATCCATATGCACCTCAGTGGATCTACATTCCAAGTTTGATTACTACCATATATACTTGCATATAAGCCCAATAATTTTGGAAAAAACAAAAGCCTGGAACAAGGGGGGGTTGGCTTATCCGCGGGACAAGGTCTAAACTTTAAATTTTTAAGTTTTCTTTTTGACTACCGGTATATATTGCTCTTAGCCAGGAAACATTGGTACAGGAAGTCCTGGGTTGTTCAGGTTATACAGAAGCCATTATCCAGGAAACTTTGGAACAGGAGGTCCTGGGGGTTCAGATTAGACAAAAAACGGATGATGTTTTATGGGTCGGCTTAACCGCGGGTCATGCACTTTTTAATGTTTTTACCTATTCAGTTTGGGGGTCGGCTTATATGCAAACGGGCTTATATGCGAGTATATACGGTATCTACATTCAGTGGTCTCTCATTATAACATTGTTCACGGAAGCCATAAATAGGGTAACATGTTCTTGGTGAGACCACCATATACTGGGGTACATTACATGGAGAATAGAATTTAAAGAGCTATAATGGGATCCATGACCATACTTGTGTTATATCAGGGACCGTATTATAATGAGGTGCTTTATAGTGAGGGACCAATGTACTTGCATTTAGCACCATTAACCATTTAAGAAAATGATTTTAAAAAACTTTTAAAGAAAGAAAAGAAATGATCAATAATACTATTTTTTAAAAATCTATCATAAATGAGCTGTGGAAATATGAGATTAGTACATTCTCAGAGTAGAGGTGTTATGTGACAGCAGAAAGCATTTATTCATAACTATATATGTATTAGCCATCTAAGCAATATCATATAATGGGTTAAGCTTTACTATGCATCTATTCCTTGAATAAAAAGTCAACACATACCATATATACTCGAGTATAAGTTGGGTCCAAATGCAAACAACATAGACCCTGATCTACCGTCGCATAATGCGCCAGCAGATCAGGGTCTATGTTGTTTGTTCTACTGATTAGTCCTTACAAACTGCATAGACCCAGATCTGCCGGTGCATAATGCACCAGCAGATCTGGGTCTATGCAGTTTGCAGTTGGTATCAGCTCTTATGCGAGTATATACAGTAAACATTTATATGCGTGATCATATGTTTTTTCCTACTGCCTTTACCTCTTTTCATGTACAAATTTAATCATTCATTTGTATATCGATGTCCATAAAAAGTACAGTAGTAAAACTAACCCATTATGTTGTAACCATAGAAAGAAAGAAAAGCAGAAAAGAGTGGCATACATGATCCAGTTTGGGAAGGTCCAGGTTGAAACTTGCCCGACTTACATGCGAAGTTTTCTTGGATTTTACATATGTTGTTATACAAGAGGCTGGTGCCCTCTGAACACAACGCTCATGAACTGTATATTTACAAACTGAAATGACAAAAATTTCAAGTATTTACAAACACAGCTGAATCTTGTTTATCTAAAACTAATTGGGATGCACAAAAGCTTTCAAATAAGTAGGAGTTGGAATGAATAAGTTTGGATTAAACTAAATCAGAACATTTGGGGTACATGTACATGCATGTAGTTTAGATACACTGATAATTCAAATGAATCAGTCAGATAAAGAAATTTCTACTATAAATCTATCATAGTTTTATGACCCCCAAAAAAGTAATAAAAGAATATTACATAAACATTTAGTCTTACATGGTTGACCTGGCATTTGATATGGATGTTCAGTCTGTATTTCCCGATTTGCATACCCAGAATGCAACTATTTAGGTGTTTTTTTATCTAACCTTTGTGTGTCAATATTCTTAGATGCACCAAATCAAACTTATATAAATCCTAATTTGCTTTTAATTCCAACAACACTGTATAGCTAAAAGTATTTGGGAAGCATAAAAGAGGGGGTATGTCATGATGATAAAACTCATTAATGTTTTATTTCAAGTTATGGGAGAGAACTCATCTGATAAAGCACATCCATATTCCTATGCCATATCAAACTCTTTCTGTTGACTTGGAACAAAGCACATATGTAATTTTGTGTTTATCTGACACATAATATTAACTCAAGTGAATACTGATACCTTCTGAAATCTTGCATAATCATGAGATAACAAAATTATGATGTCATTCAAGGGACTTAATTTGCCAACAGAATTGGCAAGGGAAGTAATTTTCCTTGCAAACAAAATAAATAGTATTCAATACAAGAGTCCCTCGAAGGGACTGATGCTCTACTGGGTGAAAAGAAATTATTGGACTTCAAGATAAGACCATTTCTTCCTTTTCACTGTCAAGTGTTGAAACCATCTCTGATATTCTTCAGTGATAACAAGACTTTCAAATTAGCTGCTGTGGTACGCATACTGGATGTCAGCTTGGCACCAGTTTCATTTAGGACAAAGTAGATATCATTAGAAGTCTTTCGATGAAAACCCCATGTCATAATGATCATCCATTCAGGGGGAGTAGTGACAACAAGATTTTTAAGACAGTCGTCATAGCAGCCATATTGGATTTATGACTGGCACCATTTTCATTTAGAACAAACTAGGTATCATAAGAAGTCTATTGGTGAAAACCCCATGTTGATATAGCCATCCATTTGGAGAGGAGTAGAGATTATAATATTTTTAAGATATGACTTTCCATTCAGGAGTAGTAGCAATAACAAGATTTACAAGATGGCTGCTGTGGCAGCCATATTGGATGTAATATCAGCACTGTTTTCGTTTAGGACCAACTAGACAACACAAGAAATCTTCTGGTGAAAGCCCCATGTCAATATGAATTCCTGTTCAATTAGAGTTGTGATAACATTTTTAAGATGGCTGCCATAGCAGCCACATTGGATGTTAGATCAACACCATTTTTATTTAGGACCAGTGAGACATCATGAGAAGTCTTTTTGTGCAAACTTGATGCTGATATGATCATCCATTTAGAAGGAGTAGCCATAACAAGATTTTCAAGATGGCTGCAGTGGTGACCATATTGGATGTCAGATTGGCACCATTTTCATTCAAAACCAACTAGACATCATAAGAAGTCTTTTAGTGAAAACCTCATGTTGTTATGACAATCCATTCAGGAGAAGAAGTGATAACAAGATTTTCAGGATGGCTGCCCTGACGGCCATACTGGATGTCAGCTTGGCACTATTTTCATTTATGATCAACTAGACATCATAAGTCGCTTAGTGAAAACTACATGTTGATATTACCATCAATTCAGGAATAGTAGTGATAACAAGATTTTCAAGATGTCCGCTGTGTTGGCCATATTGGACATCAGATCAGCACCATTTTCATTTAGATCAACTAGACATCATAAGAAGTCTTTTAGTGAAAACACCATGGTGATATGACCATCCCATTCAGAAGGAGTAGCCATAACAAGATTATCAAGATGGCTGCCATGGCAGTAATATCGGATGTCAGATCAGCACCATTTTCATTTAGGATCAACTAGGTATCATAAGAAGTCTTTTAGTGAAATTCCAATGCTGATATGATCATCCATTCAGGAGAAGTAGCAATAATAAGATTTTCAAGATGGCTGCCCTGGTGGCCATACTGGATGTCAGCTTGGCACCATTTTCATTTATGACAAAGTAGACATCATAAAAAGTCTTTCAGTGAAAACCCCACATTGATATGACTATCCATTCAAGAGTAGCCAAAACAAGATTTTCAAGATGGCTGTTATGGCAGCCATATTAGACTTCAATCGGCACCATGTTCATTTAGGACCAACTAGATGTCATAAAAAGTCTTTCAGTGAAAACCCCATGTTGATCTGACCATCCATTCAGGAAGAGTAGTGATAACAAGATTTTCAAGATGGCAACTGTGCCGGCCATATTGGATGTCCAAGCAGCACCATTTTCATTTAGGACCAACTAGACTAGACCATGGGATGAATGTGTGTGTAAAGTTTCAAATCATTCCCCCAAGTAGTTTAGGAGGAGTAGCGACAATAAACTTGTTCTAATGGACAGAATAACGATGGATTGATGACGGACAACAGACTATCCCATAAGCTCTTCTGGTGTATAGAATTATTACGGTAACTGTCATTTGTGGCACTGTTATGATAGCCCAGTCGCACATGGCCAAATGTCCAAAAGTGGTTTCAATTCAAAATCAGTCATTGTTATGATAACCCAGTCGCACATGGCCAAATGTCAAAAACTGATTTAAATTCAAATTTGGTCATTGTTATGATAGTCACTAGAACTAAGTAAAAGAAACAATGTGGAAGATGAAATTTCTAGTCTCAACCAAAGTAAAGTATCTGTTAGACATGTTAACCACTTACACTAATGTTGATAGACATACTCGTCACTTATACTAATGTTGATAGACATACTTGTCACTTATACTAATGTTGATAGACATACTCGTCACTTACACTAATGTTGATAGACAAATTCGACACTTACACTGTTGATAGACATATTCATCACTTACACTAATGTTGATAGACATACTCATCACTTACACTAATGTTGATAGACAATCCGTCACTTACACTGTTGATAGACATATTCATCACTTACACTAATGTTGATAGACAAATTCATCACTTACACTGTTGATAGACATATTCATCACTTACACTAATGTTGATAGACAAATTCATCACTTACACTGTTGATAGACATATTCATCACTTACACTAATGTTGATAGACATACTCATCACTTACACTAATGTTGATAGACAAATTCGACACTTACACTAATGTTGATAGACATATTCATCACTTACACTAATGTTGATAGACATATTCATCACTTACACTAATGCTGATAGACATATTCATCACTTACACTAATGCTGATAGACAAATTCATCACTTACACTAATGCTGATAGACATATTCATCACTTACACTAATGCTGATAGACATACTCATCACTTACACTAATGCTGATAGACATATTCATCACTTACACTAATGCTGATAGACAAATTCATCACTTACACTAATGCTGATAGACATATTCATCACTTACACTAATGCTGATAGACATACTCATCACTTACACTAATGCTGATAGACATACTCATCACTTACACTAATGCTGATAGACATATTCATCACTTACACTAATGCTGATAGACAAATTCATCACTTACACTAATGCTGATAGACATACTCATCACTTACACTAATGCTGATAGACATACTCATCACTTACACTAATGCTGATAGACATACTCATCACTTACACTAATGTTGATAGACATACTCATCACTTACACTAATGCTGATAGACATACTCATCACTTACACTAATGCTGATAGACAAATTCATCACTTACACTAATGCTGATAGACATATTCATCACTTACACTAATGCTGATAGACATACTCCTCACTTACACTGCTGATAGACATATTCATCACTTACACTGTTGATAGACATATTCATCACTTACACTAATGTTGATAGACAAATTCATCACTTACACTGTTGATAGACATATTCATCACTTACACTAATGTTGATAGACATACTCATCACTTACACTAATGTTGATAGACAAATTCGACACTTACACTAATGTTGATAGACATATTCATCACTTACACTAATGCTGATAGACATATTCATCACTTACACTAATGCTGATAGACAAATTCATCACTTACACTAATGCTGATAGACATATTCATCACTTACACTAATGCTGATAGACAAATTCATCACTTACACTAATGCTGATAGACATATTCATCACTTACACTAATGCTGATAGACATATTCATCACTTACACTAATGCTGATAGACATACTCATCACTTACACTAATGCTGATAGACAAATTCATCACTTACACTAATGCTGATAGACATATTCATCACTTACACTAATGCTGATAGACAAATTCATCACTTACACTAATGCTGATAGACATACTCATCACTTACACTAATGCTGATAGACATACTCATCACTTACACTAATGCTGATAGACAAATTCATCACTTACACTAATGCTGATAGACAAATTCATCACTTACACTAATGCTGATAGACATACTCATCACTTACACTAATGCTGATAGACATACTCATCACTTACACTAATGCTGATAGACATACTCCTCACTTACACTAATGCTGATAGACAAATTCATCACTTACACTAATGCTGATAGACATATTCATCACTTACACTAATGCTGATAGACATACTCCTCACTTACACTGCTGATAGACATATTCATCACTTACACTGTTGATAGACATACTCATCACTTACACTGATGTTTTAATGTAGCAATCTGTTTGGATTTAGGAAAAATATATAATAATAATAATGTGGTTGCATATCTGAGATGTTTAGAAGATAATTTCATAACATTATTTTTAAATACTCATTTAGCTATCATTTTATGCACAATTAGCGACAAGGTGCTTTCTACCATACATTTCTAAGTAATGACTTACTTGGGGATAGATATATCACAAAGAGTAGTGCAAAAAAATGCACATAAGCCTTCACATTTTTAAGTGATTTTGTATTGCTTGGACGCTTACTGTATATATTCGCGTATAAACCGATACCAACTGCAAACTGCATACAGCCAGATCTGCCATTGCATAATGCACCAGCATATCTTTGTTTATGCAGTTTGTAAGGACTAATCAGTAGAACAAACAACACAGACCCTGAGCTGCTGGCACAGATGTGTTGTTTGCATTTGGACCAGGCTTATACGCGAGTATATACGGTAGGTATGTAAAAATATAAATGTTCAAAAAGTTTAATGCTCAAACATTTTACAAGCAATCATCTTTAAAGATGGATTGATTTAATGTACACCACAGAAAGACAGATCTTACATGTACAACAAATGTACACCACAGAAAGATAGATCTTACATGTACAACAAAGACCCTGCTTCCCCAACCCAACCAACATGTTCAAACACAGGTTACAGTAGGCTGGCCTGTTAAAATGTTTCAGTCTCCATATATGTGTACCATCATCTTTCACATTCTGCAAAGAAACAACAAAAAACCAGTTATCTTTCAGATCTAAGAGATTTCACTCTAAAGGTAAGTGTATGTATCTACCATATTTCTCCCATGATAAGACCAGGTGGCCAGCCTAATAAATTTCTCAAAAAGTAGGAGGTGGGCTTATTATCAGACAAAGATATCCTTTGTAAATATTTGCAAAAAATATTTTAAAATGGGGAATGAACTTATCATCCACCAAGGGCTTATCACAAGATAAAATATGGTAAGCAGTGGGCCAATGTAATAAATTTCTCAAAGATTAGTGTGTGGGCTTATTATGATACAAAGATATCCTTGGTAAATATTGTCCAAACTATTATAAAAATGGAGAATGGGCTCATCATCCGGTAGTTGCTTATCATGGGATAAATATGGTAAGCAATGTGCTTATTTAAGCAGTGGCCATATGGCATACACAGTATTTCTCCAATATATGATAAGCCCAGGGAGCTATCCTTGCCAAAAATGTTAAAAGTGGAAGATTTCATGGGGAAATTAAAAAAAAAAAAAAAAGACAAAATTTTGTAAAAGTAGGGAAAGAGCTTATCATGGGATAAATATGGTAAGCAATGTACATATTTAAGCAGTGGTAATATGGCATACACGTTATTTCTCCTATAAATGTTAAGCCAATGGAGGGCTATCTTTGAAATATGTTAATAGGGAACCATAAAAAGTTTTCTTAATAAAAATGTTTGACAAAAATTTGTAAGTGGTGGATGGTCTTTTCATGAAGTATTAGCTTATTACTGCCAAATACTTATTTTTCTTTTTCCACAGACCTTTGGTATATAACTTCCCATCGAGTGTACAAATTTATGCCCAGTATACACAATACTTGGGATACAATTTTCTTTCTTCTTGAATGTAAAATAGGAAAACTACAGTAAAGCACCGCAATCTGAGTGTACTTAAATTATTTAAATAGGTAAATTTCCAAAGAACTCACTTAAATCTGTAAATTTATAAAATATTTGACTTGCTTATCTAGTTGAAAATTTAATGGCTCATTTGTCTATACCATTACAATACATGTAAGTCCTACACTGAACCTAAGGCCTGGATATACCGTATATACTCACGTATAAACCTCGTCCAAATGCAAACAACATAGACCATAATGTGCTGGCAGATCAGGGTCTATGTTGTTTGTTCTACTGATTAGTCCCTACAAACAGACCCAGATCTGTTGGCGCCTTATGTGATGGCAGATCTGGGTCTATGCAGTTTGCAGTTGGTATCAGCTTATACGCAAATAAACACGGTACCAAGCTGAAGTTTGGTGCATTGCAATACTGTTTTTACCTAGGGGCTGTGTGGTAAACTTAAAAACTGTCAAACATGTTTTTGCACACCTCTGCACTGCACAGCAAATGTAAGGAGAGATCAGTGAATTTTCCTATTGATTAAAACAAACGACTGCACTCGATTGCATTCAGTGTCACTAACCTTACAACCCAGTGCAGTAATGCATGCGATACAAAATCAGGGTACACTGTTGGGTGGTACCAAGCAATTAATAATACTGTGGCAATGTGTAAAGTGGTGTGATGGTGCACGACATTTTTTTTTTTGTGATATGCCACTCTTATTACATACTTGTGGTACACAGAATCTATTCTAGAACACTCAATTGTGGAATTCACACTAATTCCTAAACAAATTGTGCCACAAAATCAACCAAATGTGCACAAAATCTCCCATCATAGTTTCAAGCCCTACCTTTACTTCTTCATTTAATCGCTCTTATATTCAGAAAATCCCCCCCACACACACACACTTTTCTTCAAATGAAGGGTGAAATTTCACCTCTAAATTTTCATTTCTAGAATAGATCCTGGGTACAGTGCCACAATATGCTGCTCCAAAATGAGTCACACTACACTTCTGACTATATGTGCATGTATATAAAACAATTTATTTTAAACCAACAATCACCCAAATAGAACCACAATGTAAATCAAGGAAGAACAGTATATATCTGAGTAACTTTCTTTAAAGAAAGATTTACTGTATATACTCGTGTATAAGCAAATACCAACTACAAACTGCATAGACCCAGATCTGACATCGCATAATGCACCGGCAGATCTGGGTCTATACAATTTGTAAGAACTAATCAGTAGAACAAACAACATAGAGCCTGATCTGCCCACGCATTATGCGACGGCAGATCAGGGTCTATGTTGTTAGCATTTGGACCCAGCTTATATGCGAGTAAATACGGTATCATTAAATCATACTATTTATGTATAATTAAATTTGTGTAAATCTAGTATGTTTAGCATTTTAATGGCGTAAAATCTTCATTAAGTACTGACATACCTGATATACATAGTATCAAATAATGTTGGATGGGGAGCAACGCTCTCTACAAAGCAGCAGCGGTCTTTACCATGAATAATATTTTTGCATATTCCATTTTCATAGCAAATTTTAAAAAATGTCACAAACATCAACATTTTGTGATTTAAGTGGAGTTTAGTAAGGTCAAGTACTGTTAACCTGACAAATTATTTCCATCAAAATCGTCAAATAAAGCTGTAATAATGGTTCTGATAACTGGAAGTTCCAATGATGGAGTCTATATATATCAGAAATGATTTAGTGACACAACGTTGGTTCAGATAAAAAGAATACCAGTATATGGATCAAACAGGTTTACATAATCAAGACTCAACTGCTTCATTTTTAATAACCTGCCGAAATAGTTTATTCCCAACTGTCAGATCTTGCTGATATGAAAAGTGTGGTAATTAATTACAAGGCATATTAAAACTCAAATCTTGTTGATATGAAAAGTGTGGTAATTACAAGGCATATTAACACATATATTAGACTGTATGGAGAAAGAGAAGAAGCATAGCTTTGGTAAAAAGCACTGAAAGAAAAAAGAAAAAAACAGGAAAACATGCTTTCTTGTTTATAATGGGAGAAAAAAATGCAGAAAGCTCTCAAAATCAGGCCCCATTGACATGAAACTATTTGAGCACAAAAAATAAACTTGTTCTCAAATTTCAAAAACTTCTGATTGTCTATAATTACTTTCTGTGTTGTGTTATAGTTAACAAAATGCTAGCATTATCTAACAGTTTGAATCTCAACATACACACCAAAATTCAATGATACAAAGATATCTGAAGCATGCTTTTTAAATTGGGCACTTTGAGTACAATTTCAAATTGTTTGCTCAGACTGTTTTGTGACAATGGGGCCAGAAATTTCTGTATATGCCAATGTTTACCATGAACCTATGAACAGCACAGACCCATACCTGCCAGCACATTATGAAATGGAAGATATGGATCTATGCTATTTTCAGTCAGGTGCTAGCTATAAATTAGTTAGGTTTTATTCCTCTTATAAAACAAAAAGTATTCTTTTGAAACTTGTATATACTGCAATGTCTCAAATTTTACATATACTCTAATTTTTCATGCACCATCAATAACTAAAAAGTTATAATTATTTTTTGTCCACAAAATTTTAGTACAGGAGAAGTTTTTTTTTCTTATTAAAATGACCGATGCTCTTTACTGGCTGAAAAGAATTTCCGGGAATCCAAAACAAGAATATTGAAACTATCTCAGATATTTTGGATAAAATGTGCCATAAAACCCCACCACCAAACTAAACCAAATCCAAGACACCAAATTTGGTAACAAAAATATTTTCTTACACATCTCAGTTAACATGTTCACAAAATACTCATAAGTCCAGTACAACATTCTTTGTCATAGCCTTTGACCTTGAACCTAATATCAACCATAGAAAATCACTGAACTCATCTGAGACAATGTCAAGATATACCCACATAGTAAGTTTAGCCTTTGACCTTGAACCTAATATCAACCATAGAAAATCACTGAACTCATCTGAGACAATGTCAAGATATACCCACATAGTAAGTTTAGCCTTTGACCTTGAACCTAATATCAACCATAGAAAATCACTGAACTCATCTGAGACAATGTCAAGATATACCCACATAGTAAGTTTAGTCAAATATATAATTCATATTTTGTTGGAGGGGGGGGGGGGACAAGCTATTTAAGTGGTATCATTCATTAGATGTATCCACAAACTAAGTTTGATAAAAATCCATTCATACTTGATCATGCTCACAAGCCAGTACAGCTAAAAATCTGTAAAGTCATTGTTAGAGTGCTAACTAACAACTTGTTCATTGGAATGCAAGTAACTACAATATCTGGTCAAAGTTCATTTGAATATGAGAAAGTCGATTAAGTACAAAAATGCAAGCAACAACCTTTGACTTGACCACAATGTCAGTTAGGTCTGGTTTTCAAAATTCCTTCACAAAAGTACAGATATATTTGTGGTCAGATCTGCACCATTTGCATTCAGAACCAATTACATACTGCAAGAAGTGCTTCAGTGAAAATCCAATGTCAATGCCATCATTCAAACAAGAAGAGTAGTGATAACAAGATTTTTTAGATGGTCACTATGGTGACATGTTGGATGTCTGATGAGAACCATTTTCATTCAGAATTAGTTACATCTTGCGATAATAATCTTTTAGTGGAAACCACATACTGGTCAGAAGTAGCCATGTAAAAAATTTCATGATGGCCATCAAGGCAGCCATTTTGGAGGTTAGATCAGCATCATTTTAATATAGAAATAACTATATATTGCAAGAAAGAAATGGGTTTATGTTGTTTCTTTCTCAAATGTCAGTATGACTATCCATTTAGGAGAAGTAGCTGTTATAAGACTTTTTTACATTGGCTTCATTTTCATTTAGGGCAAACTACATAAAATGAGAAGTGTTCTAATGAAAACCACATGTTGATATGACCATCCCTTCAAGGAGTAGAGATCACAAGATTTTCAAGATTGCGACCATTAGTCAGCACCGTTTTTATTTAGGACCAACTAGATATCACAAGAAGTTTCTCAGTGAAAACCCCAGGTCTATAGGACCACCTGTTCAAAAGAAGTAGATATAACAAAATTTTCAATACTCTCACCATGGTAACATACTGTGGGTGGGTGTAATAAGAACCATTTTCATTTAGAACCAACTACATATCAAAAGAATCCTTTCAGTGTCAACCCCATGCTGCCAGAATTATCAAGAAGAAATGATAATATTTAGAAGCTGACCACTGTGGCCATGAAATTGGAAGTCTGATTAGCACCATTTTCATTTAAGACTAACAAGACATTATAAGAGGTCTTACTGGATGTCTGAGGGACAACATTTTCATTTAGGACTAACAAGACATTATAAGAAGTCTTACTGGATGTCTGAGGGACAACATTTTCATTTAGGACTAACAAGACATTATAAGAAGTCTTACTGGATGTCTGAGGGACAACATTTTCATTTAGGACTAACAAGACATTATAAGAAGTCTTACTGGATGTCTGGGGGACAACATTTTCATTTAGGACTAACAAGACATTATAAGAAGTCTTACTGGATATCTGAGGGACAACATTTTCATTTAGGACCTACTAGAAATCATAAGAAGTCTTTTAGTGAAAACTTTATACTAATATGATCATCCACTCAGAAGGAGTAGCATTAACAAGATTTTCAAGATGGCTGCTGTGACAGGTATATTGGATTTCAGATCAGCATCATTTTCAATTATGGCCAACTTGACAGCATAAGAAATCTTTTAGTGAAAACACCATGTCAATATGACCATCCACTCAGAAGGAGCAGAGACAACAAGAATTTCAAGATGGCCACCATGGCAGCTATTTTAGATGTCCTTGGGCACCATTTTCATTTAGGACCAATTAGACATCATTAGAGGTCTTTAGTGAAAACCCCATGTCATTAAGACCATTGATTCAGGAGATCTAGCGATAACAAGATTTTCAAGATGGCTGCCATGGTAGCCATTCTGGATGTCCAATGGGCACCATTTTCATTTAGGACAAACTAGACATCATAAGAAATCTTTTAGTGAAAACCACATTTCAATATGACCATCCATTAGGGAGAAGTAGCATCAACAAAATTATAATGATGACCACCATGGCCATATTGGATGACAGATTGGTACCTTTTTCACCCGTATTCTCATTATTCCCAATACCAAAATGAAGTCATACGGACAACGTTCTTTTGCATACCAGGGCCCAGCAACGTGGAACGAATTGCCCACTGAACTTAGACACAAAGACAAAGTGATCTCATTCAAGAGTGCTCTTAAAACTCACCTATTTCGACTGCAAGAATAGACCTAAAGACTTAATGTTTTCTTACCTTAACTATTTTCAGCATGTTTTTGTTTTCTAATTTCATGGTGTTTGTTTTTTTCTTTCTTTTCGTAATCATATCATTATATATGTTTGTTTAGGTGTTATATAATGTTGTAAAGCGCTTAGAGCTTCTAAAGATTAGGCGCTATACAAAGTCCTCATTATTATTATTATTATTATTATTTCAGACCAGCTAAAACATCACATAAGTTTTTTAGTGAAAACCCGATATCAATATGACCACCCATTAATTAGAAGAAGCAATAACAAGATTCTGAATGTCAGATCGGCACCATTTTTATTTAGGACTATCTAGACAGCATAAGAAATATTTTATCAAAAACCCGATGTTTATATAATCATTGATTCAGAAGGAATAGCCGTAACAAGATTTCCAAGACAGCCACTGTAGCAGCCATATTAGATGTCAGATAGGCACCATTTTTCATTTAGGACCAATTAGACATCATAAGAAGTCTTGTAATGAAAACCATATGCCAATACAATCATCCATTATGGAGTGATAACATTTTCAAGAAGGACTTATTACTGGGTATGACTTTTTCTGATAAATATTTGCTAAATTCTTGAAAAGTGGTGATGGTCTTATCAAGTATTGGCTTATCATCAAGAAATGTTTATCTTATTATTATTATTATTATTATTATTATTATTATTATTATTATTAATGCAAAGAATCCAACTATACAGAATGCTGAAACCTGTAATTAACATTTCATCACACCAAGATAACCCGTTTATTATTGCCTTTATTGTATTTAGCACAATGCAATAGACAGGTGTAGCTTAAAAAAGAAAAAAAATGAAAAGGGAGATTATTCCTGATTATCATATTGAAGCATGATTATTAAGAAGTAATACAAAATAAGCTTGAAAGCACCTGTAATACAAAATAAGCTTGAAAGCACCTGCCTAGTGTTAGTAAATGTTTAAGTGATATTCAGACAAACTTAGAGTTTGTAATGAAAAAGACTGAAATGAATACATGGCCAAACATTCCATTTTACTGATATTAAAATTATATATGTTTATCCCAAAATTTGGTCTAACAATAACAATATATAAATGAAGAAAACTGTGTTCTGTTGCTATAAAAATTAACAAACAATTCCTACAGTTTCAGATTCGCTGTCCAATATTATACTTTAACATGCCAAGGGGAACAATGCTTGCAAAGAATAAGAAAACCTAAACCTGAAGAAAAGAGTTGTCTCCCTTTGCATTATAATGAAGACTACCACTCAAATAGCATACACACCCCTTTAACTGATGCAAAAGCTAGTTTTGTGTAAATTGTTAATTTCATTTGAGATGTGAAGATTTTTAAAAACCATACCCTAGCTGTTGAGGAACATTTTAAAGCAAAGGTTCAAATTTTTGTAAGTAGTTTTTAAAAGTTACTCACACTGAACTGAAAGCAAAGAGAAATATACAATTGGAAAGGATAATTTTATTAAGACCATACAGAAATAATTTCTTACTTTTGAGACTTTTACACAGTGAAAATGTATATAGCAGTGAGAAAGATATAATTCAATGGCAAAAGGATCTTGAAAAAATGTAATTAACATTGGAGTCCCAATTAGAGGGAGACCCCATATGCGGAGTATGAGAAAAATTGAGACATGTTAGTAACCAGAAAACCTGTTAGTATTTATTAGTAATACATGTATGATATACTGCATGTTTCCAGATCTAACTACCAGTTTTGTTTGTGTCGATCTGTGGATAGCACTGACCTAAATCAACTGTAGGATTACATACCAGTAGAACTCTGTATAACTGTTCCAACCCCCCAACCCCCTCCTTCTCATGTCGATGTCCATTCCTCTCTTAATTTTTCAGAAGTCATCACATTAGTGTGCTCTTAGTGGTTGAGCGAGACACTCAACTAATGACTTCAAAACATGTATCTATTTCAAAAGATAATTACTTGTTTTCAATATTGACTTTTTTAAAATAATCCTTCAGCAATTTTAAATTGCAATATTAAAAACAGGTATGTATGTATTGAAATATACACCACTTTTCAGGTCATTATTTCTTCAATGAAAAACAAATCTAAAATGAGAAATATAAATTCTGAATCACACTCTAGACACAGTCTATTCTTTTTGACCTATTGCGTCTATCAGACGCTATGATAAAAATATGTTATCATATATCGAAGTTATATCTCTATCCATTAGTTTGGTTTTGTCTGACATTTCCAATGGGAATGGTGTATACTGGATTGACTGTATTCACTTTTATGGAAAACTGCCAGGGACAAAAATTATATTAAATTATTACGCAAAAAATAAATTCTTTTTAAAATCAAACTTACCAGTATTAAAACAGTTTTTTGCTTCTATAAAATAATATCTATACAAACATCAGGCCTTAGCTTCCCAAAAAAACATCTCAAATTTTCTCTTCAAATCTCAGTTGTCACTAAGCATCTCAAAGTTTCTCCTCCAAACTTTAGCGTCACTAAACATCTCCAATTTTCTCCTGAAATCTCTAGTGTCACTAAACATCTCCAATTTTCTCCTCAAATCTCAAGTGTCACTAAACATCTCCAATTTTCTCCCAAAATCTCTAGTGTCACTAAACATCTCCAATTTTCTCCTCAAATCTTCAGTGTCACTAAACATCTCAAATTTTCTCCTCAGATCTCTAGGGTCACTAAACATCTCCAATTTTCTCCTCAGATCTCTAGCATCACTAAACATTTCATATTTTCTCCTCAAATCTCTAGTGTCACTAAACATCTCCAATTTTCTCCTCAGATCTCAAGTGTCACTAAACATCTCGTATTTTCTCCTCAAATCTCTAGTTTCACTAAACATCTAACATTTGCTCCTCAGATCTCTAATGTCACTAAACATCTCTAATTTTCCCCCTCCAATTGAGATTTATAGATAATATTCCTGTTGCTTGGTTTGCAAAAAAGATTTTTTTTATTGAACATTTAGCAGGTATATAAGTTTCAGAGTGAGTCATAATGTCTTGAATTCTTTTGAAAAACATTGTTTCATTGCCGAAAAAACTCACAGGATTTCATCATATTTGCGGAATTCCTAAATTCTTCTTTCAAAAATTGAAAACTAAGAGGTCTATTTTTTATCCTTAAAAAAATCTCTACCTCTAAAAAAATCCTATTGTTCTCACAAGTATCACATACAAGATAGTCAAAAATCTCAGTGGTGAAACTTTGAGAAATTTAAAGAAACCAAGGCCTGAAAATCATTTCCTTTTGTTTTCGAACATCAGAAAATAATCTTGTAATTTTGCTTTCCAAAACTAGTTTGAGAATTGCTCGAGACTTCCTGATTTAATAATATGCTATTTTAGAATGTAAGAAAAAGTAATTTTCCAAACTTAATTATTTTATGTTATTCGAAATGATTTTGAATTGCTGTAATATGAGATCAATTTTCCCACATAACAAAAATATTTTCCTAATAAACAAAGTAATTGGCACATGCCTTATGTGCCCATCTATAATTCACCCCTAATTGCAAATACTGTGGACCCAGATTTCCAGTCCCATAATGCACAAACAGATCAGAGTCTATGTTGTTTGTTCTACTAACCGTATATATTCATGTATTAGCCGGATACAAGTAAAAACTACAAAGGCCTAGATCGGCTGTTGCAAGATGTGCCAGCAGATCTGGGTCTATGCAGTTTGTTAGGACTAATCAGTAGAACAAACAACATAGACCCTAATCTGCCAGTGCATTATTCGTCTATGTTATTTGCACTCTGACCTATATGGTATGTTTTCAAACAGAGACCCTAATCATAAAGCACCCACAGATCTAGGTTTTTGCTGTTTTACATTTGGGTGCAAGCTGGGTCCAAATGCAAACAACTTAGACCCTGATCTGCCAACGCATTATGCGCCGGCAGATCAGGGTCTATGTTGTTTGTTTTACTGATTATTCCTTACAAACTGCATAGATCCAGATCTGCAAGCACATTATGCGACGGCAGATCTGGGTCTATGCAGTTTGCAGTTGGCATGGGCTTATATGCGAGTATCGATGGTAATCCATGGCCAAATACACCTTGGTTTGAAGTTTTATGGCACAACAACACAAGTAGGTTATTTCGTGCCAAGGAAATTGGAATAAAGTGCCTTGCCTAAGGATGCACCACAGTAGCCAACCTAGGCCTATCCAATGGTTGGATTTAAACCTGCGCCCTTTCGACCAGAAGTCCAGTACACTAACCACTGAGCCATTATGCTAGAAGGAAATAATTACTTCATTCTGAAATTAGTTTTTTCCCCTTCAGATGTAGTCAAAATGATGATCCACACACATACAAAAGTATACACACATGCATACATGGACACACTTACTGTATATTCTAATATTAGAACATGGTGTATTTTATTCAATTAGAAGAATATTTCCTTATATAAGAAACTCAAATTCTAACATAAAGTTATATATATTTTTGTATTCAATGGTTGCCAAAGAGATACTGCTATGAATGAGTTCAGTATACAACATTCAATCAGTGCAAAGTTCAATTTATTTACTAAAAATGGATGACTGAGGCAAAAAACTGTGACATGTGTCATTTTATTGTATTTTCTTGGAAACCCTTGAATACAAGACATTTGTGGTTTCATCATCTAATCAATAACTTAGCATGCAGGTCAGATTTCTGTCTCTGGTAGGTGAACACATTTGGTTTACTCTGATTTAATCTCCAGTCCCATGCCAAAACTCTTAACTTTCATATTCTGTTTCATTTGAAAAAGAGCTAAAAAGATTTTGGGAAGAATTTTTTACATAAAAAAAAAGTGGTAAATACATATAAAAAAAAACAAAAGCAGCACAGTTTAATGATTGCATATACTGTTAAAGGAGTTACAAGGTATAGGGAACAATGCCTGGTCAATCACCTAGTCAATTGAACAAACAACAACTTCTGATTAATTATAAAATTATGGATGCAAGACCTGCCTGGAGATCATAAAAATATGACCTTGAGAATCCATGCCAACAAATCACATGGTACTGGTGTTGTAAAGTCACTTTTTATTGGCCAGAAGTAAAAAAACTTAATCTCAAACCCAGGGTATAATGGTCTCCATTAATTAATATAAATTCCTGGAGAACATTCAGCAGCTTGTCTAAATGAACACTTCTTATAAAACTTCATTGGATGGACATTGGTCAAGATTTCTCACATTTATGGTGGAGCATATACCATGTAATATTGGTTACAAACAAAAAATCATGCTCTAATATTAAAAAGTTCTAAACCCAATCTGGTCACAATTTTCCCAAGATAAGTCTTAAAGTATAGACTCGCTACATTTGATTAGTCAATATTAAGTCTCACTGTAATTTCAGCCAATCATATCACTGGATTCTAGGGTTCAATTTAAGTCTAGACTTAAATTCTGCTGGTGAAATACAGGTCTGAATTTTGTATTATAACATATTTTTCCGTGTTTACACACTTATCATTGAATTGCACATAGAATATTGACCTGAAAGTGAATCATTTGCCAGTACTGTAAATCCTTGCTTTCAAATCAGGTCCAACTGCAAACAACACAGACCCTGATCTGTTGTCATATAATGCGCTAGCATATCTGAGTCTGTGTTGTTTGTTCTACTGATTACTCCTAACATACTGCATAGACACACATCTGCCAATGCATTATGTGACAGCAGATCTGGGTGTTTGCATTTTGACCCAACTTAAAAGTGAGTATATAAGTGAGTATATACGGTAAGTGGTCAACTCTGGAAACATACAGTATATATATATGTTAATGTATCTCCACTGGGAACATGAGTAGATGTCATACCTGTAGTCCAACCTGATGATGTTGCATTCAAAGCTGCTACCTGTAGTTTGGAGCATTGATTTTGAAATGGGGTGTTTCATTCCGAGGCAGTGAGTATTTAGTACACGTGGTCAGCATTTCATATTTTTTGTGTGTGAAAACAGAATAAAGTGGGATGGTATGATGATGTCATCCCTGCCATGTTTTTGGACTACCTTGTTGTAAAGCTTCATGAAGTTTTCCAATTATGATTTCTCAAATATTTTAATTACTTTCTTTTTTATTTCTAGTCATCTTGAATTCTCACAGGAATCAATGTTGCTGACATCTATTGTTCACCATGTACAGAGGTCCATCCCTATAAAGTGTCTCAGTATCAAACACTCTCATATATTACCATCTATCACATTTTATTCGGTGAATTCCATATTTAACATTGCTAATTGTTCATTTCAGTTTTTGGCTGATTACACATTATGATTTCACATAATCATGCAATCGGAACATGCTCAGGCCTTACAACCAATGACCAGAAAAACACCTCAGAAATAATACAGTAACCTACACTGCACATACATGTAACTTGTTTACCAAATGATTACATGTGCATGTCAAAGACCATTAACACATTCATTATGGTGACTTGTCAACTGAGAGGATTTATTCTTGGGTGAAACAGTCTTAAGTTTCTTTTTTCAAATATGAACTTGTCAAATAAACTTTCTTTTACTTATTTTATGCAAATAGTTCCATAAAAGTATGGTTATGCTTTTGGCATCGTTAGGCATGATAATGCTTTGGCATCATTAGGTATGATAATGCTTTGGCATCATTAGATATGATAATGCTTTTGGCATTGTTAGGTATGATAATGTTTTTGGCATCATTAGGTATGATAATGCTTTTGGCATCGTTAGGTCTGGTTATGCTTGTAACATAATTAGGTATGGTTATGCTTTTGGCATCATTTGTTATGGTTATGCTTTTGGCATTGTCAGGTATGATAATGCTTTTGGCATCATTATACTTTTGGCATCATTAGGTATGGTTATGCTTTGAACATTATTAGGTATGGTTATGCTTTTGGCATCATTTGGTATGGTTATGCTTTTGGCATTGTCAGGTATGATAATGCTTTTGGCATTGTTAGGTACTGTTATGCTTTTGGCATCATTAGGTATGGTCATGCTTTTGGCATCGTTAGGTTTGATAATGCTTTTGGCATTGTTAGGTATGATAATGCTTTTGGAATCATTAGGTATGATAATGCTTTAGGCATTGTTAGGTATGATAATGTTTTTAGCATCATTAGGTATGGTTATGCTTTTGGCATCATTAGGTATGGTTATGCTTTTGGCATAATTCAGTATGATAATGTTTTTGGCATCATTAGATATGATAATACTTTTGGCATTGTTAGGTATGATAATGCTTTTGGCATTGTTAGGTATGATGCTTTTGGCATCGTTTGGTATGGTTATGCTTTTGGCATTGTTAGGCATGATAATGTTTTTGGCATCATTAAGTATGATAATGCTTTCGGAATTGTTAGGTTTGATAATGCTTTTGGTATCATTAGGTATGATAAAGCTTTTGGCATCATTGGGTATGCTTTTGGCATCATTAGGTATGATAATGCTTTTGGCATCATTAGGTATGATAATGCATTTGGCATCAATAGGTATGATTATGCTTTTGGCATCGGTAGGTATGATAATTCTTATGGCATCGTTATGTATGATAATGCATTAGGCATTGTTCTATTCTGCCCTGCATACTTCAGCGTGTTACTTAGTTCTCTGCCATTATCTGGCGATTTCATCCTTTTAATGCTGTTCCCGAGGTGGATTTTGGTAGAAAAACCATGAAGTGTTCTGATTGATAATCAATTTGGTTTTGTGTACAACATGCTCATTATAACTGAGCCTTCTTTCAAATGTATCCAAATACACTTGTAACTCTTTTTTTGGTGGTTCTCTGAAATGGGATATCCAATGTAATGCTGTATACATGGTTCCTTAATTCTTCATCACTAATATGAAGTGAATTCATGAGGAAAGGAGCTATTATATGTATTTGTAAGTAATCATCAAGTTTCTCCTATGTGTTCTGTTGTGCAAACAGATGTTTCTTGATCCTATAACCTTAGTGCATTTAAATGTGCACTACCTGTTTACTGTATATGAACAGCTATTCAAATCTTTCAATTAATTCATCAGTGTCCATGAAAGTAAGTGAGGCCGAGTTGTCTAAGGCACTCACCTTATAGATCACTCACATCTCACCTATCTCTGCATAAGTTCGAGTCTTGGCTCCACCAACGTGGGTATGTGAGAAAGCTTGCCAGTAGCTTCCTGTGGGTCAGTGGTTTCCCTCAGGTTTTTCTTCCACCAAATATACTGGCTGCCATGTATGGCCAATCATGTGCTAAAAATGTCATTAAACCCCAAATATCACAAAATCCATGGAAGTGGTTAAAGATGGCATTCTTGTTTTTACTTCTTGTGTCTCCTGGATGATTAATGGTTTCAGTAAATGATTTTACACAGTATGATATGGTAATGAACTGTGATCAATCAAATGACACATGTATTCACATAAAAAAAGGCCAGTAAATATGGTTTTAACTATATATTGAAGAAGCTCTGACTTCAATTACACACCCGCAATTAATGAGTTATCTGATTCGGTGTGTATGGTAGCATAAATGTGTCCCCAATTCAGATTAGTTAATATTTACAACTACTTGAAGTTACATGTAGGAAATATTGGTGCAGTTTAATTACCCTGGCCAAATCACAATAGGAGATGAAAGGAAATAAACTTGATTATCAAATAAACATAATCAGGACCTTATACATGGTGGTGCATTTTTGTACAAGCACCATCAATGTGGCTTCCAAAACAACAGAATGCACCATGTACAATTTGCTTTACACAAGTTTTGATAAACTTTATGTATGGATGGAATTTATTTAATTTATATTCGACATATCCGGGCATCATCATAATCAATATTTATCTATTACATAATTATGGATGATTCATATATGGGTGAAAGGTGGGTGGGGGTGGGAGAGCAAAAACACAGCCAAATATTACGTTAACAGCTTTAGTTATGGAATAACATGATTCTGAGGTCTTGGATAACTCATGGATTGGCTTCTTGGCTCCCGACGAAAACATATAGAGTCATGAGTGTATAAGGTGGTCTCACCCATAATGGGGTACACTTTAATTGGGTACATTTTAATGAGGTACATTATAATGGGGTGTTATTTAATGAATTGCACTGTATTGGGGTTCCCTTTAATGCAGTATACTATGATTGGGTACATTATAATGGGGGTACACTTTAATGAGGTACACAATAATAGGATATACTGTAATGGCATATACTTCAATGGCTCCTAAGAACTGTGTTATTAACAGGGATTACTGCGATTCTTACATGGGATGTTATGCTTGGTACTGATATATACATGTAGAACTAGATAATATAGCGAATATACATAATTTGTATGTGGCTAGTCTGCAAAATGTTCCTTGGTGGAGATACATTTGGAAGAGAATGTAAATTAGAAATTAGTACTAAATTAGCAAAGAGAGAAAAAGAAGAGTTGGGACAATGTACAACCTTGTGCAGTTTAAAAACTTGGAATTACCTCCTGAAAGCAAAAATGACCATGCATAATTGAAACAAATATGTCCATAAATAAAGCAAAAAATACAACAGATGATACAACATCAATGATGTCAGCAAAAATAAATAAATACATGCATTCCACCAAAAACATGCTTTACAATCATACTAATTAAAACACTGTACACCAAGAAACATTCGCCAGTAGTCATCTTGTTGTGCAAATCTAAAGGTGGTACAGATTTGTGAATATTAACTCTCAGGCAAACGATCTTTTAGAGAACTTAAAGAACAACATTACTAAAGCAATATATCCTAATGATTACCCCTGTCTCATGAACCATGCAAATATTAATGTTACAGTAAAACATGATTTCAATGGCCAGTGCCCTCTTGTGACAGTTGCTGGATAGATGCTCATTTTAGTTTTTGGTGATCTCATGAAAGTGCCTGTTTAAGGATTATAATCCATTATTTTAACACACGTATCAAAGTTCATAGGTGAAAAAATAATGTTTGATATACCTACAAGGGCCTTATCCATAGTCATGTGTTAAACTCACAACTTTAGTAATATTCTAATTAATTTAAATATGGCTCAGAAAAGGAGTGGGGTTGGGGGTGGAGGGTGGTTAGACGAGAGAGATTGCTTTTAGTGCTTTTTCATTAACATTACCATATATACTCGTGTATAATCCCATACCAACTGCAAACTGTATAGACCCAGATCTGCCGTCGCATAATGCACCGGCAGATCTGTGTCTATGCAGTTTGTAAGGACTAATCAGTAGAACAAATCAGGGTCTATATTGTTTGCATTTGGACCCGGCTTATATGCGAGTATACGGTAATTTCTCCAAGAGACACAAGGGTTAAAGGAACGCTATCTCTCATCTATTTCAGCCTCAGCCTATTTATCTTCTATTGCTTTCTATATGCGAATCCCCTTTTCATGCCAAGTAAGTGCATATACACTTTTAGTGTGGGATTATGAACAGTTTCCAAGTTATGACCCAGGGGCAAGTCTCCAGTGGGTAGTGAGAGACCCAGGGGTCAATGACAGTTGCATAAATAATGTCAAGAAAGTGTATATATGGTTATAAGGTGGGGATCTCAATGGCTGCAAAGGTTATGATTGCGGTGGTGGAGCCTCACAGGGGGAAAGGAGAGACCTAGAAACCTATTTTGACTGCATGAATTCATTCGCATTGTAATGTAAAGTAAGTGTACCCTGTATATATACTTGAAAGGTGAGACTATTAACAGTTTTTAAGCTATGACCCTGTAGCCAGTTTCCAGGGGGCAGGGAGAGACTCAGTGGCCAATGTTGTTTGCTTAAATGACTTGGCCTTTTCATGCCGAGAAAGTATATATATATATATATATATATATATATATATATATATATATATATATATATATATATATATATATATGGTTAAAGGTCTCATTGGTTTCAGAGTAATAACCCAGGAATTGGGCCCCAGAGGATAAGAGGATAAGATAACTGCATGCAACATGACAAATGTGCTCTAAATTCTATCAAAATAGGTAGAAATAAGGGGGTTACCTTCGACCTCTCCTAGTCCCCCCCCCCCCACCTCGAGTGGGGTGAAAGTTAGTTTGATTTTTTTAATAAAAGCAACCCCCACTCCCTAGACATTGAGTGTAGCATGTTTTTCGTCAAATTCCTACTGGTAGTTTCAGAGTTATGGGTTTGCAAAAAACTTTAACACTGAGTTGACACTGATGCCAATTTCATGTCTGCGTCTCACATTTTTTCATTGAAAAAAAGGCAAGACAAAAAAGCAACAGTGTTACAAGATTGCATTGATCAATGTAGCTACAGAAGCTACAAGGATATGTACTGCGTAAATCATCTCTTCCAATGAACCAAGATTGACTTCTGATTGGTTTGTAACAGGGATGATGTCCATGATAAAAGTATGGATTCCTGATAGATCTGACCTCTCTAGTATGTTTGACTGACCTAGTCTGGTTTACAGTGTGACCAGAAAATAACAAATGCAATCCGTAGTAATATTTCACCAGTCATATAGATTTGTCATATGTCTGTACAAATTGGATGTCCCAACACCTGCAATTTTTCTTAACCAAATACAAAATCCATGTCCACCATTATATGAAGATAATTTACCTTTAATTGTATTCCCACATGTGACTCTATATTGGTCTATACAACACCAGATATAAAGATAAGTCTGTATACAATATGACATACTGGTCTGTACAACACCAGATATAAAGGTAAGTCTATATACAATATTATTGATCTATACAACAACAGACATAAAGATAAGTGTGTATACAATATGACATACTGATCTGTACAACAATAGATACAAAGATAAGTCTGTATACAATATGACATACTGATCTGTACAACAACAGATACAAAGATAGGTCTGTATACAATATTATTGGTCTGTACAACAATAGATATAAAGATAAGTCTGTACACAATATAGAAGAACATCACACTGTAATGTTCATTTAATATAAAATTTATTCAGTGAGTTGAACAAAATGCCATAAACTGCTTGCTGGCAAGGTTTCAGGTCTCACTGTGGCATATGATATTTATGGCATGAAAATTATGACACTATAATTAAGAGGAATGATACTTAATAAACTGATTTAGTCAGCTATAATTATGCACTAATAACCCATGTCTCCTAATTAAGTTCAGATAAGACAATGTACAACAAATGAAAAATCACTCTTCAAAAAATAAAATATGCAAAGATGTTTGCCAAAAATACTTTCTACTATATATTGAAAGCAAACATTTAGGCATACCAAAACTGGTAATGAAAGTGAAAATTGCAAGAAGGTCCATGACCTAATAATGCACACAAACTTTGTACAAATTTACATGATCTCACTTCACTATAAATGAATGGTTTCTAGCATTCTTCTCAAAACTTTATACATGCAACCAAGTCTCTGGTTCCAAAATATTTGACTCAGGCATCTGATTTGCTACAGGTATTCAGGTAGTCTGCTTTTATGAAATGAACACTTACTGTGAAGTTCAAAATGACATGTTTATCTTTACATTATGACATCATTGATATGATGTCACTTTTTACCCAAGTGGATCATAGCGCTATTAACTCCCAAGGAGACTGGACGTAAAATGATGTAGTTATGACTTCTATATCTGATCAAATAATGAAAAGAATAATGCTTATACAATATTAATACTTGTAACAACAGACATGTGAAAGAAAATTATAAAGTCACTGAAAAGTATACGAGACCTCGTTAAATCTGATGACATTTATAACCTGCTGTAAATTGGACAAGCAGGCATTCTGTTGCAGAAAACAAAACATTTCCTAACCAACATCTTTGTACATTTGATCAGTGAAGCCTATGATATTCAACTTGTTCAAATTTGATGAATTTTTAAATAATCATTCAGCTATTTTTTTATGGACAATTAGTACAGGGTACTTTTTCCCCTACTCATCTTTGTAATGACCCTAACTTTGGAATAGATTCTTCAATTAAGAGTAATGCAAGAAAATGAACACCAACCAATACATTTATGAGTTATTTTGGATTGCTTGGGTCCTTAGCAATGTAAAAGTATCAATTTTTCAAAGTGTTAAATACTCCTATCATTCACCATGTGAATCAATCATAGAGATGTTAAAATCTTGATTATCCTTACACCAATTTTTCAGACTTTTCACTCATCTGGACTACTGAAATATCTGCTGGCCATCTTGAAGTATGTGGACAATCATTTACAATACCATGTAACTGTATCCCCCCCCCCCTCCAATTTTAAAAAATGTAATTGACGGAGTGTGAGCTAATAAAGGTGGGATCCCACAGTTAGCTATGTATTGTGGACCAGGTGACCTGGCTATTCCACAGTATCATTTAGTGCAAAAATATTACTGAGGATGCATAAAACCAATAGCTTACAATGGTGGCTTGACCCTTTGTTGTAAGCTGTACTTTTTTGTCTTCTGGTGTTCTCATTTTTTACCCTTAACGATACCATGGACCCCTCCATCAATGGTTCACACCCTGTCTTTGACATTTTAAGTGATCTTGTACACTGGGTATGAATGAATATTTCTGGATGAAATGACCTTAATTGTGGATGAAACAACCATGTAAATTTATCCATTTCCGTGACAAAGATTATATGAAATGTGTTCTTTTTTCAAAAAACCCCTTTGAAACTTGACCCCAACACCTCTGGAAATCAAAGCATTGAGAATACTGATGGCTTGTAGGGTTGAAGTGATATTAATTTACTATTTCCAAACATACTGCTCTGAATAATATTTATAATATTTTCTAAAATTTCTTGATATGTCACAAGGGAAGTTATATTACTATTTGAAACATATGAGCAATTATACATTTATTGTGGTGATTTTATTTTCAAAGCATTTTTTACTATTATTTCAAGCAGCACCGTCGTTTCCCTAAATTTGAGTTGCCTCCCTTGACATACAAACTTGGCCTGAAAGACCACTGGATCTATACTTTGTTATTAATTTTAAAACGGCCATAAAGTTTGTTACTATTATTAATCATATAAACTATATTTGGAACAAGGGAATGGACACTATGCCACTGGCAAAAACCAAAAATAATCCTTGATCTGTACGTGATACAATTTAACTCTGTTCAAAATAAACGCATATAATATCTAAAATTTGGAATCCATACTTAGATATAATTGACAATAGGAAGCATACCTACATATCGAATAAAGACTATCAACGTTTAGTGTTATCCATTGGTTGTGACTGTTATGAGCAAAATATAAAACTGCTGTATATATGTAGTGTATGTATGTGGGTAGTTATATAGATAAGTGGGTATGGACATGATGAAGAATTTCAAGTCTATAGCTTCCTCTTTTAATTTCCTTCATCTGAATAAAAGTGTAACAATCTTCCTTTGAAGTGCAAAACTGGTGGAGCAGATATGACAAGAAAGCAAACTTTCATGGTGTATTACAATTTTAATAGATCTTTTGTTTAAACATAAAATCTTTGCAGATGACATAAAAAGTAAACTTTTGACAACACAAATAGATGGTTTAGATTGGCAGACAAAGACAACAATAGATGGATAAAAATAGTACAAATGGGCAGACGGATGGAGAAATGGATCGACAGGGAGGAATGTGATATGGATCAATTGATGTAAACATGAATGGGCAGACAGAAGAAAAGATGAACAGGCAAATGGATGAATCGGCAAAGAGTGAACAGATGGATCAAGGAACTGATGGACATGCAAACATGTAGACAAATAAAAGGATGGAAGGATGTACATAAGGATGTGTGAACAGATAAATGGATAGGCATATACATGGACAAACAAATGGTTGGATTGAGAAGGTAAATGGACAGAAAAATGCACAGACAAGTGAATGGAGTTTTGGACTGGTCATAAAGTTGTCCAAATTGAAGCACCAGAAGACTTTCCAATAATTCTATAGTATTTGTTCAAACAAGTGGGCAAACAATTAAAAATATCTATCAGAAAACAAACACTCAAATTAGATGCAAGAAGATTTTATTAATTCTGAGCCCATTCATTCTTTTCAGAATAAGATAAACCATTGAATTTTTTAAAAAGTTGGTTTATGAACACATTATATCAGAAACACAGTACCAAAGTTCTTTTGATGTAATATTTCCAACTTTACCAACTTTTAGTTTCCTCTTTCATTTAAATGCCCATACCTCCTTCTCTATGCTCTCCCCCCCCCCCCTTGCACGGAACTAGTTTTACAGTATCAATGTAGTTGTTACCTATGCCTTTCTTTTCCTCTTTGTCAAAAGTGATGAATACAAGCAGAAAATACTTTGTCATAATTGGCATCATCATTAAGGCTACAGCTGAGAAGGATAAATATTGTATTCATGTTTTGTGTTATAGATGCTACAGCTGAGAAGGATAAATATTGTATTCATGTTTTGTGTTATAGATGCTACAGCTGAGAAGGATAAATATTGTATTCATGTTTTGTGTTATAGATGCTACAGCTGAGAAGGATAAATATTGTATTCATGTTTTGTGTTATAGATGCTACAGCTGAGAAGGATAAATATTGTATTCATGTTTTGTGTTATAGATGCTACAGCTGAGAAGGATAAATATTGTATTCATGTTTTGTGTTATAGATGTCCTAGTGTTTGCTTTCAAAAGTTGGTAAGTGTTGAAATGTTTACCTGTTTGGACTTACATACCCATACCCATACCATATATTATTTTAACCCAGGTTTGCAAACTGTGCGGCGGTGTGGAGGAAATGAGTTTTTTCATTTCTACTTGGAGTATTACCTGTTCATATTTTACACATATTACCTTCAACACACTCTCTATGGATATAATTATGCATTTGTAAGCATATTATGAAATTTCTTCATATAAAATAAATACTGTTGATTGGAGTTTCAATCCCGGTACCCAAGCATGAAATACACCAATTATTACCTATACACAACAGGACAATTACAGGCATCTTATATTATATAAACATATTTGCTGAATTGAGGCCTAAAAAGAAAAAGTCACGTTTTTATTTTTATTTTCAAAGGCAAGATTTTCTAGAATAATGAGTTCAACTTAGATCATAACTCAGTTTGAGTCATTTAGTACAATTTTTACTCCACTGTATCTAATAGTCATGTATTTAGTGTGCTTCAATCAAGTATATATCATTCATCTCTCTCGATAGATTGCTCTCTACTGTATTCAGGAAGAACAGCTCTATTTCACTGTCTTTAAATTCTCTTCAGGAATTTTGCAAATGGAAAACTCAGACTAGCACTAGTAGTGCTAAAAACAGTGAGATAATTGTATTTGTTTTGACTGTTTTGCCACCTTAACTTTGTCATCTGCACTGTACTATCAGATTTACATTTTATCATGTGCTCAAGTAACTCATGAAAACATTAACATGTCTGAATACCTAGTTAACCTGAACTGAGCTGCACTACAGAATTTTCCGTTCCAGATCTTGCTCTCATTTAACTTTAGTGTTCACTCATTATCTACCAGCAACTTTTCTTTTCAAATTAATAAATCATTCAGTAAATGACAAAATTCTGTATTTGCATAAATTTAGTCTCTTTTGTCATTAATTCAACCTCAAAATAAATTACATTTTCCTTGCCGTACATGTGACTTTCACCTCAAAAATAAGTAGCAACTGTTACCAAATTTGATCAAACTCTGTTCAGTGGATTTGGAGAAGAAGTCATTTAAAGATAGGTTTATCTATTTTCAGAAATGGCGGCAATATTTTAAGGTGGAATATTTCATTTAAAAGGTCTTTCTGTCAGGATGCTGTTTTGGATGAAATTCATTTTGGATGAAATTGGTCCAGTATCACTAGAGAAAAATCTGAAAACAGCAATTGTTGTCAAATTTTGGTCAAATACTATTCAGTGGTTTTGGAGAAGTCATTTAAAGGTTTTTGGATTTAGTAACAGTGGCCATATTTGAAGACAGATTGGCATCATTTGTATAAATTTGAAAAGTCTTTATGCCAAGAGACTTTGTGTCAAATTTGGTCGAATTCTGTTCTGCAGTTTTGGAGAAGTGATTTAAAGGATTTTATCATTTTAATAACAGTGCTCATATCTGATGGCAGATCAGCATCAGTTGTACAAATCTAAAAGGTTTTTATGCACAGATGGTCTGTGCAAAGTTTGTCCAGCAGTTTTTGAGAAGAAGCTGAAAATAGCAATTGTTGATGGATGGATGACACATGATGGACAAAGAGCCATACCATAAGCTCACTTAGCTATATGGCCAGGTTAGCTAAAAACAATCGAATATCAGATGATGGAATAATGTGTTAATACAGATGTCTGCAGGAGTCCATTACATGCCTCTTTGACAAACAATGCTACCCATAAATCAATAACCAACCATTTATCATGAGTCAGGTTACCATGGAAATTGCTTCATCTAGGACATGTCTCACATATCTACTAATCTATCGGCCATAATTTACAAAGCATCACAATAAACTGATTTGTAACCCAATTATCAATGATTCTTGAAAACTGTTCTCATAATATGAATGAAGCAATACCATTACTGGTATATTTACAGCTGATTCTGTGATCAGTCTTATTTCTTCAAGCTTTTTAAGTTCACAAATTAATTTATGTATCAAAGTAAAATATTATGTCAAATATTCAAACTAGAAAAATATAACTTGTAAAACTATTCAAGCAAGTGGATAGCAAAGCAGTAAATTGCTTGATTTGTATCTCTGCCACTTTCATTCAATGAACAAAATTCCAACACTTGCAAGAATAACTGACATAGTTTGTCAACTGCTGCATATATATTTCTTAACTATAAGCTATATGAAATATCAAGAGTCATGTGAACGTTATATCATACACCCACCCCATGTTTAATAGTCGTCCATGTAGGCACTAGTAGGGGGGAATGATTGATTCTGGAGATTACTGACCAACAGGTCTCAATGACCTTGAACTTTGGTCAAGGAATGCAGTCTTCAATTAAACTTAATGTGCAGAAACCACTTCCTTATTAGACTTACCATAACCTTGACCTATGACCTTTATATACCAAAATCTAAAGGTTTCTTTCTTACTCTGTGTCAATTGGAACGTCTTCCGCTGTGAGACAAGAATATGTCTCAGATTATGTCGGTGCAGTAATTTACAGAAAAATCATACATTTTGTTCGTTGGAAATTTCTTTCCAAAAAAGAAACCCCAAACTATTTGGACCACTTAAGCTATTTATATTATTGTATTGCCTAAAGAATCGACCAAGAAGCTGCGAATGAAAATATAGTTTAATGCATTCGCAACTTCTCAGTCAATCCTTGTTTCATAAATAACCAAGGTTGTCTGAACGGTACCATCGGCATACATTCCTAGTATTGACCTTGAAGTTGCGAATGACTCGGTGTGAAAGTCATCCACAAAGTATGTTCAAGGAACCAGAACAGAAGTTATTGTGCACAACCCATTTTTCTTTGATTCACAATGACCTTGATCTTTGATGTTTTGACACAAAAATCAATAGGCCTGTTGCTTAAGAGCAAGCCCTCCACAAAAGTTGGTCAAGGTACTAATATTATGTCTAGAACTAAGGTAATTATTTTTAAAAAATTGTTATTCTTCTTTTAGTCATAGTGATCTTGGCCTTTGACCTTTTGACCCCAACAACAATTGGATTCTTTCTCACCCAAAGTGTAAGCTATCCACAACCTTTGGTGAAGGCACATGGTCAAGAACTGAAATTCATTGTACAGAAACCATTTTTCATTCTTCAGCCAGTGACCTTGATCTTTTATTTTTTTACTCCAAAATCAATAGGCTTCTTCCTTACTCCAAGTGCAAGCCATGCACAAGTCTCTGATGCATAATTAAAATTATTGTACAGAAACCATTTTTCTTCTTTTAGTCAGTGACCTTAAAGTTTGACCCCAAAGTCAATAGGCTTCTTCCTTACCCCCAAGTACAAGCCATCCACAAAGTTTGGTAAAACAGTATATGGTGTAAAACTAAGGTTACTGTGCAAAAAAAAAAAGTATTGGATGAATGTCATATCAATATATACTCTGCCTCTTGGTGAGTGTATATCAAATGGAAGAATAATGAAAGACAAAAATTTATAGAATTTTTGAATTTTGATGAAATCAATAAATGCAATGTTTGCGATATATATTTTCCCCAATTAATTACTGACTAGATGCATACTTTCTTGCATCTTATGTGGACAGCCAAGTGTTATGGTATGTAAGATAGGTATTTTTTTTTACAAACATTGTCTCCTTGTCAAATTCATTAAAATGTATGCTTATCCAAATTTTATATTTTACACTCAAACAAGCCAATCAAAAGTTATCACCTACTTACAGTAGTAGTCTGAGAATTTTTCTTCTCTAGACTGCAATTTGCTAATAGTCTTTTGAAAATGTATCCCCCTCTAACTACTGATGACATCTTCCGTATATACTCATGTATAAGTCGATACCAACTGCAAACTGCATAGACTCAGATCTGCCTTCACATAATGTGCCGGCAGATCTGGGTCTATGCAGTTTGTAAGGACTAATCAGTAGAACAAACAACACAGACCCTGATCTGCTGGCGCATTATGTGACAGCAGATCAGGGTCTATATTGTTTGCATTTGGACTCAGATTATACGCGAGTATAACGGTAATATCAGATATCTCAGGCATCTGAGATGTTTTGGCATGTGGCTAACAAGCTTGCAAGTCACTTATGCCAAAACAACAAGTCCACCCAAGATGTCAGACAGCACAGATGTAATAACATGTTCATCATATACTCTAGTTTATTATTAGGATTAGTTACAAGATCTTTCAACACTATTCTAGGGAAGAAATTGGAAATATTGACATAAATATACTCTTATTATTTTTTACTCAACTTCATTCATAATTTGAATCCTGACGCACATGAATATATCATGGGAGTTGAATGACATCATGATGCTAGACATTCAATGAGAACATAATGTCATGATGCACAAACTTACTGACAATGCATATCACTTGATAATGCATATGAAAAATATTATTCAGTGACCTTCTATGTTAAGTCTATGGGACAATATCTAATAAAGAACATTTATGCCTTAAAGTGAAACCTGTGTTATCATACACCTTGATAGGAAGAACACATGTTTATAATGGACACTATGACAGCTCCTTTTCTTATTTTCAATTACAGATTTGACCTCCATATGAAAGGCAGATGTCCAAACAGGCCAAAATCATGTGATCCATCAACTGTTCTGTATAGACAGGTTCCTCTGTAGTTTGCTATGAATTCAAAGAGATAGGTGGAGAGCAGTAAACATCAGTCTGCAATAATATAGCCCTTTTGACAAGAAAATGATGCTCTGAACTTATTAGGAGACACAGAATTTGTGCATGTAACTTTTTATGTTGGTAAAGAAAATATGCTAACTATACAATTGTACATGTATGTTTGCATGTGCATGAGTAATTATAAATCAGTGTGTACATATACATCAATATGTGCATATGCATGAAACAAGGTGTACATATACATCAATATGTGCATATACATGAAACAATATGTACATATACATCAATATGTGCATATGCATGAATCAATGTGTACATATACATCAATATGTGCATATGCATGAAACAATGTGTACATGTACATCAATATGTGCATATGCATGAAACAATGTGTGCATTTACATGTATATGTGCATATATATCAATGTGTACATATATATCAATATATGCATATGCATGAAACAAGATGTACATACATCAATATGTGCATATGCATGAAACAATGTGTACATATATATCAATGTGTGCATACAATACTGTCAAGTCATTTATGCTCCTGGATATAAATTTTCATGGTTTTGTGATAAATGACACTTTCATCAGTACCTAAATTCTGGGATTGAGGACGTAGTCCTTTTGTTTCCAGATATATCAGTATACCACAAAGTCCATACAAATTGATACTCCAAGAAAAATAATGAATTTAGTGTATTTTATCATGTACATGTACAAAGAATGTCCAACTATGAACAGGGCAGATTCACATCTACTATTGCATAGAAGTATTGCACCATTTGTTGCACGGAACCAATTACAGCACGATCATCAATTATTCTTGATTCTGTGAAGAATTTTTTTTATGAACACATTACAAAGTTAATACAAAAGATAGGGAAAATTACTGTCTATACTCGCTTATAAGTTGCGTCCAACTGCAAACAACATAGACCCTGATCTGCTGTTATGTAATCCACCAGCAGATCAGGATTTATGTTGTTTGTTCTACTGATTACTCTTAACAAACTGCATACACCCAGATCTGCTGGTATTTTATGCGACAGCATATCTGGGTCTATGCAGCTTGCCGCTGGACCTGACTTATAAGTGAGTACATACGGTATATATCCTCAGCTTACTAACATTCTGCACAGAACTAAGAATAAGTTTTGATTGTGAGGTAATAGTTGTGTGTGGCAACTGGTATAGACCCTCAAATGCACTAGCAGATATGACTTCAACCTGCTTGTGCACTATGCACTGCCATCTCTGGATCTGCACTGTTTGCAGCTATATGCATATTATACATGGATAATGTACAGTTATTTCATGGCTATGAATTGAAAAGGCCAAACTATTTGTTCTGATATGTGGACAATCAAGATTTTTAACGCCCAAGGCCATAGGCTGAGGGTCACGCTTGGCTGTCCACAGCAACAATGGGCAAATAGTTTAGTCTGTTCCCTCCACACAGTCATAAAATAAATGTTCTATTATTTAATTTTATCGGTGAACCTTTCTCTTTCGGGGACAGTTAGTGACCATTGTCTATTTGTAAACACATCGGCTGTACCAGAACACTTTTGATCAGGCTCATTCTTTTTGTGAATAGTTCTAGCCACCATTTGTACACAGTATGTTACTGCGCTAGCAATAGTTCATGAGTAATTTTCTCTCACATGTGACAATTGTCCATAATTATTTTAAAAGTGAAATAGATCTAAAACAATACTGTGAATAAGAAATAAATGGTTCACTACAAATAAAACTGCAATTACCCCGTAGGTAATAAATAATGCCATGCAACCCCATCTAATATCATTTAGGACTTAACTTTAGTGTTTATGCTTTACAGCACAGCAAACAAATTTAAAAAGTTATATCATGCTGAAGCAAGTCAAGTTAAAAACCTTGCCCAAGGACACATCATGGTATCTGATCCGATGGTGGGAATCAAATCTGCACCCTTCTGGTTATGAGCCTAACGCTTTAACCACTGAACCACCATGACTTTATTTAGGAATACGACTTAACCCAACCACTGAACCACCATGACTATTTAGGAATAAGACTTAACCCAACCACTGAACCACCATGACTTTATTTAGGAATACGACTTAACCCAACCACTGAAACACCATGACTTTATTTAGGAATACGACTTAACCCAACCACTGAACCACCATGACTTTATTTAGGAATAAGACTTAACCCAACCACTGAACCACCATGACTCTATTTAGGATTGAGACTTAACCCAACCACTGAACCACCATGACTCTATTTAGGATTGAGACTTAACCCAACCACTGAACCACCATGACTCTATTTAGGAATAAGACTTAACCCAACCACTGAACCACCATGACTCTTTTTAGGATTGAGACTTAACCCAACCACTGAACCACCATGACTCTATTTAGGATTGAGACTTAACCCAACCACTGAACCACCATGACTCTATTTAGGAATAAGACTTAACCCAACCACTGAACCACCATGACTCTATTTAGGATTGAGACTTAACCCAACCACTGAACCACCATGACTCTATTTAGGATTGAGATTTAACCCAACCACTGAACCACCATGACTCTTTTTAGGAATGAGACTTAACCCAACCACTGAACCACCATGACTCTATTTAGGAATAAGACTTAACCCAACCACTGAACCACCATGACTCTATTTAGGATTGAGACTTAACCCAACCACTGAACCACCATGACTCTATTTAGGATTGAGATTTAACCCAACCACTGAACCACCATGACTCTATTTAGGATTGAGATTTAACCCAACCACTGAACCACCATGACTCTATTTAGGAATAAGACCTAACCCAACCACTGAACCACCATGACTCTATTTAGGATTGAGACTTAACCCAACCACTGAACCACCATGACTCTATTTAGGATTGAGATTTAACCCAACCACTGAACCACCATGACTCTATTTAGGAATGAGACTTAACCCAACCACTGAACCACCATGACTCTATTTAGGATTGAGACTTAACCCAACCACTGAACCATCATGACTCTGCTTAGGAATGAGACTTAACCCATTTCCGATGAGATACAATTCCAGTTGTACTTTACCTTTTCATATAGGATATGATTCCTGTGGTATGTTCACTACATTCCATCTACCACTTCGTGGAAGTGTGCATTTAACCATGTAATACATCATTATTTTATGTGTACTCTTTTGAAAAGAAGGAAATAAAGGTAGAAGGTACACAAATGCTTTTTCTTACAGTGACAACTGGAGTTTAAAAAAAAAAAAAAAAAAACTGGTAAAAATTCTATTAAAAAATTTAGTTTTAACGTGTGGAGATCAAAATGGCAGTCAGTACTGAAGAGGCAAGTGATGGTAGTGATGTGCTTGCTGAATAAGTTGAAAATATAGACAATTTTGTGTGGAAAATTGACATATGAGGCAGTAGGGATTGTTATCTTTACTCCTTCAAAATGAACAAAGTTGATGATAACTGGTTATTTAAAAATATTTTTTCAAACATGAGTTTTAACATGTGGAGATCAACATGGTGAACAGTACTGAAACAGCAAGTGAGGGCAGCGATGTGGATGCCAATTTTGATGAAAATATAGACAATTTTGTGGGGAAATTGATGTTTTAGGCACTGCAGATCTTGATCTTGACTTCGATGAAATGAACAGAAATGATGATAACTGTTTAGAAGAAAATTTGATTTCAAAACATGAATTTTAACATGCGGAAATCAAAATGGTGGACAGTACTGAAGCTGCAAGTGATGGTAGTGATGTGGCTGCCGATTCTGATGAAAATATAGACAATTTTGTGTGGAAAATTGATATTTAAGGCAGAGGGGATCGTGATCTTGACTACATCAAATGAACTGAGCAGATAATAACTAGTTCATTGGTATTTTTGATTCAGATATTGATGATGATGAAGATTTTGATGGTTTTCAAGCTAACTGGACTTTCTCAGAGCTTTACTGCTCATAAAGTTCACCCATATACCGATGTCGGATGTGTGCATAATATTATGAAATTTTACTGCATTCCTGGAAATGGACCAAAATAAAACCAACAAAACTCTGATATTTTTACATTAGAATTTATTGTGGAATAAAAATACTGAAACAAAATGAATGGCTTTGTCAACTTTCCAGTAAGGATCTGTTCTGCTTGCTCTCCAAGTCTCATGTGAGTACATTTAATAACAATTGTATTAACCTTTGACATTCTTGATGGATTTTTATTATTTTTTCATCATCTTAAATGGCATAAAATTCCCTACATTTCATACACTCACATATAGGAGGAAAATGAATATTGCAGATAGAAAAATTGCAATGAAAGTATGTTATTAAAAAAAAATGTAAAGCATGTTATTTAGTTTACTTTACTTTCAACTAAATTTTTACATCTGAAAAAGTTTTAATGAAAAAATATATGGCTTTAAAGAAAATTTTATGCTTTTTAAAATGATATATAACTTTGAAACATTATTTGAAAAAATTGTCCTGTAAAGCCAGATTGACCAACGTCACAGCATTCAATCATGCTGCTACACCACTGACTGAACAAATTTCCAGTTCTACATAACTGCCTGTCTGATTGGGCTTCAGTATGAAAAGGCTTAAAACCTTGGCATATGATTGCGAGATGCATTCTGGATTATTCTTTCAGTCTAAAATTAGGATTCACCTTAAATAACTGGCCTTGGAATAATCAATGTTTTACTGTAACATAGCTAATTCAAAGGTTTATCACTAGCAATACACAAAAAAATATATTATTCTCGTTACCAATGCATATACAAAATACAGAAATTCCTTTGCCTGAAACTAAAATCCAAACTAAATCAGTGAATTCATCAGAGCCAGTATTTTCTTTTTTTTAAATCTGAGGATAAAAAAACAGAAATAAGTGACTACCAGTATATATCTATCCAAGAAATATCTATTAATTCTTCTGGAATTCTGAATCTGGAAACTTTTCTGCATTGAAAATTTGAAGGTTCAGTAAGAGTAAAAAAGACAATAATTAACAATTACAATAATATTATAATATTATAATAACACTTTTAATATTCAGTTGTCTGTGACATTATTTCATCCTTTCTGAGGTGCTTCTTAATGAATTGGAAGTAGTATCAGTCTATTACACAAATACAACCTATACATCAGGAATTAAGACTGATCCAGTATTGAGCCAGAATCCTGATCCAGAACATTCTCATTCTTAATATGTACTCTACAAAATTAAACAACACCAATATTTTGCACGATGCATTATACTACCAAGGCAAGGGATTATTAGGATCAAGCATCCATTACTTACAGTGTCTAAACCAAGGAGAACCAGAAGGGGGATTGTGGTCATTCCTCCACGCTTCCATTCTTCTAGTGAGATTGTACCATCAGAATCATAGTCTATTTCAAGCATCATATCCTCCAGAATCTGAAATAGATTATTACCGTATATACTTGCGTAGATACCAACTGCAAACTGCATAGATCGAGATCTGCCATTGCATAATGCACTGGCAGATCTGGGTCTATGCAGTTTGTAAGTACTAATCAGTAGAACAAACAACATAGACCCTGATCTGCCGGTGCATTATGCGATGGCAGATCAGGGTCTATCTTGCTTGCATTTGGACCCGGATTATATGTGAGTATAGATGGTAAATTTGTTTTATTTATTTGTTCTACAGATGCAATTCCTGAAATAATGAGGAATTCCCAGGTTTTTTTGTAGGTTCAATCTACTTTAAACACAATTCCTGCCAATGAAGTTAAATTACATAATTTTGAAGTTCTAATGCATGAAAGTCAAAAAGGTCATTATTATTGTATCCCACACTGTGACATACATTTTTTACAAAAAGAATGGCCAAGAACAAAATGCATGAATTTCTGGACTGGAGTTAGTGTCAGTTTCTGGACAATCAAAACGAGTGTTCTGCTGCTTTTATCATTCTGTTTTTGTCAGTGCAACCTATGAGGGGGGTACGAGCAAAAACTATCTTAGCCATCGCACATGAGGCTGGCACAGAATACATTTTGTCATGCCTGCAAATACCAAATTCATGCAAAGCCAAAGGAGAATCAAAATAGAAGTCGAGGGCATTACAATATCAAAATATGACAAGAGGACCAAGTGGGTCTGATATTGCTCACTTGGCTGATATCTGCCTAATAGCCAAATTCAAGAGTAGTTGACCAAAAATCTGGGTCAGCAGGATGCTTTATGTAGAAGTTGTTTCCAATGCTGTTGATGGCATTTAATATGATAACAATTGTTTCAGGTTTCTTAAGTTTTAGTATCTTCATCCATATTTGATGGCACATAAGCATCAATTGTTCAGTCCTGAAAAGCCCCAATGACAGGACACTTTGTATCAAAAGTTGATCAAATTCTGCTCAGTGTTTTTCTGAGATAAAGCTGTGCAAATGTTGTTCTACTTTTAGTCACGGCAGCCATATCTGATGGCAGAATGGCATCATTTGTATAAATCTTAAAGACATCCAAGCTAGGACACTTTCTTTCAAATTTTGTCAAATTCTGCTAAAGATTAATTAGAAGAAGTTATTAATGTTTTTTTCTTCTATTTTTAGTAACACCAGCCATATTTTATAGTAGATTGGCATCATTTGTATACACTTCAAAGCCCTTCTTGCCTGAATGCTTTCTGTAAAATGTGGTCAAATTCTGAGTGTTTTTTGAGAAGTCATTTAAAGGATTTTCCATTTTTAGCAATGAAAGCCATATTTTATGGTGAACTGGCATCATTTGGACAAATTTGAAAGCACTTAATACCAGTATGATTTTTGTAAAATTTGGTCAAATTCTACTGAGCAGTTTCTGAGAAGATGTCTGAATTTTCATTGTTTTTTTTAGTAACACGGCCTTATTTGATGGTGGATCAGCATTATTTGTATAAACTTGAAAGGTCTTCATGCCAAGATGCTTTCTGTCACATTTGGTCAATTTTTATTCAGCAGTTTTGGAGAAGAAGTCATTTTTAAAAAAATATATATTTTTAGAACCAGTAGCCATAATTGGAGAAGTAACTTAAAGGTTTTTCTATTTTTAGTAACAGTAGCCATATTTGATGGCAGATTAACATCATTTGTACAAATTTGAAAGGGCCTTTATCTCATGATCCTCTGCACCAAGTTTGGATGAAATTGGTCTGGCAGCTTTTGAGAAGAAGTTGAAAATAACAATTTTTGACATTCTGGATGCAGAATGCCACACAACAAATGAAGGCCTATACATTTAGCTGAGCTAATAAAAGGTGACCTCTAAACAGAGCTCAACATACTGTATATATTACAAGATCCATGCATTATGAATCTGGTCATATCAATCTGACAGACGGTCTCCCAAAAGAGTGGTCTTTCAAGTTAGGTTTTACTAGGTGAGTGAAAAGTCTAGATAATTGGTGTACAGGTACTTTATATTTAACTGAAGTCTTGAGTAGACTGTAAGCTTAACAGATTGTGCTACTTACAGGTTTCAACTCTGACACATCCCATCCAAGGTATTCTGCCACAGACATCATCTGTTGGACAATACACTCCAACTCCTGTGGAAAGAAAGACAATCTGAGAAGGAAATAAATGCTACATTTACTAATGCAGATATCTGATGGGGAAATAAATCAAAATTATCCTTTAGTCTCTATTCTGGTCTGAGGACATTTGTAATGATGTCTAATAAATAAAATATCTATTTTTTAGCTTCTTATCATAAAACTAAAATAATTTTTTAATCATCCAGAATGCACTGGTTCTTTTTTCTAAAGCATGTCTACAAATTTAGCTTAGTGTTTAATCAGCATTTTTATTAATTTCTGCTAAATATATGTACCTCTATACTGACTTTTTACAAAACAACTAAAAGTTCATGTCAGAAATAAAAATCCTTATTTTGAATAGATCCACCATCCTTGCCCGAAAGATTTTGGTCACCCTTAAATTTTTCTCTAAATAAGTTTTTAATGCACCCTATGTTTTTGGATAGTTGTGGTCCATAATTTTATTTTTGACCCTAATTTTAAGATACACTAAAATAAAATCATTTACAGTTTTCTTTAAAAGACAGAAATTTAATTTAATACAGAACCCGGTCTTTGAGGTTGTGGTTTTATGGGTTTAACGCCATTTTTTAGCATATGATAGGCTAGCTATCCAAGAAATATCTATGGTGGAGGAAGAACCCGGGGAAATCACGGGAAGAACCACTGACCCATGGGAAGCTACGGGCAAGCTTTCTCACATAACCACATTGGCCGAGCCCAAGACTTGAACCCATGAGGACAGAGGTGACATGGCAGTGATCGGTAAAGGCAAGCACCTTAGATCACTCTACCATCCAGGGCCACCCCGGTCTTTGAAAGATGAAAACAACAATGATGTATGCTGCCTCTATAAGGCAGTCAACAGTTGGCATTTTCAGATTATCAACCACAGTTTTATATAAATACATGTATCTTATGGAAAATATCTGAAAAACAAGATTTCGTCAGTTTTAAATTATATATAAAGAAATTATTTGCAAGTTAACATTGATCAATAGGGATGATAAAAAGAGAGGTTTGTATCAGTTGTGGAAAGAAGTTCTGTTTTAAATTAATCGTTTCCATGGAGAAAAAGCACAAAATTCCTAAAAAGAAAGGATCAATTGATAAAATGGGTATGCATAAACTTTAATTCCTAAAACCATTTAAATAAATTTAGAAAACCATTTGAATGCATTTTATGTAATCTATGTTATGACTCATTAAGATGGTTGGTCTATCAAAGTTAAGTTGTTCTGTTGATGCATTATCTTAATCGTAAAATGTCTTGTAAAAAGAATACATTGAATTTATTTGCCCATTTATTCAACAGATTTTATGAATCAATCAAAGAAAATAATTTGGTTTAGTAGATCATAAAATTCATGTAACATTTAAATTTTCATACACCTACCATTCATAATTTTTTAATCTCAATCCACTCGGTTAAATCAATAAATTCTTCTTCTTTTCGGTAAATGACATTTGTCTTAAATGTCCGTCACTGAAAGCAGTTCTTCTTTAACATTCAAGCAAGAAAAAGTGAAATAGGGAGAGTGCTTCTGCCTGTCATGGTCAAACTTGATTAATGTTCACCCTGCTTATTGCACACCAACTCTGTCGCATGTTCGTGTGAAGATTTGAACTGTAATAATAACACAACAACAGTACTTGCACCTAGTGTTCACGCCACATGCCACTTTATTGATGTTTGTGCCATGTGCCACTTTATCAATGTTTGTGGAGAGTTTTGTTGGGAATTATTTTCTTTGTCCTTACATTTTGGAACATCAAAAAAGATAATTATTTTTTGGTGTCCAAAAACTTTGGGTAAAGTCAGTAATCATGTGGCCTTAATATATCATGAAACTTCAATAAGGTCATATTAAATGGAAAATTAATAACATCAAGAACTTAAGACATCATATAATATTTACATTCAAAACTGGACACAGAATATTTCATAGATTAAAATTCCCATGAGTTTCATCTTTTTCCATGTTTGGTGTGGGATGCTGCAAGTGATAAAATTAGAGAGTGATGGGGGTCCATAGATTGAAATGTCAAAAGCGCACACAGAAACCCTCTGATGGTACACGTGTACAACACACACACAATCTCTTTGATGGTACATTTACAACACAAACAGACACCCTCTGATGATACATTTTGATGGCACACATAGAAACCCTCTGATGGTACATTTACAGCACACACAGAAACTTCTGATGGTACATTTATAGCACATATAAACTCTCAGATGGTACATTGACAGTACAAACAGAAACCTTCTGATGGTATATTTACGGCACACACAGAAACCCTCTAATGGTACATTTACATCACACATAGAAACCCTCTGATGATACATTTACAGCACACACAGAAATCCTGATGGTGCATTTACAAAATACACTGAAACCCTCTGATGGTAAATTTAGAGCACACACAAAAACCCTCTGTTGGTAGATTTACAGCAAACACAGAAACCCTCGGATGGTAGATTTACAGCACACACAGAAACCCTCTGATGGTACATTTACAGCACACACAGAAACCCTCTGATGGTACATGTACAGCACACACAGAAACCCTCTGATGGTACATTTACAGTACAAACAGAAACCCTCTGAGGGTACATTGACAGCACACACAGAAACCCTTGGATGGTAGATTTACAGTACAAATAGAAACCCTCAGATGGTAGATTTACAGCACACACATAAACTCTCTGATGGTAGATTTACAGCACACACAGAAATATTTACAGTACAAATAGAAACCCTCTGATGGCAGATTTACAGCACACACAGAAACCCTCTGATGGTAGATTTACAGCACACACAGAAACCCTCTGATGGTAGATTTACAGCACACACAGAAACCCTCTGATGGTAGATTAACAGCACACACAGAAACCCTCTGATGGTACATGTACAGTACTCTCTTAATATATGGTACCTTAGTATAAAGCAGTCCCTGTTATAAGGTGGGTATGGTCATGGATCTAATTTGATCATTTATTAATATTATCTTTAAAATACCTCTAAATAAGGCAACCTCACCCATAAGGCAATCCACTTTTATGACTCCCATGAAAAGAGTTATAGTAAGGGAGTGTATATCTCAAGACTGTATTTATCTGTGTACAATGCACATCCAACTGTGAACAGTATACATAATGATCCAGTAGATCAGGGTCTGCAATGTTCACTGGAAAATCATAGATGGGACAAACTGTAGATCCAGATCTTCCATCGCATAATACACCTGCAGATCAAGCCATGCAATGTTTGCTTGAGATTATAGATTGGACAAACAGCACAGTTTCAGACCTCCCATTGCATAATACACCAGCAGATCCAGGTCTGCAATGTTCACTGAAAATTACAGATAGGACAAACTGTACAGCTCCAGACCCTCCATCACATAATACACCAACAGATCCAAGACTGCAATGTTCACTGAAAATTACAGATAGGACAAACTGTACAGCTCCAGACCCTCCATCACATAATACACCAACAGATCCAAGACTGCAATGTTCACTGAAAATTACAGATAGGACAAACTGTACAGCTCCAGACCCTCCATCACATAATACACCAACAGATCCAAGACTGCGATGTTCACTGAAAATTACAGATAGGACAAACTGTACAGCTCCAGACCCTCCATCACATAATACACCAACAGATCCAAGACTGCGATGTTCACTGAAAATTACAGATAGGACAAACTGTACAGCTCCAGACCCTCCATCACATAATACACCAACAGATCCAAGACTGCGATGTTCACTGAAAATTACAGATAGGACAAACTGTACAGCTCCAGACCCTCCATCACATAATACACCAACAGATCCAAGACTGCGATGTTCACTGAAAATTACAGATAGGACAAACTGTACAGCTCCAGACCCTCCATCACATAATACACCAACAGATCCAAGACTGCAATGTTCACTGAAAATTACAGATAGGACAAACTGTACAGCTCCAGACCCTCCATCACATAATACACCAACAGATCCAAGACTGCGATGTTCACTGAAAATTACAGATAGGACAAACTGTACAGCTCCAGACCCTCCATCACATAATATGCCACTAGATCCAAGACTGCAATGTTCACTGAAAATCACAGATAGGACAAACTGCACAGATCCAGACCCTCCATCACATAATATGCCAGCATATCCAGGTCTGCAATCTTTACAGGAAATCAGATAGGACAAACTGTACAGCTCCAGACCCTCCATCACATAATATGCCAGCATATCCAGGTCTGCAATCTTTACAGGAAATCAGATAGGACAAACTGTACAGCTCCAGACCCTCCATCACATAATATGCCAGCAGATCACTGGAAATCATAGTTAGGACAAAGAGTATAGATCCAGATCTCCCATCCCATAATGCTCCAGCAGATCAGGGTCTGTGATGTTCGCTAGAAAAATTTTGCAAGCTTAAATTGGAAGAAATATTTTAAGTGTCTTCGCCAATTTCCAACAACTTTCACACATTGCATGCCATTATAATCTATTTATAAAGCTTATATTGTCAAGACATCAGCTGATTGGTCATAATTTAATTAGAGTCATGATGTAGAAACCTTCCAATTCTTTTGGCTAGTCAGCCATCTTTTCTTTGACATGTGCCCTTGAGTAGTTCTGTAGAAATGGAGGTTTGACTAAAATGGATTACTAAGTAGTGGAAAAATTGCTGCTGCCCCCCCCCCCCAAATCTCAGGGTCAACGTCTTACAGTACAGGACTATATCCAACTGGACAAAATATCACAAAATTTTGACATTCTCTGTCTCCCACAGTCTAACTCACAGCCTGTGATAGCTTATTAAAAAGGAAAATTTCTCCATATTAAAATTTCACCTTGAATACTAAAAGTTGTCACTGTATACATGAATACTATTAAGAAATCGAGGGTTAGTTCTACATTGATGTAAGTGGTAATGTTTTAGAATAATTTAAAATGCTCCGTCTTTACTACAAACATAAATTATTATTTTCATGATTTTGACCCATTTAAGTATCAAACTTGCATCGGGTACCTAAACTTTTTTTTATTTTTAGTAACAGAATAAGTAGTGTATTGGAGAATAGGACTATGTTTTAATTAAAATAAGAGCAGAGACGAGTAACTGTTGCAACTCACTCCAGGGACGAGTGATCTGAAATTTGTTTCACGAACCCTGCTATGTGCATCTTAACTTGCTACTGAGCTATACTTCCATTCTGATGAAATGCGGAACAGTGATGTAAATAAATTTACAGAAACTTCCACACACCTAGCAATGATAGTAAAACCCTTGAAAAAGAAAAGACTGGTCCAGTCTTAAAATGACTGGCTTTAAGCCATTGCACAGATGGCAAATTTAGAAACTGAAGCCCACCGACTTTATGTTGTGTAACTCATCACACATCACTGAAGGTGGAATTCATATAATTTGTTACAAGATCAACAGATGTGAACAATACTTTTAAAATTCTGATCCATCTCTAGTGTTGGACTGAAAAGCCTTCAAGCATATCTGCAGATTTCTTTCATTCTTTTGAAATCTTGAGAAAATTTACGAGATGGTCTTAGAGTCATATAAGTTTGACTGATAATTCCAAAGTATTGAGGGATGAATAATGCCTACCGTATACACTCGCGTATAATCCGGGTCCAAATACAAACAACATAGACCCTGATCTGCTGTCGCATAATGCGCTGACAGATCAGGGTCTGTATTGTTTGTTCTACTAATTAGTCCTTACAAACTGCAAAGATGCAGATCTGCCGGCACATTATGCGCCGGAAGATCTGGGTCTATGCTGTTTGCAGCTGGTATTTGCTTATACGCAAGTATATACGGTAATATTCCCTACTTTTTCCCCCCCCCCCCCCTAAAGATTCTAAGTGAATCCCCTCAAAATTTACTACAATAAATCGATGGGTGTGTAAGTACTCACACTTGAGTCAAGGAGCCCATTGCCATCTGTGTCGTACAAGCGGAACATAACTGAAAGTGAAAGGAGCAGTAAAATAAATAATACAGTAAACAGTGAGTCATAAAATTAAATGTACTTAGGTAGATACGAATGGGAGAGATCCAGATAAGCTTATGTCACAAACTGCATTGTCTAATGCATAGTGCTCCCTCACTATAAAGCACTTCAGTGTAAGGTGGTTATTTCATAAGATGGGTATGATCATAGATTCGATTTCATTATTTAATAGTAATATTATGTATAAAATACCTCAGTATAAGGTAAGTATGATCAAATATCCCATTTCATTATTTAATAGTAATATTATGTATAAAATACCTCAGTATAAGGTGAGTATGATAAAATATTCCACTTCATTATTTAAATGTAATATTATGTATAAAATACCTCAGTATAGGGTGGGTATGATAAAATATTCCATTTTATTATTTAAATGTAATATTATGTATAAAATACCTCAGTATAGGGTGGGTATGATCATAGATCCCATTTCATTATTTAATAGTAATATTATGTATACAATACCTCAGTATAAGGTGGGTATGATAAAATATTCCATTTCATTATTTAATAGTAATATTATGTATAAAATACCTCTGTATAAGGTGAGTATGATCAAGATCCCATCTCATTATTTAAATGTAATATTATGTATAAAATACCTCAGTATAAGGTGGGTATTATCAAATATCCCATTTCATTATTTAATAGTAATATTATGTATAAAATACCTCAGTATAAGGTGGGTATGATAAAATATCATAGATTCCATTTCATTACTTAATAGTAATATTATGTATAAAATACATCAGTATAAGGTGAGTATGATCATAGATTCCATTTGATTATTTAATAGTAATATTATGTATAAAATACATCAGTATAAGGTGGGTATGATCACAGATCCCATTTCATTATTTAATAGTAATATTATGTATAAAATACCTCAATATAAGGCGACCTTAGGATTAGAATTGTTAAAGAACTGCTGACATGCACAGGGGCTCGTTACAAAGAAAATTTGGAGTATCGGTCAATGGATAGAGGGCTGGGGGGATCCAACCTGTAACAATATAACAGCCCCTGTGGTCCATGATGTCTTCTGAGCATTTGATGAAAATAGGCCGACCATTAGCGAAGGGGAGATAAAATGAAGAGACCAACCATAAAATATAATTTCGGCAGACCCACTAGAGTAAGTATTTTGATTTTTGTCTTGTTTAATTGTTATTGTATTGTTTAAGATGTTTTAAGAGGACAACTCTTAAATTTTTTGTTCAATTCACGTCAAAATGACGAAACATGCTTTCTCCCAATGCTAAGAAACCACCAGCTAAGAAATATTACAAGTTCAACAATGCTTGGATATCAGAGTTTAAGTGTGTGCAGGTGACAAGCAAAGGCCCTGAGTTTGCATTGTCTTTTAAAGGTATGCATCTTTTGTATTTCATAAACTATTTGAAGTTTTCATGCACATAAATTAAGTTCAAGCCCTAGATAAAATATATCAGTTAAAAATATATTACAAGAAAATTAATTTTTAAGTTTGGATAAATTATTCATAAAAGTATAAATATATGTATTTTTTTTGTTTTTCATTTTTATTTCAAGTCTAAATCAATCTTTATTTTGTTTTATTTACAGTGGTGAAACTTGCTAACAGATTTTTTTGGATCTGAGCCATGAAGAGGAAGAAGCCTTTGAGAATGAGGCTCAGGAATACATCCCAAGTCCCAGTCAGGAACTTCCTCCTCGGAGGGAACATTGCTTGGAGGAGGATTGGAGAGTAGTCAGCAACCTTACAAAATCAGCAGCAGGAAAACTGAAGTTAGAACTTCTTTGTAGGCTGAATGTGGTTGTCCTGTCATTACAACATTCTAATGCTGATACAGAGAGGACATTCTCCATTCTTCGCAAATAACAAAGTGATTCAAGCTGAAATCTGGACCAGAGAACTACTGAGAGCCTGTTAAGTGTGAAGTTTAATAATCACAATGAATGTCATTAGTGGTCACTTGACAGTGATCTTGTGAATGAAACTAAAAATGCTATTGGATTTTATAAAAGAAAATTCTTTGTAGTGAACTATCAGATAAACAACTTTTCCTTTTTCATTATTTGACTGTATACTGACTTGTATTAATTATTATTGTAACATTTTCCACTGAAATCTGAATCTGATTCATGTTCAAACTTGCTGTTTTATTATAGTATGAAGAGAATACGTATTATGGCACACAAAAAAACCCACTTGTTTAATTTTCAATCCCCCTGAAAAAATCTACTGGTTTAGAAGCCAATCTACTCATCAAATTTGTAAATCTACTGGTTTGAAGTCCTGGTTCTGTCACATGTATGCAACTGTGCAAGAAGCCACGGTAGCTCAGTTGGTAGAGTTGGACTCGTAATCCAAGGGTCTAGGGTTCGAGACCCACTCAGGCCAGCCTGGGTCAGCTGCCTCGTTGTGTCCTTGTGAAAGGCACTTAGCTCCCTTTTCCTCTACATGATATAGCCAATAATGTCTTAAAAGTGCCATTAAGAAAAGAAAAAAGAAAACATCTGCACAAAAGGTACATGAGTCTGTAACCAACACAGTTTGAGAAACTGATGTAAATGTAAACTTATTTGACAATATTGAATTGTGAAATGTAGGTCACAGTGACCTACCTTTCAGCAAGTGTTTGTTGTACACTGAATATTACATCAGAATATATTAAGCTAATTAATGTAATCGCTCTACTAAAAAAGACAACTTTATGCTTATATCGATGTCCTAAGGACCATCTAATGCAATGGTTCTCAAACTTTTTTGATCATGACCCTAAATACCATCTTTTGCAACCCAAAATGCAGTACCAGTATGGTCCTCAAGACCTCATTTGGGTCACAACCTGGGGTTTGGGAACCACTGATCTAATGGAAAGTTCTTGGAATTATGCTATAATCAAAGAAGAGAAAAGAAGAAATGTAATTTTGAATCAAACTTTTCTTTTAAAACATATACACTTACATTCAAGCTTGTCCTCAGCCCTTCCTGCTTCTAGCAACGAGAGGTAACACACAAGCTCTTTCAGGTATATCCGCCCTGTTTTAAGATCTAAGCTATTGGAACGATTCAGATTCAATGTTTTCAACTCCACATTGTGGGCGCTCTTCAGAAGCGAGGAATTTGACTGGCGGATCCAGGGATCGCCAGACTCCACAGCAGGCTTCCCTGAAAGAAAGAACAAAAGAAAGGTGAATGAATGAATGAGTGTTTATTTGGTGCTGAATGGTACATGAATATGGTTCATATAAATATTTCATTTCATCAGAAAATTCAAGTATTTTTCAAGGACAAATTTTAATTTTCAAGCCCAATAATTATCTGTGTCTACTTAGGAAAAATGTTGATTATCATGTGTATAGTCCACAAAATTTCAGATTAAAGTGTTTCATTCTTAAACAGGAACTCATTTTTGTTGAACTAGGCCTAGCTGAAGACACTGTAGCTGAGGGTTTGGGGGAATATGGGGTTGGGGTGCAGTCCTCTCATCTGCCTCAGTTTAGGAGTTAGCAGTCTTGTTTGTCTGAGTTTCTGACTCTTTTAAGTTTTTCATGTTTAAGCAAAACATATTATAAATTCATTCCAGTTGTCGATATTTCATTCTTTCTATGCTTTTCACTCTTACCATCAGACTTCAGAGCAATTTCACCCACTGATCCAATGTTAATATCGTTCTGACAAACACAACACATAGCCCTGCCCACTTACCTATACATAGTTCTTACTGCAATTGCATTAAAATATACACCTCCAATCGCATAGTACTTGACTGACATTTTTTTAAATCAGCCTTTATGGCCCAGTCAACACTGCATCCATTCATTTAAACACCATGAGGCGGTTACAGTCCAAAATGAGGCAGACTACTATCCATTCATTTAAACAAATTGTTACAATCCAAAATGAGGCTGAATACTAATGGCCCAGTCAACACTGCATCCATTCATTTAAACAAATTGTTACAATCCAAAATGAGACAGAGTACTAATGGCCCAGTCTACACTGCATCCATTCATTTTAACACTATAAGGTGGTTACAATCCCAAATGAGGCACAGTACAAATGAACACATAAGTAACCAAAAACAGAAGTACAATTCCAGGAAGACTGACTTTCTTACTTTTTTCTTAAAAGAGCTTTTTTTTTTTCTTGATATTTATATCAGTAAATGAATGTTTTCCAATGAAATTCATTTGTTTTGAAATTCAAGCACTTTTCCAGCTACCACCAAAATTCAAACACTTGTTAGGATTATGCCAACCCTGATGAAAGATTATACTGTGCTAAAGAAGTCATAGTGAAGGGCCTTGCTGAGGGACATGCCACAGCGTCCAACCTGGCCTGGTCTGGGCAGGATTAAAATCCGCACCCTTCTGGTCCCAAGTCTGCCCTGCTAACCCCTAAGACAACACAACTCTGAATGATTGAATTAGTGAATATTGAGTTAATACATGAATGAATAAGACACTGAACTAAACAAAAGAGAACTGCCAATGTGAAGACCCTCAAGTTGGAGAAAAACTGTTAAAGCAGACAAGATAACCAATTAATTAATGAAGTTACAGGTAAAAATTTGGGGGTACAGGGATGAGTAAATGGAGTGGAGTGGGTTCTTTGAAAGAAATGAAAAAGTCAATCTGGTGCTGACTCAGTCTATTACATCTTGCACAAATTATCAAATCCCTTCATTAATTCATCTCATTAATGTAAAGTATTTCACTTGGGGAAAAAGATAATGTTGCTTTGAGAAACTAAACCTTGCTCAATCCAGTTTGTATTGATTTTTCATAAAAAAATAATTCATTTGTGTATCTCTAGGACTTGTTATCTTATGCTTTGCAATTCAAGTCACAGAACCAAGCATGACAACATGAATTACCCTTTTCTATGGGATCATAATATTATGTTATGGCTCTATACAAATTTTATATCTATAGTTTAAAATGTTTTTAAACATGTTTAAAGGTGATGAAAAAAGATCATTCTTGTCAATAGTGGAATGTGCATCAAATATATATATATATATGACTAGAAAGATGTCATTGACATTGAAAAATTGAAAGGTAACAAGGAAAACAACCACTTCTATGTGATGGGGGTTGCTATAGCATATAGTTGCAGTAGCTCAGTTGGTAGAGCATGAGGTTTGTAATCAGGGTCACAGGTTCAATACCTACCCAGGCCAGCCTTGGTTGGCTACCTCAATGTGTTCTTAGGCAAGGCACTTAGCTTCCATTTCCTTTTCATGATATAGCCAATAATGTGTTAAAAGTGCCATTAAAACAACAACAACTACAACAAAAAATCAGCCCTCATCTATACAGAGCTCTAGAAAGGAAGCACATTTGCAAATTTTAGGCAAACAGATCGACAAAAAGTATATACAGACATTTTTAATGTGTTCAAATTACACAGTACAATTTAATTTTAAGCATTTAGACCCAAGTTATTAGTGTATTTCTCCCGCCTGAAGCAAAGTTCATGTTTTATGATAGTGTATTCCATCAATATAAAATTATGATAGTACAACTAGTTCTCCATTTTCTGTGTACATTTGAAATGACAATACTTAATCAATATGAGAAAATACACTTAAATAGAGCCATATAATCTAACAAACCCTAAATTAGTCTTGGTCACTAAGCTGTATAACATGTCAAAATGCATGAATAACATCTTGATGATTAAGACTCAGTTTGGATGCACAAGTTTATGTTTTGTGGTATTCATAAAATACTCCATCATATTTATATTTTTAAAAGAAACTATTAGTTCCAAACCAGGGAGTAAAATATCCAATTTATTAATTCTTATCAAGAGCTCTGCTACATTGCATCTTTAAAGTCTGTTTTTCCTTCTGCTTCTTTGTCTAAAACAAACAGCCAATGACAACTCTTTGTCTAACACAAACAGCCAATTGCAACTCTTTGTCTAACATAAACAGCCAATTGCAACTCTTTGTCTAACACAAACAGCCAATTGCAATTCTTTGTCTAAAACAAACAGCCAATGACAACTCTTTGTCTAACACAAACAGCCAATGACAACTCTTTGTCTAACACAAACAGCCAATTGCAACTCTTTGTCTAACACAAACAGCCAATGACAACTCTTTGTCTAACACAAACAGCCAATTGCAACTCTTTGTCTAACATAAACAGCCAATGACAACTCTTTGTCTAACACAAACAGCCAATTGCAATTCTTTGTCTAACACAAACAGCCAATGACAACTCTTGTCTAACACAAACAGCCAATGACAATTCTTTTGCACTAAATATTCATATACATAATGAAGCTTACCAGAGTCTTACTTGATCATTTTTGTATTTATATACATTTTTCTATATTTAATCATGGTATAAATTTTAAATTTTCTGTGAATTGAGAGTTAAGGGATTGTTGTGCTAAACTGATTCCTCCTAGTACTTCAGTGGAGCACCACTGTCCTTGCACCCATGAGAATTAAAGGTTCCCACCTAGTTTAGCAATACAGCTCTCCCTTGTGGTAGTCGGAGTCCAATACAGCTGGCCGCTTCGTGTACCGAACTATGTTATACTGAGAACTGCAATATCTACAGAATCGCGATATATTGAGAATAGCGTAATATACCAAATATAGAGGGTACTATCAAATTATTTTAAATAATGGTGTTTTGAAAAGGAAATGAAGATATAAGACTAAGTTTCACCTTGTTTTCTTTCAACCCTTATTGTTATACATTGATATGATTTTGGTCATGGGACCCATAGTAATACTGCATTATAAGCCAGAATCATATTATAAAGAGATACATTATAACAGGGGAGAACTGTATGTAGTAATAGTACTACTTGTACTTTGCTTACGAGTTGTGTCTGTGTTAAGTTATTGAATATTTGGCAACAAGTTTCTAACATCAATTGGCAGTTTTTGTATTTATTTGTTTTAATTTGTAAATAGATACTTTCAAGTTTTTGTTTGCCTTTCCGTACAGGCATCCTTTATGATTTTTGGTTTTGGTTTTGTGTAGTTTAACGCCATTTTTCAGCACATGATACAAGTCATCTTGCCCACTAATTTTCTGTTAAGCATTTTTTCCCCAAGCACTACTGTCTCTGATATTCTGAGCATTTTGATGTTAGAGTCATCAACACATACACACACACACACCCTGGCCAGCAAACAATATGTATTATGCATGTATTAGCATTTAATGGCACCACAGCAAAATAATGGCTATATGGTGCCAATTAAAAGTATTTAAAAAAAAGTAAAGTTCTAAAAATATAAAAATGAAATGCTCAAAAACTTAGGAACATGAACCCTTCCATAGAAATGTAAACATTAAGTACAACAAGATAAAACATAAAAGGAAAATATGTTAAAATTCTGTAAAGGTACATAAAATATAAGACAATGGTAACACATACAAAATTCTGTAAAGGTACATAAAATATAAGACAATGGTAACACATACAAAATTCTTAAAACAAAATGTGTTATACAAACCACATTCCTTCAAAATGTCTAAGATTTTCTCTGGTGGAAAATCATCATAAAGTTTCTTCATTGAGTTAAGATCAAAATACTGATGTTTCACACAGTTAAGTCAATACTTTTGACAAGAACGTGTTCCACTGCCAGTGGCCACTGGCAGGGTATGCACTCTGGTTGAGGTTGACCCTTCTGTAGGTACGCACGAGTTGAGTATGTGTCTGATATGCGATCAATACAATAACACCTCATTTCTGCTATTTGTTCTATACGAGGTATGCCCCTCTCCAAAAGCAGGTCTGATGTTCTGAAGCTTGTTTGGGGGCCCCAGGTGGCCAAGTGGTCTAAGGCACTTGCCTTTACAGATCACTGACATCTCACCTCTGTCCATGTGGGTTTGAGTCTCGGCTCAGCCAACATGGGTATGTCAGAAAGCTTGCCAGTAACTTCTCCTGGGTCAGTGGTTCTTCCTGGGGTTTTCCTGGGTTCTTTCTCCACCAAATATACTGGCTGTCATGTATAGCCTATCATGTGCTGAAACATGGTGTTAAAGCCACAAAACTAAATCAAAACTTGTTTGTGGAGTTTGCATTACACATACTTTGCCAAGTACGAAGAATATGCCGATTTATATAGTATTTGAAGTCAGTACATGGAATCTTCCATTCAGAAACAGGTAACTGCAGGGCAGCTTTAGCTGCTTTTTTATCTGGCCTTTCAGTACCCTTATTACTACTGTTACTAGGCAACCAACAGTACAAAATACTTTTTCCACATTGTATGAACTAATCATATTTCTGTTAAGATCTGGGATATTAACAGGTGGTCAGATTAAGGTTCTGCATTGCTTTCAGTGTGGAAACAGATGAAATCTATTTTTTGAGAGGTTTCATTGTACATGTAGTGTTCATTGTACATGTAGTGCAAAGATTTAAGAATGAGAATAAAATCATGAATGAGACAAGAAATTGAATGAGACGAGAAATTATGTATGGATCGCTAATCAAGACTATTGACCTATGCGAGCAAAATTTTTACAAGGAGCCTTGGTTACAAATTAAAGCCAGCAAACACTGCCCTTAATGTGGGTCAGCAAAATCTCCACTTTTCCACAAGGAAGTACGTGGCTCTGTCAATCCCGTGTCATAATGAGATCAGACATCATGGGGTGAATGATGTCAGAAGCACATGGGTCTGTCTATCCCGTGTCTTAATGAGATCAGACATCATGGGGTGAGTGATGTCAGAAGCACATGGCTCTGTCAATCCCATGTCATAATGAGGTCAGATATCATGGGGTGAGTGATGTCAGAAGCACGTGGCTCTGTCAATCCCATGTCATAATGAGATCAGTCATCATGGGATGAGTGATGTCAGAGACTTTGACTACATAGTTGCTATTTACCATTCTTGTCCAGTGTATAAGGACTAATTTACATTATTAAGATGAAGGCTCCTTTGTATGCAGATTTCCACACTTAGAGTTTCAGTATCAGAAAGAGAGATGGAGAGACAGTAGACTAGGAGAACTGGCAACATGATCTCAACAAAGGCTAGTGTCCAAAACATCTAGAATGTGATGGAGCTTTATAGAGTATTCTAGTGTCCCAACCTTTTAAAATGAGATGGAGCCTTATAGGGTATTCTAGTGTCCCAGTCTTCTAAACTGAGATGAAGCCTTATAGGGCATTCTAGTGTCCCAGTCTTCTAAACTGAGATGAAGCCTTATAGGGCATTCTAGTGTCCAGATCTTTTAAAATGGGATGTTGGGTTATAGGGCATTTTAGTGTCCAAAAATCATCTAATATGAGAGGAAGCCTCAGGTCATTCTAACATTTCAATCTTTTAGAACTGGATGTAGCCTCAGGGCATTCTAGTGTTTTAATCTTTTAGAACTGGATGTAGCATCAGGGCATTCTAGTGTTTAGAACTGGATGTAGCATCAGGGCATTCTAGTGTTTAGAACTGGGCATAGCATCAGGGCATTCCAGGTTTCAATTTTTTAGAACTGGATGTAGCCTCAGGGCATTCTAGTGTTTAGAACTGGACATAGCATCAGGGCATTCTAGTGTTTCAATCTTTTAGAACTGGATGTAGCCTTAGGGCATTCTAGTGTTTCAATCTTTTAGAACTGGATGTAGCCTCAGGGCATTCTAGTGTTTAGAACTGGATGTAGCCTTTGGGGATTCTAGCATCTAAATCTTCTAAAATGAAGTTTAGTTATGTAGGCACACTGATAGCCTTATGACCTAACACCCCATATTGAGATTTAAAGAAATAGATATCCAGCAATGGAGTGCACATGACAGTTTGTAGATTGCAATAAGAATCTTCTTTCACAGAATTTGCATAGACAAGAACTAATACTTAGGGCCCCAGTGAGCTGAGTTGATATCATCTCCTTTATATAGCTGTGATCAGATAATTCATCAATGCTAATGACAGCCATTAGATCTGTCCCCCCTTTTTATTCTTATCCACTGAATTCCCTACTAGAGATTCATGATTTCATTACTACTATTATTACTACTTCTACTACTATTAGCACTACTACTACAACTACTATTACTGCTACTACTATTACTACTACTACTGCTACAACTATTAGTACTACTACTACTACATCTACTAGTACTACTATTACTACTACTATTAGTACTACTACTACAACTTCTATTACTACTACTACTACTAATAGTACTAGTACAACTACCACAACTACTATTAGTACTACTACTACTAGAACTACTATTACTACTACTATTGCTACTACTACTATTATTACTACTACTACTGCTACTACTATTAGTACTACTACTACAACTTCTATTACTACTACTACTACTAATAGTACTAGTACAACTACTACAACTACTATTAGTACTACTACTACTAGAACTACTATTACTACTACTACTATTATTACTACTACTGCTACTACTATTAGTACTACTACTACAACTACTACTGCTACTACGACTAGTAGTACTACTACTACAACTACTAACACTATTACTTCTACTACTACATGTTGTGGTTTATGGTACCACATGTTATGGCTTATGCTTGTGGTTAAAACAAAAGCTCTTATCATGCAAACCAATTTGAGTATACAAAATAGTCCTAACATCTGGCCACTTGTTGCTCTCTCCCACACTGCCAGCCTCCCTGGATGATAAAATACCAGTAGAGTGAGTAATAAAACAAAATTGTTTTCATCTATAAATAGAGGTTCAATACTACAAAGGTTTTCCTGTCCAAGATCAAGTCAATTGCTGCAATAAATCGGATAGCCCGTTTTGGCTTCATGCTGGTAGGTCCCAAAAGTAATAGGCTGACTGCTACAGACTGATTATCGTGGTTGAAAAGTCTGTTTTAGCACCTCATTTTCCCAAAACTCATTTATCCAGAATATAGCTTCTAGGAATAATATGTATGTTCCACAAAAATGCAGATTTGGTACAAATTTTTGTTGGTTTTAACAGCACTTTTAACATTATTGGCTAATTATACCTCAAGTAAATGGTAGCTAAGTGCCTTTCCCAAGGACACGCCGAGGCAGCTGATCTGGGTGGGCATCGAGCCTGCACCCCTTGGATTAGGAGTCTGATGCTCTACCAATGGTGCTACCGTGTCTCCCAAGATTTGGTATAAACCACAATCCTTCATCCAAACTACCAATTATTGTAAATCAGAATGTTTTAGCATCATTAAATTTATGTAAACACACTGAATTCACCATGTTGGTGGTATAAAATTTCCATGAATAACTGTTTCCTTACTGTGATTCCACCATTATTCATGGGGTTCCAGTCTCTGAATACTGTGATTCCACCATTATTCATGGGGTTCCAGTCTCTGAATACTGTGATTCCACCATTATTCATGGGGTTCCAGTCTCTGAATACTGTGATTCCACCATTATTCATGGGATACCAGTATCTGAATACTGTGATTCCACCATTATTCATGGGGTACCAGTATCTGAATACTGTGATTCCACCATTATTCATGGGGTACTAGTATCTGAATACTGTGCTTCCACCATTATTCATGGGTTACCAGTATCTTAGTACTGTGATTCCACCATTATTCATGGGGTACCAGTCTCTGAATACTGTGATTCCACCATTATTCATGGGGTACTAGTATCTGAACACTGTGATTCCACCATTATTCATGGGGTATTAGTATTCATTATTTATGGGGTACTAGTATCTGAATACTGTGCTTCCACCATTATTCATGGGGTTCTAGTATCTGAATACTGTGATTCCACCATTATTCATGGGGTATTAGTATTCATTATTCATGGGGTACTAGTATCTGAATACTGTGATTACACCTTTATTCATGGGGTATTAGTATTCATCATTCATGGGCACTAGTATCTGAATACTGTGATTCCACCATTATTCATGGGGTACTAGTATCTGAATATTGTTATTCTACCTTTATTCATTGGGCACTAGTATCTGAATATTGTTATTCCACCTTTATTCATTGGGTACCAGTATCTGAATACTGTGATTCTACCATTATTCATGGGGTACTATTATCTGAATATTGTTATTCCACCTTTATTCATTGGGTACTAGTATCTGAATATTGTTATTCCACCTTTATTCATTGGGTACCAGTATCTGAATACTCTGATTCCATCATTATTCATGGGGTACTAGTATCTGAATACTGTGATTCCATTGTTATTCATGGGGTACCAGTATCTGAATATTGTGATTCCACCATTATTCATGGGGTACTAGTATCTGAATATTGTTATTCCACCTTTATTCATTGGGTACCAGTATCTGAATACTGTGATTCCACCATTATTCATGGGGTACTAGTATCTGAATACTGTGATTCCACCATTATTCATGGGGTATTAGTATTCATTATTTATGGGGTACTAGTATCTGAATACTGTGCTTCCACCATTATTCATGGGGTACTGGTATCTGAATAATGTGATTTCAACATTATTCATGGGGTACTAGTATTGAAATACTGTGATTCCAACGTTATTCATAGGGTACTAGTATTGAAATACTGTGATTCCAACATTATTCATGGGGTACTAGTATTGAAATACTGTGATTACAATGTTATTCTTGGGATACCAGTATCTGAATACTGTGATTCCAATGTTATTCATGCGATACTAGTATCAGAATACTGTTATTCCAATATTATTCATCAGGTACGACCAAATTTATATGGATTTCATGGCTGCCACAAACCATGAATTTTGCATTTCAATGAACGATAGTTTTTACTTATTATCTGTGAAGAAAATTGAACCCATTCCCCAATGCATGAATTAAAGTACAAATGAAAGTGTCATGTTTGTGCAGAACAACAAAAATTGATACCTACGACAAATAAATGAATTCACAGTAATTTTCATGTCCCCTGAGGTGTTTGCATTAATAGAATCCTTAATATGCGCTGGTGTAGGATAAAAAAATTCAACTAGTGGGTGGAATTTTGATATCCAACACTAATGCATACTGAAGGATTTTTTTTCCCACATTCCAGGCTACAAAGCATAGATTACAAACAAATATAAATAAAGCATAGAAAAATAAAAAAATAAAAGGACAAAGTATACATTAAAATGTTTCCATTTCGAGGAGGATATAATGTTTGGTTTACAAAGAAAAATTTGGTGTACATTTGGAAATGAGGTTAAAATGCAGTCAGATTAGATAACCAATATAATAGCATCAGACAATCATCAAGTCACACACAAAAAATCAAAGTGGCAATACGCCAATCAAAATGCTATTTTGACATCATGTGATGCAAGACAACAGTCATGTGATGAAAGATTGGCTTTCAAGACTAGATAACACAATCTTGCACTTATAAGAATGTGAGAAAAACAATGTTCTACATGACCATATACAAAAGGTGGTAATGTTATTGCTGTTGCAGTTTTTGTTGTTGTTAAATATCATTCCACAATGTGTAAAACATATGGCCACCTACTCTATCCCACACTACCAGCCTCCCTGGATGATAAAAGTTGGTAATAAAACAAATTTGTTATCATTTATAAAAAGGGTTCAATACTATAAAAGCTTTACTGTCCAAGATAAAGTCAACTGTAGCAATAAATAATGATAGCATGTTTTGGCTAGATACTGATGGATCACAATACTAGTATCTGAAATATGTCAATAAATAATGATAGCATGTTTTGGCTAGATACTGATGGATCACAATACTAGTATCTGAAATATATCAATAGCAGACTTATGGTTAATGTATGTTTACCATAAATGAATGACCAGTACTGTACCAAATGCAACTGCATTTAAGGAAGGGGTGGAGTAAGGGTGTTTCTTGCTAGAGGGCACATCAGTACAAGAAAGAGTATTCAGTGTTAAGGTAACAGGATTAAAATGTCCTGCACAGAGACAAACCACAGCAGCCAAGTTAGAATGGTCTTGACAAGATTCAAAGCTGCGACCCACTAGTTACCATATACACTGTATAGACCCACTAGTTACCATATATACTGTATAGACCCACTAGTTACCATATACACTGTATAGACCCACTAGTTACCATATACACTGTATAGACCCACTAGTTACCATATATACTGTATAGACCCACTAGTTACCATATATACTGTATAGACCCACTAGTTACCATATACACTGTATAGACCCACTAGTTACCATATACACTGAATAGACCCACTAGTTACCATATACACTGTATAGACCCACTAGTTACCATATACACTGTATAGACCCACTAGTTACCATATACACTGTATAGACCCACTAGTTACCATATACACTGTATAGACCCACTAGTTACCATATATACTGGCGTATAAGCTGATGCAAACAACAAACCGCACAGATCCAGATCTGCCATCGCATAATGCACCGGCAGATTTGGGTCTATGCAGTTTGTAAGGAGTAATCAGTAGAAAAAACAACACCGACCCTGATCTACCGGCGCATTATGCAACAGCAGATCAGGGTCTATGTTGTTTGCATTTGGATCTGGATTATACGCGAGTATATACAATATGATAACTACTGACTCATCAAGTCACCTCAAGCAACATGTTGGTCTTCCAATTTTCTAAATAAGATTTGATATTGCCCTCTCACTCCACTTTCGCAACCTGTTTAAGCCCGATTAAACTCTGGCTCTGTATATTGATTCAGAACAAAAAAATGTATAAAGTGTAATCATCAAACTTAAGTGTCTTTACGTAATATTTAATTTATGTAATCCTAAATACGTGTATATGGCAACAAACTGGTAAAGTTAACTTTACATTATTATTAAAATTAATATCATTAGTGCTATTGTCTTGCCTGCATAAGCACGGTTAAACATAGGCATCACATTTCTGGCAGTTACAGTGGTTTCAGCATCAAACTTTTGTGTTAAAGATTGCAAGATGGGTACAGTAGAGATACATCAACATATGGTCCGAAATGAAACTGTGGGTTACGGGGAATGCTTGTCATTATTATTATTATTATTCCAGGTGCATATAAGGCACCTGGCCACCTAATGCTTTCTCCCACACTGCCAGCCGCCCTGAAAGATAAAATGCTAGCAATAAAACATATTTGTTATCATCTATAAACATAGGTTCAATACTACAAAGACTTCACTGTCCAGTCAATTGCAGCAATAAATCTGATATCAGAGGATCATTTGGTCTTGATGCTAGTGGGTCACAATACTTGAATAGTTTCAGCCAAAGACTTATGATTAGTATGTTGTATTATAGGGATGACTGCATGAAAGGCAGGGGGGTGGGGGTAGAGGGGAAAGAGAGAGAGATAGAGAGATATGTTTCTGGTTGATGCAAATGGCATATGAACTCATGAAAGACTATTTAAAGCCAAAGCTGAGTAATGGGAATAAAGTGCCTTGCCTGGAGATACACCATTAAAGGTCTCGTCAATATAAAGATGCATTCCAAATCTGGTTGAAATCTGACAAAATTTAGTAAAGTTATGTAGTGGAAAACAACTTCAGGAAGATAGGCAATTAGGGGTCATAACTCCTCTAATTAATATTGTGAAATGATGAAAATCAAACTCACTCAAGGTCTCTTCAATCTGAACCCACATGCCAAATTTTTAAAAAATCCAATAATCTTGCAAAACCAAAATTAAGAGGATGAACAATGAGCAATTAGGAACCCATTACTCTTCTAAATGAGACTAAATCCATATAAGACACATCAAGTCTCTGAGACAATATTCATACCAAATCCATATAAGACACATCAAGTCTCTGAGACAATATTCATACCAAATCCATATAAGACACATCAAGTCTCTGAGACAATATTCATACCAAATCCATATAAGACACATCAAGTCTCTGAGACAATATTCATACCAAATCCATACAAGACACATCAAGTCTCTGAGACAATATTCATACCAAATCCATATAAGACACATCAAGTCTCTGAGACAATATTCATACCAAATCCATACAAGACACATCAAGTCTCTGAGACAATATTCATACCAAATCCATATAAGACACATCAAGTTTCTGAGACAATATTCATACCAAATCCATCAGAATATGTTCAGTGGTTCTCGAGTTGTGCTGTTTACAAGCAACATCCCATGTGGATTTTTGGTTGGTTGTTATGGGTTTAACGCCATTTTCAGCACATGATACGCTATACATGGCGGCCATTATATTTGGTGGAGGAAGAACCTGAGAAAACCCCGGGAAGAACCACCGACCCACAGGAAGCTACTGGCAAGCTTTCTCACATACCCACCTTGGCCGAACCTGAGACTCGAACCCATGTGGACAGAGGTGAGATGTCAGTGATCTGTAAAGGCGAGCGCCTTAGACCACTCGGCCACCCGGGGCCCCCTATCTCATGTGGAGATATGAAGTTAATTGTCAAGGGCCAAAGACGGAGCTGACAAGATAAAACCTATAAGAGGCACATTAATGTCCATGAGACCATGTACACACCACAAACAGCAACTGCATCACAATATGTTACATGGTTCCTCAGCTATGCTGGTTACAAGGATCTGCTGTTGTGATGTAATATTGATGGAAAAAGGGCAATAACTCCATCAAAATTGGATCTGAAAAGATGAAACCTTTATGTAATAGGCAAGTCACCTACCAAATGGCATCCAATTATCTACATGTAATAGGCAATTCACCTACCAAATGGCATCCAATTATCTACATGTAATAGGCAATTCACCTACCAAATGGCATCCAATTATCTACATGTAATAGGCAATTCACCTACCAAATGGCACCGTTATACATAAGGGTTGCAGAGGTATTCTGGTTGCATGAAGTGTGAATGGACAGACATATGGAAAAAAGTTATTACCAGAGCTCCCACATATTGTTGCTGAATAGTGGGTTAAATAAACTCAATTGCTGCAATAAATCTTGTAAGACTTTTTGGCTAACATGTTGGTGGGTCACACTATTTGAATTATATCAGCAGGAGGCTGATTGCACTTGCATAATTAGCCATAAGTCAAGGATATGTATCTAAAATATAGTGCTTATTCATAACATGCACCAAACTGTGAGGAGTGAAGACTCCCATCTACCATCACATAATGGGCTGGCAGATCAGTGTCTATACTATTTGTTCTACTTCTGATTTTTAAGCAAACAGGAATATCCTGGTACGATGGCAGATCTAGGTTGCACTGTTTGCAGCTGGATGCATGTATAAAACTTGCACACAGTAAATACACCTTTTCTAAATTTGCTTCAGTCCTGTACACGCCCATTTACATAACAAAATTTTTTGTGATGTATCAAAAGTTATAAAATTTTGCCGACTTATCAGTTCAACTGAATGTAAAATAACTTTCAAATTTGAACAAAATGAAAGCAATAGTTTTTTAGTTATTCTGGCTCGAAGTTACTCTATATTTTATATATTCTAGTCCCATCTGTGGGAATAATGCACACTAGTAATGTCTGAATGACCTTACTATCAGTCAATTAAATTGCAGCTTTCAGGATTCTGAAAGTCAATTGTGTCATTTGGCTTGTGTTGCTACCACATGTAAATATAAACAAAGTCTAAAACTTTTTGAAAGGGTTTAATTAGACTGGTTGTTAAATTTATACACTATGTTAATTAACAAGGTCTTAAGCATGCCATGACCCCTGGTGAGCACCTGTCATATTTCCACCAAACATACGTCTGGATATTTTATGTTACTCATATTGTTTTGCAGATGGTCCAGAATCAACTATTATCAGTTATAAGCAGGTAATTATGACTATGTGGTTAGCACACTGGCTGCAAACACCAGAGGTCTTGGGTTCAAGCTCCACCAAAGGCAAAAAGCAATGTTTTCTAAGGCATCCATTTGCATTATCAGCAAGTACAATGCTAAACAGTTTGATGGGGAAGTTAACGATGTTCAATGGTAGTCCCCTGTGCAGGGAGAGTCACACCCTGTGCAGGTAAAAATCCCTCCCATGGAATACAAAAAAAGAGTGTGTGCCTGTACCCATTATGGAGGTTCTCCATGCACCATGGAATGTGTAACACCTGCCCAAAATTCTCAATATGATGAGTGTAGCTGTATAGAACTCACGGTACTAAATATATGGAAGAAGGGGAACCAGTCTAGAAATGGATGAAGATAAAATAGAGTATATATGGGTTTGGCTGGCCAGGATTGGTTGATAATGAAAGTAAAAGTTTAGTGAAAAGAATCTTTTGAGAGTTTACCCTAGTTGTAACTGAAAAAAAATAGAGACCATGTTTTAGTGATGGAATTTCAGTCCTTTTACAGACTTGAGTTTGGAAAACACATTTCTGAAATTAGCACCGGACTCTTTGGTGTGGAACTGAAAGCACATGTTTCAAACACATGTAGATCCAGAAAATGCTGCGGCTCATATTGTTTTATCTACACAGAAGCTGTCATCAAGGATATGTCTATACTGATAAATATAGGTTTGATCATGAGCATTCAGAAATTTAAAGTTATTGAATTTTTAAGATCATGGTATTTGCATAGGTTTACTATGGGAGCTGAATTAGTACCCCGAGTCCTAAAATACAGATGCTGAGAATCAGTTGCAATTCAGTAATCTATTTCAAAGGAACAAGTTGTTATGGATTTATGACATTCAACTGTCTTTTTGTTTAAATTACCCCTTTGGTTGATTTAGCTCCTCTGCATCCGGTTTTAGCCACATTTTGGAACTGCCTCTGAATATTTGCTGTGAATCAAAATGGCTTCAGATTACAGAATTTGTTTATGGTATTCAGTTCTTGAAATTCTAAATATTACAACCATCCAAATTTCCACTGCTTCATGCCCATGAGAAGTTAATTTTAACATGGGAAAGCAAAATTTTCCAGATGTGGGTAACCATGGGGAATAGAGCTATCTGTTACTATCTTTAAAAGGCATATACATGTACTGAAGAATTACTATTTTGAACAAGCAAGTAAAAGAATGAAATTACCTTACTCCAAACAAGTAAACATTTTTAAAAATCTGAAAATCAAAGGGACCGGGCTAATACTGCACAATAGATTTTTTTTAAATGGGGGGGGGGGGGGGGAAATGGGGGGGGGGGGGGCATTAGCCACACACACATACACACACTCCGCTGCAGATGACCATGATGATGATCATCATTGTTCTTGTTACTGTTGATGATCAAAGTCCAACCTATATACAATAACCACTTATGGAACTATCAAGAGAGGGTCTTTATAAGCAGGTGGTATTTATAAACAAGTAAATATATATTTACTTATAAATGGGACCTGTAAAACATGGCCTTTATAATATGCACATGGTCCTTATTTGTAATTGGACACTATAGCAGATTTTTTATTATTATTATTATTATTATTATTATTATTATTATTATTCTACAATGTGTTTAATATCTGGCCTACTGTAACTCCCGACCACATCACCAGCCTCCCTAGGTTATTAAAGGCTGATAATAACACCAATTTGTTTGATCTATATATAAACAGGAGTTAAATACTATAAAGGCTTCCCTGTCAGAGATAAAGTCAAATGCAGCAATAAATCTGATAAGACACCCAACTATCCTGTTGGTGGCCAGCAATGTCAGCAGCCAATTTCCAAGCAATGCAGTATGCCTATTATGACAGAAAATGGCTACACCCAAGGGCAACTGCGTATCTGCCTACTTGAGTGTATACACACAAAACCTTAATGTACGGTAAGCATTTATGTTACAATGACAAATTGTTTTGAAGGGAGAATAATAAAATAATAGAGTGATTAAATATAATTATAACAAATTTGATTGTTTCTTTCTGGTATAAAGCACTACTTCCACATGAGAAGAAAATTTTGAACCTGGTTTAATGTTACATTTATAATGCCATTCCAAAAAACATTATGCTGTTTGCTTTAGGCCGATAATATTTTGAAGAAAACGGATGAGACAAATGTGAAATTCTTTTTTGCAGCATAATGTGGAGATCAAAGATAAAGAACCATGTACAAGATTTTCTGCTAAACATTAAACCTTACATGGGCAACTATGACATTCTGTCGATTGATCCTCAATTTACATTTCATGGACAAAATACTTGGCATAACTATAAAGTTGCAGGTATGATTACTAGTGTGGAGGAGGGTACATTACACATGGAATACATGCTAAATGCATAGTTGGATATTCCTCGGAGATAAGTTTTTCCTTTTCCCTCTATTAACCTTCAAAATTTTTAAGAAAATTGTAGTTCACTGAAAGACAACAATTACACTGGTCTATGAAATGTCAATAACTTCCAAGAATGAAAAAAAAAAATTATTCCTTACATTAGACATCATGTGTCTAAGCCAAGTGACAAATTTTGCTTCAATTCCTTATTTAGGCTGCTTCTCTCTTAGTATACACTAATAACTAGCTACTGCAAGCTTTGAATAAAAGTAGTCCAAACGACCCAATTCTGCCATCGCATGTGCCGACAGATCAGGGTCTCTGTTGTTTGTTCTACTGATTAGTCCTCACAAACTGCATAGAGCCAGATCTGCCAGCACACTATGCAATAACAGATCTGGATCTGTGCAGTTTGCAGTTGGATCCGATGTATGAGCGAGTAAATATGAGAGTTATGATGTTGTTCATTATGTTGGAAAATTGTTCCAGACAATTATGGGTGGCAGTACAAGCTAAATCCTAGATAGCAAATTATTTTTGTTGTCTTTAATACAATCAATGTTCCAGTTAGCTATATTTAAAGGGGTGCAGTGCCCTGTCCTTATTTTTGTGAGTGTCTTTTCACTGTGCCTGTTTTTGATGATGCCTCTAATTTTTTCTAAACTCATCGTCTTTTTTCCATTAGCAATATTTAAAAAAAATTCCAGTCTTTGCATATACATAACATGTAGTCAACCATGTCTCCTCTGCTTACTGTTCATTTGTACTGGAAGGAACATGTGCAATGGCTATCAAACTTACACTGAATGTGGACGTTGATTTGATTCTCAACAAATTTCTAACATCGGTGTTGCACATTGAGTGCAGGGTCGCGGGTTTCCCACAATTCTTTGTCCTGTGTCCCCCAAATCCTGACCCTGTGCGCCACCCTGGGCTTGCTTTTTCATCAGAAAAAAAATTCAAAAACTACACCTACAGCTTTTCATTAGTGAATGTTCATCCATGTCTCTGCTGGCGCTAGCAATGACCAAAGTTGCAAAAGGTGATAAAAACTGTAAGATGGCAATGAATAATTATTTTAAAACAACGTATCTGGCAATGAAAACATTTAAGGTTTATGGTAGTCAGCTGACTTGCAATGTAAAGTGTTTGATGACTGCTAGTGTAACATATTTTTAAGGTTAAAGTCACTCCTTACAGCGAGGAAGATTTATTTTATTTTGAAGTTGAAATAATTACAAAAGAGACAACATTTATGTAAATACAAAATTTGTCATTTAATTCATGATTTGCAAGTGTGGAAAGAAAAGTAATTCAGAAATCATTGGTATTTATTATAATAAATGCTGGTAGATAATGAGTGTAATCTAAAGTTAAATAAGAGCAAGAGCCAGAATGGAAAAATCCATGGTGCAGCTAATTTCAGGTTCACCTGATATTCAAACATGTTAATGTTTTCATGAGTGATTTGAGCACATGATAAACCATTTATTCCATTAAAACATTTAGACAACAAAGTCAAGGTGGGAAAACTGTCAAAGCAAGTAAGATTATCTCATTTTTATAGCACTGTAAGTGCATTATGTACTATTATTTTCCTTTGTTCCTCTAAAATATTGTGTGTACCCCAAATTCTGGAGGGTGGGAGACACAGTGTCCCCTGCCCTTGGGATCCTACTACAACAGATGAAAACTTTAATAAGTTACTATCCCAAAACAGGTTATGAAATTACTAAAAGCTATTAGTTCTTTACATATGTATGTTATAGCTGTAAAACATTTCAATAAATCCACGATTTTATTTTTTTGTGTGTGCTGAATGACGAAACTGAAGTTGCCATTATTTGCCAGTTACTCAAGATTTTTAAATGCTTCACAAAAGGTGATAAATGAACAAGATTCGAGCCCAATCAAACTTACTAGCTGATTAAGAAGACATTTATGACTGTCATAACTACCATAGTTACACATTCATCAGGGAAGAATTGGTCACAAATAGGTATGTTGTTACAATGTACTATGAAATGACCTACTGATGTACATGTATATATTGGTACTGCTGCAAAAATTAATTTCATCATGAAATTAATATTCTTCTGATCAAAATTGTTTATTTTAATAAAATAATTAATATTTAAACTGTATTTGTTTATTATCTGTTTATAATGGGTCGCTATGTAAAACATGCAAGGTGCCCTTAGATGGTGTTTAATCATGCTTCTTTGCCTTCCTTGGTGCCCTTTAATTTTTAAGTTCTAGCTGGAACATGGACAAGGATGTCTTATATTAGTAAATATTTTAAAGAGAGCTGACATGCTTCTACACTTATGCATGAGATGAAAAGTTTATATCTAAATTAATTCTGATTCCTCTTCATATTTATAATTCCCAGCCTTGAATTAGGGTTCCATAACAAGAATTTAAAACTATCAGTGAATAAGCTTCTGATCGTTTCTGCAAGTGTGCAGATGTACTTTGATCTTAGCATATAAAACAAACCAACCAAGAACTGAACAAACCCTAGTGCTTTCTTAAACATTTCATCATTCTCACACTAAAAGTTTAAATAAAAAGAAGAAATAGAAGACTTGGTTTGGATTGGTAACAATACTCAACACACACATCAAAGATATTTTAAGAATTTATCCAGGCTAAAGACATCTGAAGCTTTTTTTCTGCCAAAACTTTTTACATGTGTATATTTACTGTATATACTCACGTATAAGCTGGATCCAAATGCACACAGCAAAGCCGGCAGCTCAGGGTCTATGTTGTTTATTCTATTGATTACTCCTTACAAACTGCATAGGCCCAGATCTGCTGGCATATTATGCGACGACAGGTCTGGGTCTATGCAGTTTGCAGTTGGTATCGGCTTATACGCGAGTATAAACGGTAAATGGTATTTTGAAGTACCATGACAGCAATCAAAATTATGAAAAATTGTTAACAAAAGTAAAATGATGACAAGGATGCACACTGGTAGCTGTGTGTGCTTATGGACACTGGCAAAGTCTTTGAAAGCAGAACTGTGTGCTTATGTAGACTGGCAAAGTCCTTGAAAATACATTTTGACACTGCTTAAAAGTTCAACAAGAGACCAAAGTGGACCTGAGATCATTCACCTGACTAGCTTTGTCTAATAGCCACATGCAATAGCATAGGCCAAATAATCTCAATAGTATGTACCGGTAGTCCGACAAATCAGCTAAAAAATAAGTTTGACATTTAAATTGTCTGTTTTGATGATTAGCATCACTACTTAGACAAAGTTCCAAATTGTGTACCAAATTGGATGCTCTTTCTGCCTCAATTCATTGGTAGTAGTGGACAATTTATACATGTACACCTGTGTACTAGAGAAATAAACATTCTACCGTTCTTCATCATTCAAAATTTTTCCAAAATAGGGTAATGTTTCCGTGTTTTTCAAATTTTTTTGCATTTCAATTAAGTGACTGTCATCTTGCCAATCAGATTTCCAAGAAAATATGACTAGCCTGATGACCATTGTTTGATGGGGATGAAAAAATGTGTAAAAAGTGTACAATAACGGCAGTTTTTGTAAATGATGAAAAAAGTAAGAATCTTTATTTTTCAAATGTACATTGAATCAATGCATATGACCCACTTGTCAAAGCTTAGTGGGATACCATCAGTCAAATATGATTAAATTCTGTTCAGTGGCTTTAGGAAAAAGGTGTTATGAGGTTCCTCTACTTCAATGGCATCATTTGTATGAATCTGAATGGCCCTGAAACTAAAATCCTTTCAATCAAACATGTTGAAACTCTGTTGCAGAGTTCTTGATAAAAAGCCATTTAAGGTTTTCCTACTCTAAGTAACAGCTGTCTTATTTGATGGCATATTATTATCATCATCATCATTATTATTATTATTATCATCATCATCATCATCATTATCATCATCATCATTATTATTATTATTATAATCATTATTATTATTATTATCATCATTATCATCATTATTATTATTATTATTATTATTATTATTATTATTATTATTTTGATTATTACTGTATTATTATTATTTCACCTTGTGAAAACTATCATGTAAACACACACCCACATTTGCCAGTCTCCCTGGATAAAAATGCTGATAAGAGCTCAATATTGTAAATGCCTCAGAATCATAGAGTATGTCATAAGCAGCAATGATACTGATAAACCCTCTGGCTACAAAGACAGTAGTCCACAATGCCAGCAACAAGCAAATGGTAATATGAATTGCCTAGATTCTGTAAATGACATCTGTGTATTCACTGTATGTCACCAGATTTTTGCACCAAACATGTTCTGTGAACTGACAGAAACTATGTGGTAGTCAAAATTTCTTAGCAGACTGATCATTATGTGATCTGTGTTTGTAAAACATGTATACCCCTGCTGTGTGTGTGTTGAGCGGGGAGGGGGAGGAGGGGTAAATATGCTAAAGTTCAAAGAAATCCCCTAAACTGACACCATTTTTCAAGATATATTTACTCTTGGTACATGTACATCTTTTTTGTATAAATTATAGTTTCAACATATTTTGCTCAGGCAATTCTTTGCCCATGAAGGCTTGCACAGAATGGAAATGGCAATTTACAAAATCATGAATTCACCTCCTGAAAATGTGTCAACCTTAAATATACGAGTATGTATAAGGTAAGTGGCAGCAGTGGTTTAACTTGGACTCTCCGATTTCCCTCACCCAGCTTTACACCAACCTAATGCCAACTTTGGAACTTTCATAACCATGTAGAGTGGAACTTTCATAACCATGTACAGTGGAACTTTCATAACCATGTACAGTGTACAGTGGAACTTTCATAAACATGTACAGCGGAACTTTCATAACCATGTACAGTGGAACTTTCATAACCATGTACAGTGTACAGTGGAACTTCATAACCACATACAGTGTACAGTGGAATTTTCATAACCATGTACAGTGGAACTTTCATAACCATGTAGAGTGTACAGTGGAACTTTCATAACCATGTACAGTGTACAGTGGAACATTTATAACCATGTACAGTTTACAGTGAAACCTCTAAAGACCAAAACCTCAGTAAACAAAAAAATCCCTTCAAACCAAATCATGTTTCTGGTCCCTAATTAGGGTCTATTCTAGAACCGAAAATTAAGTTGGAAATTACTCCCTTCATTTTCTGAATATAGGAGGGATTTCATGAAAAATTAAATAAAGGTAAGGCTTGAAAATATGTTCACTTTTTGCACATTTTTCCGTACAATAATTTACAAATTAGCATGAATTCTGTAATCACTAATCCTGGAATAGATCCTGTCACATTTTTCATTATTTAATTTCAATGAACTTTAACCTGGTATATCCAAACCACTCTAAATCTGAAAACTGAAGGATATTTTTGATCCAAAATGACAATTTTACACTAAAATTAATCCCATAAAACTGACCCTGAATAAAAGCATATGGGCCGCTCGATGGCCTTTAAGAGTAAAATAAAGAAAAACCCAAATACAGATACAATAAAAGCATGATAACCATATACAGTGAAACTCCTCAAAACCGAACCCTCAGGATACCAGAATCCCCTCAAGACCAAATTTATTTTTTAGTCCCGAAATTTTCCTTCTTTAATATCATCATTTTTTCCCCAGTAAACCGAAACCCCTCAACTCTGAACACCGGAACAATTTTCGATCCCAAATTTCAATTTTACGTTTAAAAATACCCCATAAAACCGAAACTCAGTTGAAACTTGGAAAAATATTTTAGCTGCTAAATTCCTGACACATGCTGGAACATATTAATTACGGTTAACAGGTGCTGTAGTAGTCTGATTGATGAGACAAAGACCCAGAAACTGCCCCAAGGGCACACGAGGTTAAAACAACACTTGACACACGCCGACATGGATTAGGGCTGACAATGGGCTAATCTGAAATCTTTGCACCATACAAAAGAGTCAACTTTTAAGGCTAATTACATGTATTAATAACTAAATGCATATATTTAAACCAATTGAGAAAGACCATGTTTATCTGCTGATTATCTAATTGTGATTGATGCTATTCATTTGGATACAAGATCAATAGAACATTGTTTGCTTGTTTTTTGTGTGTTTTTTTAAAGTTAAATATCAGAGCTTTATTAACCAGCCATGTGGCTTCGCTTTTGATGCTCCGCCGACGGAGACCGACAATAAATGTCAGATTCACTCAAATGATTTTCAATAGAGAAAAATCATTACATGCATGTATTTAAATAGCCATGACCGTCATTTGTCTTCACTCACTTGTCAAGATGTCAGAACGACCAGATAAACGTCATAGAATTGAACTATCCTTACAGGATAAAATTAGTCTAATCAAAGAGTATGAATATGTGCCAAAACCTACACTGAAGAAACTAGGGGAAACATTCGGCATAGGAAAATCTACTGCTTCAGATATTCTAAAGAAAATGGAATTCTACAAGAATGAATTTGAAAATAACAATTTTCGGTAGGAACGTATATTGTTCAGCTAATTATTCATTAAATGCATTTATTAAAAATAAAATAAAAAAATAACAGCTTTCTTAAATTTGGGCACTTTTACACACACAGACACTGATGCTTTTGTAACTGCATTCTCTCTCTCTCTCTCCACATAAGAGCTCAGAAAGAGATTTTTTTTCACATCTGCAAAAGCCTCAGTAAACCAAAAACTTCTCAAAACCGGAAAAAAATTGGGTCCCAAGGGTGTTTGGTTTTGAGGAGTTTCACTGTATATCTCTTTTAAAAGTTGATTGGCTATTGATCTTTTGTCATAAAAATATTTACTTGGTCATGTAATTCTTAGGTGAAAACAGAGAACCTCAGTAAAGCAAACATTCCTCAAAACTGATATTTAACTTGGTAAAGGCATTTCAGTCCTGAAAGGTTTCACTGTACACACATATTTACCCATGCATATTTACACCCACCCACCCCCAAACAGTGTTATGGCTGGAATGCAAAACCATAAAGTATATGTCACAGTGACCTAATTTTACTGATAGTCATAGTACTTCAAGTTATAAAACTTCATACCAAGTGACTCCATGAGCAACAGTACCTGAGAAAATGAGCTAAAGGCAAAGGTTAGCATAAATCACTGGGCCATGGACTGTCAGACTGGTAGTTTTCATGATAAATCACTGGACCATGGACTGTCAGACTGGTAGTTTTCATAATAAATCACTGGACCATGGACTGTCAGACTGGTAGTTTTCATAATTTCAATAGTCTGATTGATAGCAAAGTTTCAGTTGTTGCCAGTCAGAGTTTATTTATGCTATCATTGTTAATTTGTGAAAATCTGGATGATCGGATAATGTGAAAGTTCTCTAGGAGCTAACTGCGTAAATCCCTGAGATTCAATTGCCCCCGTTATGATTAGAACAATTGTGATTTGACTTTTCAAAACAAGGCTCTATAAATCTTTACCAGTTTCACTATTTTTATAAGGTAAAGTTGTATGTCAAAGACTGTAAATCAGACTTGTGTACTTGTCAAACAGCCACTTTAGTGCCACGGTCATCAAATCCCTAGTATGATAAACCATTCCATCTTTAAAGGATTAGAAATCACGAACACACAGTCAGTTAAAAAAAAAATTATTGTTGATTGATCTATTTTGAAAACCCATTCAATGCTAATAATGTCATAATGAGAGATCTCACCCTGGTTTCACTGTGGCCTTAAATCGTTTGTCTGTAGAGTCACAATAAGTAATGACTGGGTCTGAATAAGATTATGAATAATGGTGATATTTAAGGAATGAAAGTGTTGTTAATCTAGATATGTGTCTGACATTGTTTTGTTGGGAGGACTAGTGAAGATTCAACAGGACTAGAAAATTTCTCAATCCTTCTGGCTACAAGGAAATTTTATATACTATTAACCTGTATACGGCTCTTCTTTATAACACAGTATTGAAAGTCAATACCAGCCGACTGCATTATGTTCAAACTGTATTATATTGAGAATAGTGACATGTACAAAAACGCAATATATTGAGAACTGCGAATGTTCAGAACTGCGATATATTGAAAATAGCATAATATACCAAACCGTTGCATAGCAGGCACTATAAAAATCTGTTAAATAATGGCGTTTTGAAAAGAAATTGAAGATAAAAGACTAAGCTTCACCTTGTTTTCTTTCAATCTATATTGTTACACATTGGCAAGATTTTGGTCATGGGGTCTATAGTGGTATCACATTATATCCGGAATCACGTTATAATGAAGTGCATTATAATGAGGGAGATCTGTACATACATACACACAAACATATATACAATTCACTACTTTTCGTGGGGTACATTTTGTGGACTTTATGGTTGCTACTCAACTGTGAATTTAAAGAGCCAATAGACAGAATTTCTACCAACAAAAATGTCATTATTTGGAAAAACATGAAATTGACACCCATGAAAATAAATGAATTCATAATACATACCAGATTTCATTTGTGACCCTCAAGAGGTTTTTGCTTAATTATACTAATAAGGTTTCTATTTTTTAAAAATCACTCAAAGTCCAAAAAGTTCAAACAAGAGTGCCTCAAAGAGACTTATATTTTCTATTGTCTCAAAAGAATTTCCAGGAATCCATGACAAGTCCATTTCTTCTATCATTTTATTCCTCACCGTTGAATATTGAAACCATCTCAGATATTCTTAAAAAAAACTCCAACATACCAAATTTGGTAACAAAAATATTTTCATACATGTTGTAGTTAACATGTTCACAAAATACCTGAAATTGCAGCATAAAATGTGTTGTCATGGCTCTTGAACTTGAACCTGATATCATGGATAGAAGATCACTGAACTTGTCTCAAACAATTTCAAAATATACCCACATACTAAGGTTGCTTAAATCTATATTTAATATTTTTATGAACAAAAATAACCCAACTTACTGAGCTAGCATCATTCCATGTGTTCTTCAGATACATTGCAGTGCAACTAATACTGCTCAGATCTGGTCAAAATTCATGTGTATATGTACCAGTAACTTTGCTCATAAGCTCAGTGAAGTACATTTTAATGACCTTTAACTTGATCCCAAGGTCAATTAGGTCTGGTTTTCATACTCCTTCACAAAAGTGGTTATATTGGTGGTCAGATCTGCACCATTTTCATTCAGAACCAACAACATATTTCAAAAAATGTTTAATTGAAAACCGCATGTCAATGCCACTATTAGTGCAAAAGGAGTGGCAATAACAAGACTGTCAAGATGGCCACTATGGCATCATGTTGAAGGTCAGATAATGACCGTTTGCATTCAGAACCATTTTCATATTGCTAGAGTTTCTGTCAAAAACCCACGTCAATACAACCATCTGTTCTAGAGAAGCAGCCATATAGAGATTTTAACATAGCCATCAAGGTACCGTATATAATCGCATATATGCCGGGTCCAAATGCAAACAACACAGACCTTGATCTGCTGTCGCATAATGCGCCGGCAGATCAGAGTCTCTGTTGTTTGTTCTACTGAATAGTCCTTATAAACTGCATAGACCCAGATCTGTAGGCGCATAATGCGACAGCAGATCTGGGTCAATGTAGTTTGCAGTTGGTACAGACTTATACACGAGTATATACAATAGTCATTTTGGAGGTTGGATCAGAACATAATTTTAATATAGGAACAACTGTATCATGCAAGAAAGAAATACTGGTATGGCCATCCATTCTAAAGAAGTAGCTGGATTAAGATTTTCACATTCTGGGAGGTCACACGTACTGGTGTCATTTTCTTTCAGGACCAACTACATCTGGTGAGAACTAACCGTAATACAGTGGTGTCAAACTCGTTTGCTATGGTGGGCCAGATTTGATATAAATAATAAATAATAATAATAAATAATGAGTCTGGTGGGCCGTATGTTTGACACCCCTGCTGTAATATATAGATTATTTTGAGGAACAAATAAACATTGAAAATATGAGTCAATAAAAAATATTTTTGCATTTCTTTCTGTTATTATAACAATTTGTTACAATGTATAAAACTAATAATGAAGAATATACTGCCCGCTTAGGCAAGTGGAATTTAAGTCTGGGCAAGTGATTTTTGTAAAGTCACATGCCCTGAGTTAGTGTCTGTGCATATTTTTTTGAGCCCTTATGGTTGCCATATTAGAGGTCAGATCAGGGCCTATTTCATTTAGTACCAACTTGACAACATTAGAAGTCTTTTAGTGAAAGCCCCATGTCAATGTTACCAACCATTCAGGAGGAGATGTGATAACAAGATTTTCAAGATGGCCACCTTGGTAGCCATGTTGGATGTTTGATTGGAACCATTTTCATTTAGGACCCAACAGATATCATATATAGTCTTTTAGTGATAGCAATCATGGCGGTCACAATGAGATGTCAGATTCGTACCATTTTCATTTAGGACCAACAAGACATCAAAAAAGTCTGTTACATAAAATACCATGTGGGTCTGACCATCTGTTCAGAAGGAGTAGCAATAACAAGATTTTCAAGATGGCCACCATGGCAACCATACTGGATGTCTTAGGGGCACGTTTTCATTTATAGTCAACAAGACCTTGAAATGAATGGGTATCTAAAGTTTCATGACAATCATCCCAGTGGTTTAGGAGAAGCAGCAATAACAAACTTGTACTAACAGATGGATGATGGATGGAAGACTATGACAAGCCATTGCATAAGCTGTAATGGTTTATGATCAATTGAGCTAAAAATCTGTCAACAAAAAATCAAAATTGCTATAAAGGTCTGAAAAATACGAAATATGCATACTAAATTTCATTTGTCTTCCTTAAAATAAATTTGCTTAAATATGCTTGTAAAAAAAAGTCAAAATAGTTTTAAAATGTGTAAAAAACTGAAAAATAATGTCACAGTCACCAGAACCTAATCAGATCTTGGGACCCACTCAAGGCATCTAAATATCAAATTTGGTCTGGTTTGGCTCAATAGTTTTTTTTAGGTATCTTGCTTACAAGAAATTGTGTTACATGTATATGGATGGACAGACAGCACAAAACGAATATGTCTCCATCCCTGCAGTGTGAGTGGTAGGCATAATAAGTAACTTCCTTCCAGTGCCTATGTAAATAAGTATCAGGAGTACTTTTTGCGGAAAAAAAAAATTTCCATATTGCATGCATAATAGAGAGATTCAAAAGGAGACTATTAGGAGAGGTTGGAACCTTTCTAACCCCAAGGGTCTGTATTTGCACACTGAAGCTCAAAGACTCAACTTGTCCAAGGTCTGTAGTAATGAGTTTATCACCATTAATTCCTGCTTCTTGGTCCCAGAAATACTATGGGGACATTACAGAGCATTCTTATTTCTCTGCTGGGAATCATGCATCCATACACATTGTATTCAAAGTATAAGGCATCTTTCACACAAATCCCATGTCTGTACAAACTGAAATGGATTTCTTTCATTCACACAAATCCCATGTCTGTACAAACTGAAATGGATTTCTTTCATTCACACAAATCCCATGTCTGTACAAACTGAAATGGATTTCTTTCATTCACACAAATCCCATGTCTGTACAAACTGAAATGGATTTCTTTCATTCACACAAATCCCATATCTGTACAAACTGAAATGGATTTCTTTCATTCACACAAATCCCATGTCGGTACAAACTGAAATGGATTTCTTTCATTCACACAAAGGTAACTTTTATATTCCAAATCTCCTACAAGGAACCAATTTTTAACTGTTTCATGCATGCCAGATTGCAAACAGTGTAAGATTAGATCTGCAATCTCATAATACATGAGCAGGTCAGATCTTAAAATGTTTGTTAACCTTGTATGCATTATGCACCTGGAGATCTGGGTTTACACTGTTTGCCATTGGCTTTGCACTATACATGAATAAAGATGGCCAGGTACTTCTCCCATGATAAGACCAGGCTCTGTATCCTAGAAGCTTTTGTGCAAGAAGCTCCAGCACAAAAGTCCCAAACCTTTGACAGTCTATATCTCTAACTGGAATAAAGCTAGAATCAGGAAGCTTTCAGATATTTATTAACTTGGGTCCCTATACTAGACTGCTAAATTTCCATGACATATGTACACCCTAAGTATCATTGCTTTTGTTTGGTTTTTGCAGTGTTTAACACCATTTTTTAGCATATGCTAGGTTATACATGGTGGCCAGTATATTTGGTGGCAGAAAAACCCGGGAAGTACCACCGACCCACGGGAAGCTACTGGCAAGCTTTTCTCACATATCCACATTGGTCGAGGCAAGACTCAAACCGTTGACAGAGATGCGATGTCTGAGTGATCTGTAAAGGTGAGCGCCTTTGACCACTTGGCCATCTGTGGACCCCCCAAGTATCATATCTGATTTTGCAGGTATTGAGCTCAAGCTGGAGTTTCCTGCTCAAAATGTTTGGAGAATATGGGGCCAGGCCATTATCAAATTCTAAGACTGAGTCTGAGATTGAGTTTCCACTAGCAACCAATCAGAAATGACCTCTCAAAAGTAAAGTCATTTGTGATTGGTCAAAAAACAAAATCTCTGGTTCAAACTCATGCTCAAGAGTTTTATGATTTCCAGCCCTGGGGACCAGGCTAATAAGCTTGTCACACTGTAGGGGGTGGGCTTCCTTGTGTGGCTGATTATTTTCAGTTGCTAAGCAATTAGATGTCGAGTTAGAGGGCAGAAGAAATCAGCCTGAAAATGCTACAACTACTACTTTACTACTGAGTTTGATTATTATACGGTAGTTTGATGGCAAAGGAATCAATAAGTTCTCAACCATAAATACACATTACATGCCTACAGGCTAAGGTGATGTCACAGTTCAAGAAAGACATTCACAAAATAAGATGTCAATCCTAATAATGGCATGAGAATAATTTTAAAAGCTGGGAAGGTCTGTGGCAATTTGGTAAAATGTGGGGGAAACTCATGAGTCTATACCTTCATACATTCCACAGAATTTTAGGCACACTCACAATCTCACTTTTTGAGTGTAATCTCTTACAGAACATGAGGCTTGAGTTAGCCTGATATTGCTCATATGGCTTACATATTTAACAGTTGATCATTTCACTAAGCAGGCTTATGTAGTATTGTAAGAACACAACCATATGTAAACTATCTCTAAAACATTATATCATACTGAGTTTGCATATTCCACTGACAAGCTCTGACAATCAGATGCAAGATCACCTCATTATTTTTTTGTGGATCTCGCTCATTATCGAACTTCTCCAAGACCCTTATGATATAAACCCATATTCCAAGTTTGATCAAAATCGGATGAGAAATATGGTCTCTGGTGCTACCACAGTAACACAGGTATGAAACAGCTGGGTACCCATGGTTGCCCTTATTCAACTCAGTTGCCATTTACCAAAGGTGCAGTCAACATGCATGTGGAATTTCAACTGTGATGGAGGGGGAGATGGGTCTTTAGTATCCTCTCCTACTGTCATTCTAATTATTACTAGTAGACATCTGTACAGAATACTCCTCCCAAACAGTTAGTCAAATATTTCTTCTGCACAGCATAACTTTTGTTAACTTAGCATTACTGAATCCATCCCCTTCCTTAACTTAGCTCCTTCCTGCCAACTGTTAAAATTCTTGCACAAAACAAAATCCTTCCTTTTACTGTAAATCTGGTAATTTTATGTAATTCATTATGCATGCATTCACACTGCTGAAGTCAATAATACAATCAACTTACTCTGCTTGCATGTGACCATTTGAAACAGGTTAGATATTAATGGGTTCTAGAATATTTATGCCCAACCATGACAGTGCTAGGGGCATATAGTGTTACCCTTGTCTATCTGTCAGTCCATCCATGACAGTGGTAAGGGCATATAGTGTTACCCTTGTCTATCTGTCAGTCTATCCATGACAGTGCTAGGGGCATATAGTGTTATCCTTGTCTATCTGTCAGTCCATCCATGACAGTGGTAGGGGCATATAGTGTTACCCTTGTCTATCTGTCAGTCCATCCATGACAGTGGTAGGGGCATATAGTGTTACCCTTGTCTATCTGTCAGTACAACCATGACAGTGGTAGGGGCATATAGTGTTACCCTTGTCTATCTGTCAGTACAACCATGACAGTGGTAGGGGCATATAGTGTTACCCTTGTCTATCTGTCAGTCCATCCATGACAGTGGTAGGGGCATACAGTGTTAAACTTGATTATCTGTCAGTACAACCATGGCAGTGGTAGGGGCATATAGTGTTACTATTGCCTATCTGTCAGTACAACCATGGCAGTGGTAGGGGCATATAGTGTTACCCTTGCCTATCTGTCAGTACAACCATGGCAGTGGTAGGGCATACAGTGTTACCATTGCCTATCTGTCAGTACATCCATGACAGTGGTAGGGGCATACAGTGCTAAACTTGTTTATCTATCAGTACAACCGTGACAATGGTAGTGGCATACAGTGTTACCCTTGTATGTATGTCAGTACATCTATGACAGGGGATAGGGGCATACATTGTTACACTTGTTCATCTCTCAATACAACCATGACAGTAGTAGTGGGATGCAGTGTTACTCTTGTCCATTTGTCAGTACATCCATGACAGGGGATAGGGGCATACACTGTTACACTTGTTCATCTCTCAATACAACCATGACAGTAGTAGTGGCATGCAGTGTTACTCTTGTCCATTTGTCAGTACATCCATGACAGTAGTAGTGGCATGCAGTGTTACTCTTGTCCATTTGTCAGTACATCCATGACAGTGGTAGTGGCATACAGTGTTACCCTTGTCCATTTGTCAGTACATCCATGACAGGGGAGAAGGGCGTACACTGCTACACTTGTTCATCTCTCAATACAGCCATGACAGTGGTAGAGGCATATAGTGTCCATTTGTCACTATATCCATCCATCATACTGTGGTTAAGTTTTGCATTTAATCCATTTTTGTGGTGGAGCATCCATGTTAAATGAACACATTTCAATTATTTCATTTCTTTAACAGACATATAATCCAATCCAATCATTTAAATAAGTCACTGGTCACTTTTAAAATGGTATCCAACCTCAAGTAAATTTAGATATCCCTAACAACATTTGTCTTAAAAATGCAATAAAGTCTTCATTGATACCAGTGTAAGGACACTAATTAGGTTAAAGATTGATGACAATTATTTTTACTCCAAAAAATGTATTTTATCACATTGCATTCACCATATCCATATTTAGCATAAATCAATCATGTCACAATCTGATTTAAAAACTGGCAAGTCAATAAGGCTGAAATATTTACCTAAATTTCTAAATATGAACACAGCATACAATAACTGCAACAATGTCCTTTAACTGAACTGATCTGAAACCCAACCTTTCCCTTCATCTTAAAGCTAACAGCAAGTCGAGCCCACAATCAAAGGTCTAGTGTAAAATGTGTGACCTTGACCAAAAAGTCAAATGGGGAGGGTAAGTATGTCATGGAATTAACTGCTCCATAAAATGATTCATATGAGAAATGAACAAAATCCATCAAGGGGTTAGGAAATGTATGGAAGTAAAGAATATGTAACACAACTGTTAAAGAAATGTTTCTACTTACTGTGACCTTGACTCCAATATCAAAGAGGTGAGAGCACCTGGGACAGAATGAATTGTCTTAGCTTCATAATGATTCATCCCAAGTATAAAGAAAATCCATCACAACATTTAGGAAATATAAGCAAATTGAAAAACTTCAATTAAAACATTTAATGCAAATTTTCTATGATCGTGACATTGACCCCAAGGTCAATGGGGCAAGTGTGTATGCCACTGAATGAGTTGTCTTATCTTCAAACTGATTCATCCAAAGTAAGAACAAAATCCATTACAGAGTTTAGGAAATAGAAGCAAATGAAAAACTTTAACTATTATATTAACACAAAGTTTCTATGACAGTGACCTTAAACCCCTAAAACAAAAAGGCAAGTGTGCATGTGACCAAATGGATTGTCTTACCATCCTGATGATTCAATCCAAGTATGAAGAAAGTCCATCCAGAGGTTTAGGAAATATAAACAAATTAAAAAACTTTAACCAAAACTTTCATGCAGATTTTCTTTGACTGTGACCTTGACCCCAAGGTCATAGGGGCAAGTAAGTGTGTTGCAGAATGAATTTTCTTAGCGTTATAATGATTAATGCCAAGTATGATGAGAACCTATCATGGGGTTTAGCAAATAAAAAAGCTTTAACCAAAACCATAATACAAATTTTCTCTGACTGGGACATTTACGCCAAGACAAAAGGGGCGAGCAAGCATGTCGTACAATGAATTGTCTTTGCTTCATAATGATTCATAATGATAAGTATGATATGAATCTATCAAGGGATTTAGGCAATATCTGCAAATGAAAATCATTAACCAAAACCTTAACAAATAATTGATGCCACTATTGCAGCTGTTGGAAAAGCAAATACCATCTCTCGCTTCCCACTACAGTAGGCTAAAAAACTTTTTTTAATGCAACTGGAGATACACATTTACTAACACCAGATGTACCACGTGCATGTTCATTTACATGTTACTAATTTTGTAAATGTTTGCAGGCAGTAATCTAAACTAAGCCAAAACGTTGCAGCCATATTGAACAACATCACTGCGCAATGCTAAGTATTTGCAGTTATGTGATGAACAGAAACTATTTTGTTTTCATAAAACTAGGGTCTATTTTGGGGTGCACCATTGTGGAGTTCACACTAATTTCTAAAAAACTGCACTGAAAATCAATGAATTGCACCAAAATTGCTCATCATATTTTGAAGTCCTACCTTTATTTCTTCAATAAATCCATCTTACATTAAGATTAATTCGTCCCTTTTTTGCACTTTAGAAGACATTCGTTTTTATAAAATTCATTCCATAATATGATAGGGTTGGATGGGTACAGACACTAAAGACTGTAAAATAGAAATAATAAGTGCATAAACTTAGTTTTGAAGTTGGTAAGGGTTGCATGCACTTAGATTTTATATGCACCTTTTGATGGTGAAATGGATCCCAATATAATTCTTCACAGGTTTCAATATTTGTGCTGATCAACCATATTGTAAAAGATATTAAACACAGCTTGATCAAAGAACCTGTAGATAAAAAGAAAGAACATGAAGATTCAGAACTGGTATAAATAATCGCTCTGATTGCTTCATGTGAGACACAACACTGATCTGAATAGCAAATTGTATGTGTTGTTCCTTTACACATAATTATGCATTTACCGTATATACTCGCATATAATCCAGGTCCAAATACAAACAACATAGACCCTGATCTACCATCGCATAATGCGCTGGCAGATCAGGGTCTATGTTGTTTGTTCTACTGATTAGTCCTTACAAACTGCATAGACCCAGATCTGCTGGCCCATTATGCGACGGCAGATTTGGATCTATGCAGTTTGCAGTTGGTATTGGATTATACGCGAGTATATACGGAATATCTGCTATATAAATGTAGGGATGTCTATGTTGCACTTTATTTCGTACAAGTTTATCTTTATGTGTACACTCAATATCCTGAGTTGACAGTCTTTCGACATTTCAGGTATTGCCTTCAAAAGAAAAGTGTTCAATAATATTTCATGTATATTTGCTTCGAGATTTCCTATTTCAACCCAGAAATCAAAGGAGTTCTCCCTGAATTTGGATCTGATACTTGGACTATATCTACAACAAAGAAATTGACTATGCTGATAAAGAAACTTGAGAAAAACCTTAAAGTTCTGTGAATAACTTTAATTTACTCAAATTTACAAAAGGTCAAAAGGTCAGAATTTAATGAGTTTGAGTTCAAGCTCAGAAAATTTTAAGAATACAGGGCCAGACTTCATTCTTTATTTAGAAAGGATTGTTACCACAGCATCATGACTATAACTGCACGAGTAAATTGTTACAGAAGAAGCATCAATTAGATCTTCCTTCAAAGGAAAGGGATCATTTCTTTTTTAAACTCAAAGTTTTTCTATAGAAATAATTGGCAATCCCTTTGCCTTACAATCACATAATTATTTTGACACCTGAAACTACTAACAACAAATTATTTTGCCAATAAGTTTCTATATTTAACACTTAAGCATATAACAAAATTGTTTATTTGGAGTTTGTGGAGGATTTAATTTTGTTTTTCTTGATGGGGAATGAAAGTCCATTAAATTAAATTACCAAAAAAAAAGCATTACACTGCTATTCTTGGGAATAATTTCTTGAATTAGAAACAAATGTAACAGTTTAATTATATTTTGTACGATAAATATCCACCTCCATATTCCTTTTAGGCAAACAACCATGATCTATTTTCAAAACTTCTCGATTTCAAAACTTCAAGGTGAATAATTTTGACCTACCGTAGCTTCTCTCTCAATTTTTTTAGACCAATAAAACTTTCAAGGATTTTCACACCTTTGACTCCTTTGTCAATGAAATTTTAATATCTAAAATAATAATGTCTAAAATTTAATGGTTTTGGAAGAATCATAATGTTGTGTGTGACAAATTTGTGGGGTCAAACTGTTTACCAAAACCCCAAACAAACAATGCTTTTTTTCATGGTCATATAATTTAATGGACTTGCATTCCCCATGAAGAAAAACAAATTTAATTCCTCCACAAACTCCAAATAAACAATTTTATTATATGCTTAAGTGTTAAATATAGAAACTTACTGGCAAAATAATTTTCATATTTTTTTAATTCCTATATTTTCACATGTGAAAAATATATCCTTATATTTTCACATGTGAAAATACAAGATTTCCCATCATGCCATGTGATGCTTGATTGTGTGCATCAACAGAAGTTATACATGCAGCAAGAAAAATGAGCACTTTGTGAGCTAAAACAAATAAATAGAAACTGAATTACATTTCATACATGGAAATTAATTTTTGCTGAAGAAATCTGACTCTATGCCGTTTGTGTCTCTATGAAATTATTTCCCCTACTTCCTTGACAACAATGATAAACCTGGTGTGATGCATTACTGAATCGGACTTGCTTTGTGGTCAGATATGATCAAATAGTTTTTAAAAATGTCAAAAATGTAATTTACTGTGACAGATTAAGTCATCCCAATTAAGTCACTGATATATATATGATCAGCCTAAGTAAATTTATGAAAAGGGGGGTGAAGTGTTGTGCTGAAGAGCGAGTTTAATCTTCCAAGCTTTGATTCTGGAGCAAGTTTGGTATATAATAAAAAGAAAGTTTTCTTTCCTGCATAAATACCAGATATATTTCATCTTGTGGTGCCAAAAATGCCACTCATTAAAATATCATGTTTTTGTACCACATGATGAAATATATCTGGTATTAAGGTAGAAAAAACAAATATCCTCAATGTCTTTTTCATGGTGAATTTAATTTTATGGATCTTCATTACACACAAAGAAAAGCACAATTAAATTCTCCTCAAATTCTGATCAATATATCTGTAACAAATGATACTCAGTAGAGAAGAAACTATGTGGGTTTGGTTTAGATTTTGGTTTCTGGTGTTTTTATGAAAGAGCAATACTTTTGAAGTGTTGGGAATAATTATAAAAAAGTTGCCAAGGCAACTAGAGTAAAGTGCCTTGTCTAAGTACATGGCATGGTAGCGGATCTGGGTGTATTTTGATGGTGTCGTGAGTCCAATACCTTAATCACTGAGTCACCCTGTAATGTTGTTCTTCAGCCAGTATTGTGAATTCATTTATTTTTTGGTTTTGCAAAAACTTTCATTTTTGGAGGTACTTAATTTAATCAACTGGATAAGGAGTTCTATTGTTTCCAGAGAAAAATCACTGATGATTACATTTTTAGTTTATAGCAACCATGAAATCAATGAAAAATGGTACTCCACGAAAAATAGTGAATTCGAAGTATATTGTTGTAATTGATATCATTATAATTGAGATCATTATAAGCACAGTTCACCGAATAAATCATGAATAATTCCAAGAGCAAAAATTACATTACCATGTTTGTCCAATGATAACCCCATGCTTGATGAGAAGCCCAGTCCAATTTTTACAAGATTTTGGCAAGTACTGAATAAGGATATCTTTGTCTGATAATAAGCCTACCTCTACTTTTGACAAATTTACCATAGGTTGGCCCCCTGGTCTTATCATAGAACAAATACTGTAAATAAAGGAAACCACAATGAAAACTCCCTCTGTACAAAATGTTGCCTAAAATCAATTTAAAATTTAATCAATATTAATTTCCATGTCTGAAATGTAATTCAGTTTCTATTCTATTTTTGCAAAAAAAAAAGATTGTTACCACAATATCATGTCTATCTGAGCTAAAGGAGTTGCAATAACAAGATGTTCAAGGTGGCTGCCATGGCACCCATATTGCATGTCAGATCGGCACAATATTCATTTATCACCAACTAGACATTGCAAGAAGTCTTTTAGTGAAAACCCCATGTTGATATGAACATCCATTCTGGAGGAGTAGCAATAACAAGATTTTCAAGATGACCCCATTGTGACCATACTGGATGTCTGAGGGGCACCATTTTCATTTAGGACCAACTAGATATAATAAGAAATCTTTTAATGAAAATCCCATGTCACTATGAACATCTGTTCAGGAGGAGTAGCAATAATAAGATTTTCAAGATGACCACCATGGTGGACATATTAGATGTCTGATGGGCACCATTTTCATTTAGGACCAACTAGACATCATAACAAGTCTTTTAGTGGCAATACCCTGTTAATACAATGATCTGTTCAGGAGGAGTAGTGATAACAAGATTTTCAAAATGGACACCATGGCTAATATATCTGATGTAAGATCGGTACCATTTTACGATGAACTAGCCATTATAAGAAGCCTTGCAGTTGACAACCCCATGTCTACATGACCATCCAATCCTCTGCAATAACGATAACAAGATTTTCAAGATGGCTGTCATGGTGGCCATATTAGATGTCTGAGAGGAACCATTTTCATTTAGGACCAACAAGACCTTAAGTTGAATGTGTTTGTAAAGTTTTGTGGCAATCATCCCAGTAGTTTAGGAGGAGTAGTGATAACAAACTTGTGTTCCTTGACAATGGATGGACAAATGGCTCTTCTGGTCTATGATTAGTAGAACTAACAAAAACGAAGAAATAAAAAAAAAATGTACATTGTCTACTTGGTTCTTTATTAAATTCAGTATTCTCATAGCATTGCTGCTGTTATGCTTTTATCAGATTTGTGCTAATGCTTAATGTATAATTCCCCCCCCCTCCCCCCCAGGATGCAGAATAGGCCTGATGCACCTTCCTGCATGTCACGAGAGGTGACTAATGGAGGCTATATTTTTGCCCTCTGATGTTGCTTGTGACAATGTTCCAGCTGAGAAGGTCTTTAGACTTTTTAAAAGAGTGCAAATATAAAATACTGGACTTTTTAAAAGAGTGCAAATATCAAATACTGGACTTTTTAAAAGAGTACAAATATCAAATACTGGACTTTTTTTCTTAAGGATTTAAACCTTTTATGTCTTCATCTTTGTTTTGTGTGCCTTTTGGGGATACCTAAACTTACTTGGCACTGTATAGCCAGGATTGTGCTGATGTGTCATTAAACCCTATACACAGTTACTGTTCTTTTATAGACTTATTGCTTTAACACTTTTAAATCAACAGACCAATTACCGTTTTGTTCATCATGTTCATTTTATTCTATATTTTTGTCAACAACAGATAATCACTACCAGTTTGCATTGTCAAATCGGACAAGTCGGTCTGTCATGTTTTGTTTTATTGGCACTGATACAGATTAAAACTCATGCAAGACAAATAAATCCTGTAGAATCGCTAAAATAATGAAACAGATTTAGATTTAAATCTAGATTAGACATTATTAACTTTGGTCCAAATATATAAATAGACCATATTATTTTCAATGTCAAAACAACCCAGTATAACATGATTAATGGCACATAAAACTGTATTTGACTTAAGTAGAAGCTTGCAATTACCTTTAAAAAAATCAAATACAGCAAAACAACTGATAAGTGATGTAATAATATACATAAATAGGCTATTGTTGGTGCAGATCAAGGTTTTGTGGCAAAAAAGCTATAAATAAGCAATAAAGTTGAATTATTTTCCAAAAATATCTTACGCCCCGATAATAAACTCCTATTTCAGTGGATTTGGATTATATTTATAAATAATTCCTTTCATATTGTGCCAAAACTATTTCTCTGTGTTTGACATTTTAAGCTGCAGTGATAATAACAGATTACCATTTCTGTCTATGACAGCAATACATTGCCATGGTAACAGGTACATTCGATATTACTTCATTCAGCCACTGTTCTGAACACACAATTCAGTGCTTGACAAGGAAATGTACCTTGTCCAACCATAATACTCAATAGCATGACAAGGAAATGTACCTTGTCCAACCACAATACTCAATAACATGACTAATGCTCTGAAGGACATCTTTTATGTGAATAAGATCAATGCTTTAAAGGACATCCATGAAGGCACCTTTTCACAAAGGACACTTTCAGCAAACATAACTGAAAATATACACTGCACACACACACACACACACATACACTATATATATACGAGATCCTACAATTGTTGTATTTGCTGGAGTTGATGGAAAAATTATGTCAAATGACTCTTTGCTAACTTGATATGTTGAACATTGGTCATACACTGCACATAATTACGCCATGCAGTTTTTGATCAATGTGTTTTCTCAACTGTTTAAACACTCTTCAGCCACAAAGCACTTGACAACAGTGGTGTTAAAGACCTATAAAACTGTTCCACTGGACAATTGCCCCAGGGTCTGTACTACAGATATTACATCAGTCCCTCACACCATGTGTTTTTTAACTGTATTGTGTGACAGTGTGTTAGCACATATCAGACCTTTAGAACAAAAAATGTGTAGCCAATTCCCAAATTAAAAAGAACAGAGATACTAACAACAAACACTAATTTTTATTATTATTTTTCTGAAAAAAAAATACTCATTTAAAAAAAAAATACTTTGAGAGAAAACTAGTGAAGCATGGAAGGATAAGTACTAAAACAGAAGCAACAGTAAATCTGGAACCAAAAATGACACATTTTCTGAAATATTTAATAATTACCTATATCAATGTTTTTTTTTATTTTGGTACAACTTTTTATACCTCTTTAGAAAGTTTTTATTTTAGATTTCATAATTATCTCACTACCTCATTAACTTCTATAACAAATGTCCAGCAAAACCCATTAGAATTTTGTTACATGTTATCCCATTAGAATTTTGTTACATGTTATCCTTTAAATAACAGACATGTATTTAGTCTTTTGTATTTAAAAAAAAAAACTTTCTGATATTAAAAATTTAAATTTGCACTTGTTCACTTACTTACTATATATGTATAATGGCTTTTGTATGAATACATAAATATTTCTTCCTAAAATTCTGAAAATCTGCTATTTACAGGAAAATAATCTATACATACATCTACATATCAAAATGTTAATTTTCCAGAATCCCCACGATCTAAAGAACCTCGGCCAATATAAAAAATGTTAACTCATTAAAACATGTTTAAAGTGAGCCTCATGGGACTCCAGAATCCCATCTCTCCATAATTGGTTACATCCTTTCAACAAAGGTACATATGGCAAAACATGACTTACTGGACACCTTGATAGAAAGAAGACCTTTTAAAAAAGGACAGCATTTAAGGAAACCGTCATCTTCATACTGGTTATATTTCTCACCTGTCCACAAAGGGAAAATTCATGTTCCCTTGAATGTTCTGTATAGACTGGTTCAATGTTTATAGATTTATTTTGAACTAAAATCTCAAATGACTTATTTAGTCCATGTATAACACATTCTAAGGTCTTCTGTGACCTCTGAAAACTAAAAACTACCAAAACCTTGAAACAAAACTTTAGGTCAACAGCATGTAGACTTTACAAAATCCTACAGTATTTCCTATTTCCTATTACATGACTGTCTTCTATAGACAGGTTTTGTAGTACGGTATGGTTGACTGGTGTTTACTGACCAACAGGGCTCAATGACCTTGACCTTGACCTTTAATTAAGGTATATGGTCTAAAACAAAACTTAATGTGCAGAAACCATTATTTTCTTATTAGACTTACCATGAAAGTGATGCCTGAAGTTTAGAACCCACAATCTATAGGTTTCATTATTATCCTAAGTGCAAGCCATCCACAGAGGTTTGTCAAGAAACTTTTTCTTGTACATAAGTTAATCTGCAAAACCCATTTTTCTTTGAGCCACAATAACCTTGACCTTTGACCTTTTAGCCCCCGAATCAATAGGCAGCTTCCATACTTTAAGTGCAAGCCCTCCACAAACTTTGGTCTAGATCTAAAGATATTATCCAAAAACCATTTTTCTTTGAGCCACAATAACCTTGATCTTTGACCTTTTAACCCCCGAATCAATAGCCCGCTTCCATACTTTAAGTGCAAGCCCTCCACAAACTTTGGTCTAGATCTAAAGATATTATCCAAAAACCATTTTTCTTTGAGCCACAATAACCTTGACCTTTGACCTTTTAACCCCCCGAATCAATAGGCCACTTCCATACTTTAAGTGCAAGCCCTCCACAAACTTTGGTCTAGATCTAAAGTTATTATCCAAAAACCATTTTTCTTTCAGTTACAGTGACCTTTCCAAAATTAATATGCTTCATTCTTACCCATATGTAAGTCATCCACAAACTTGGGTGAAGGTACAGGGTTAATAACTTCAATCCAATGCAGAAACCATTTTTGTTCTTTCAGTCACAGTGACCTTGACTTTGAAATTCTAATGCCAAAATCTAAAGGGTTCTTCCTTGCACCAAGTACAAGCCTTCCACCAAGTCTGGTACAGGTATGTGATGTAGAACTAATGTTACTGTGTGGACATTATTTGTATTCTTTCAGTCCCAAGGACCATGCCCTTTTACTTTTGACCCTAAAATTGATAAGCTTCTTCTTTGGCCAAAGTGCAAGCCATCCACAAAGTCTGGTAAGTGTAGAAGCTGGAGAACTTGAAGTATTATTTAGAAACAATTTTTCTTCTTTCAGTCACAGTGACCTTGACCTTTGACCTTATGATGCCAAAATAAGTTGTGTTCTTCCTTACCCCAAGTGCATGCCATCCACAAAGTTTGGTAACTGTAGATGTGGAGAAGTGGAGTTACCGTCCATAAACCATTTTTCTTCTTTCAGTCACAGTGACCATGACCATGATTTTCTGACCCCAAATTCAACAGAGATCTTCCTTAACCCAAGTGCTTGCCATCCATAAAGTTTGGTAACTGTAGATGGTGGAGATGTGCAGAAATGAAATTGGTAACAAATTGGTGGATGGATGGACACCATCATAATATATATACTCCATCTTCTGGTGGGTCTATAGAAATTAATAAATTGAAATGTCAAAAAACTTCTAGTGCATTACAAAAATTATTTTTAAATATAATTAAGTTGTCCCAACTTTTATGGTGTCCCAATATATATATACTGGTATGGTAAACATGGTAATGACCTGGGGTCCATTCTTCATTCTACCCATGATTTCAAGAGAACAGTGGAGTTATGATTTGCCAGCTGCTGTTTTCAAAGTGAGTCTTTTACCAAGCTTAAGAATTATGTTTATGAATATTTGTATTATCTGCTATCCTTATGTCGTAAAAGATGACCTGGATGCATTTCAGCTTTTAAGATCTATGATCAGTACATAATCCATTAAACCAAATATTGTCTTTATGAAACAAGGTTTCAATATTCTGGATCCATTCTAGGGAAGTACATACCTCTTGAAATAAGAAATGCTCCATCAATTTCATCTTCTATATGTCAAACAGCTAATAAGATATCTATGTATGCATTCATTTATTTTGTACCTTCAAAATTTAACTGTAACAGCTGTAGTAATTTTTATTCAGACAATTTGAATTAGATATCTTCACTTCCAGTCATGTGTTTTACACCAGTAATTAACTTTGTACTTTTATAGATGTTTTGAAGGCTTCATGTACACATATCAAATGTGTGTTAAAAAATTGTTCCTAGTTTTCTGTGTAGAGTTAGGTGTGAGAGTGAAAAATGTGTGTGTGTGTGTGTGTGTGTGTGAAGAAAGAGAGACTAAGAGAGTGAATTATGTTAATACTTTGCCAACATGTAAAAATACATGTAATAAATATAGCCAACTATGAGAGAGAATTATGTTAATGTTAATGTAAAAATTAAGGCAGTAAATATACCCAACAATGAAAGAAATGCATGCAATTACCTTTAGGATTGTGTAGAATGTACAAAATATGTGGTATAAAATTCATGTACATAAGAAAATTAAAAAATATCAACAAAGTCAATACCAAATATGACAAGGTTGTTTTGATACAAAAACTGACTGGATATAAGGGGACGTAAGTCAAACTGGAAATAGGGGGACATAAGTCAGATATATTTTGATAGTGTGAGTTATCCTTTTTGTGCTGTGAAAGATGAGTTTGCATTTCATTTTTGGTTGGGAATATAAAAATAGATTAGTGTTGGCTGATTCACCCTCATTATATTACATTACTATTATTATTTACAACAAAAATTATACAAAAAGGTCCATGAAGTCTGTGGTAACAATATCAATTAAGATGGCAAATATTGGATGATCAGTAATGAAATTACAATTACCATATATACTCACTTATAAGTCAAGTACAACTGCAAACTGCACAGACCCATATCTGCCATCACATAATGCCATCAGCAGATCACGGTCTGTGTTGTTTGCAGTTGAACCTGACTTGTAAGTATATACAATAGCTGGGCTCAGACTGGGTTGAAAGAAACCCTTAAGGCCAATTATGGCACATGGGGAAAATTACCCTTTTACACTAGTATAAAAGAAAGGTCATTTCAAGGTTGTCAGTATCATCACTAACTTAAATGAATTTTGAGACAAATCTGAGCAAAGTTGTAGGTAGTTTGACCTTCACAAAAACATCCTTTTTAAAATTATTTGTTTTCCTAACACACTTCTTTGTCAAATAAAGAATATAATTGGACTGGACTTGAGATCCATCAACTTATGATGTCCTCGCACTATCCTTGTCATAAAGTAAAAAAAAGACAATATCAAGAGGATATAATGGAATTCAGTGGATAAATGATGATCACTGAATTAAGTGGATAAATGATGATCACAGAATTCAGTGATAAATGATGATCACAGAATTCAGTGGATAAATGATGATCACAGAATTCTGTGGATAAATGATGATCATGGAATTCAGTGGATAAATGATGATCACAGAATTCAGTGGATAAATGATGATCACTGAATTCAGTGGATAAATGATGATCACAGAATTAAGTGAATAAATGATGATCACGGAATTCAGTGGATAAATGTTGATCACTGAATTCAGTGGATAAATGATGATCACAGAATCCAGTGGATAAATGATGATCACTGAATTCAGTGGATAAATGATGATCACTGAATTCAGTGGATAAATTATTTTCATGGAATTCAGTGGATAAATGATGATCACAGAATTCAATGGATAAATGATCATCATGGAATTCAGTGAATAAATGATGATCACTGAATTCGGTGGATAAATGATGATCACTGAATTCAGTGGATAAATGATGATCACAGAATTCGGTGGATAAATGATGATCACAGAATTCGGGGGATAAATGATGATCACAGAATTCGGTGGATAAATGATGATCACTGAATTCAGTGGATAAATGATGATCACAGAATTCAGTGGATAAATGATGATCATGGAATTCAGTGGATAAATGATGATCATGGATAAATGATGATCACTGAATTCAGTGGATAAATGATGATCACGGAATTCAGTGCATAAATGATGATCACGGAATTCAGTGGATAAATGATGATCACGGAATTCAGTGCATAAATGATGATCACGAAATTCAGTGGATAAATGATGATCACGGAATTCAGTGCATAAATGATGATCACGGAATTCAGTGGATAAATGATGATCACGGAATTCAGTGCATAAATGATGATCACGGAATTCAGTGGATAAATGTTGATCACGGAATTCAGTGCATAAATGATGATCACGGAATTCAGTGGATAAATGATGATCACGGAATTCAGTGGATAAATGATGATCACGGAATTCAGTGGATAAATGATGATCATGGAATTCAGTGGATAAATGATGATCACAGAATTCAGTGGAAAAATGATGATCACAGAATTCAGTGGATAAATGATCATCATGGAATTCAGTGGATAAATGATGATCACAGAATTCAGTGTATAAATGATGATCACAGAGCTATTGGAAAGCCTCTTCAATTTATTTTGTACTTAGGAGCAGTGCAAATATGAGCAAGCATAATGTTAGTTTATTTGGATCGAGAAGCAACTTGGAAACTTAGTAAATAATAAATAGTATGAAGACGTAAATCTCTCTGGAGAATATATGCCATTTCATGCAATGACCACTGTATAGTACCAGATATACTTGCTTATAAGTTTAGTCCAACTGCAAACAATATAGACCCTCATAATGTGCCAGCAGATCAGAGCCTATCTTGTTTGTTCTACTGATTATTTCTAACAAACTGCATCCTATATATAATGCGATGACAGATCTGGGTCTGTGCAGTTTGCAGTTGGACTAGACTTATAAGTGAGTACTACGGTGCTGGTGATGCATTATAATATGTATGTAGCAGAAATTCAACTGCAACGGAAACTGAGGTTATCAAGTCTGTCTTTGGTCAAGCTTGATTATTGTTGTAAATGTTAATCTATGTCAGACATGATATCAAAAGGCCTAAGTAGTCGGCTGTATCAAGATGACAATTGTCTGGAAGGCCCAAGATGAAAATAAAGTTGGCAGAGCTGAAGCTGGTTTAAAGAAATCTTTCACCCAATCTGCCACGAGACAGATATCCTTTTTGTATCAATATAACAGAAAGGTCATGCAGCAAGTTCAACATCAATAACTATAATTATATTTTTTTACAAATATGAATGCAGTTCAAACTAGCTTCACATTCCAGACAGTCTCATAAAATATACTATTCAGTTTGAGCCATGCATACTTTTCTTTTGTCCAATAAGGGACAGACCATTTCATTTTCTGAGGGGGGGCAGGGACTGGGATTTTCTTTTGAGCTGGGATAATTTTTATTCTTTACCTCAAGATAAATAAGTTTGTCAGCTAATATAATGGATACAACTAATATAATGGATGCAATAGGGGTTTAATTGCTATAAATCAGAGTAAGATTTTTTTTTTCTCAAGCTATTTGAGAGCTGGAATTTTTTTCCCAAAAAATCCCAGGCTCCATAGAAAATTAAATGGTCAGTCCCTAAGCAATACTGGTGGATTTGATATGATAGAGTTATCTCAACTTGTATTGTCATCTCCCATCATTTTATTGTACAAGAAAACAGACATCTCCACACTGAATAGACCTACTAATAAAGGACAACAACTATGAACCCCCCTTTTTCTTCTAAACTTCTAATTCTCTTTAATATTGAGAGGGTGAGGAGGGTTGACAGATGATCCGACTTTGAAAATATGACAACCTTTGATGTATGAAATTCACAAAAAGATCAAACTAAGGCAAATCTGTCATTTTTTATTCAAAAGGGACATCAAGAAAAGATCAATCAATTTGATATTAATCTTTTAATAGCTTATCCAGAAAACAACCATGATCATATAACATGATAATAAAAAAAGAAGTGTCGGATATAGCACTTTATCATTTAACTTTCACTTTCATGATTTTGCTTAATAGATAATTTGTGGGTATTTAAATTAACCGAATACATACAAATAATTTCAAATAATCGAGAAAGCTTAAGAGAAAATAAAGACATTAGTCCTATCCGCACAATCAAGACGTATTTCTGCAGCGGGTATCGAAGAATCTGGTCAATGAACCTAAATTATTGGAAAAGGGACAAAATTAAAGTAAATTTTGTCTCTTTGTCACTGGTGCTAAAAAGCCCATAATGATTTAAATAGTTTATGATAAATAAATTAAGTTATCCACCCTTGATTTAAATTAATTAAAAAAAATATTGTTGGTGATTTGTTCAAGCTATCATTATCATACCATCTTTATCACAGATTTACTTCAGAGATTTTCAAAAACTTTTTACTCGTGTCAGTTTTTCAATTTTGAAATATAAATTTTTATATTTAATTCTCAAAAAATTAAATGCTTTTTTAAAAAAGATATTCAATTATGTGCTTTTTTTGTCATTCTTTTCGATGATGGGACAAGTTAACAGAAATGGTGATACTGGTACTATTGAAATTAAATACATTTCATACAGCTATTATATGAGCCAATTATGTTCCCCAGATCTTTAGCATGTTAAGATTACAATGAGGCAAAAAAAAAAAAAATGTGTGTTTCCTATTGCACTGGTTTTAAAATTAGGGTAGGCAGGTAGGTATTTTTTTTATTTTTTTTTTTTTTTTTTTTTTTTTAAACATTATATATAAATCAAATCTTTAAAGCACTTCAAAGAACCAGGCAAAACCGGCTCAATTAGATGCAAAAATCAATTTCAGCAATGTGATTTTGTTTATAATAAAATTTAAAAAAAAAAAAAAAAAATTTTGGGGTGGTGGTAGGGGTGGGGGAAAAAAGTGGTAGGGTCGGCAACGTGAAACAGGGATGCTCGGCCGACTGGAAACACACATATTTTTTCTTTTGGTCTTATATATATTCCCTGTACAACTGACTCTCTTCAATTAAGATATTCTTCCTCTTCATGTTCATCTTGATTGAAAATTGCTTAATAACATTATTCCATTATTATTTTCCAATATTAAAATATGATTTTTAATGACTTCCAATATGAAAAACGTCTTATACAGATTAATAATAATATAACTGCATGTCAATTTTCTCCTTAATCAACAAAATGACATTTTGAAATGAAAGATAAATGTACCTTCATTGTTTAGTTCTGAAGTCCAGAGCAGTGTGCGATTCAGATGCTGACCTACCGTATATACTTGCTTTTAAGTTGGGGGTCCAACTGCTAACACAGACCCTGATCTGCCAGAGCATCAGGGTCTATGTTGTTTTTTCTACTTATTACTCCTAATAAATGGCACAAACCCAGATTTGCTGGCACATTATGCAGTGGCAGATCTGGGTCTATGCAGTTTGCAGCTGGATCCAACTTATATGCGAGTATATACGGTATTTCATGGTTTATGAAGGCAATTTTTAAAACTGAATTTTTACACAACAGAGCATCATATTTTGGAATAAATCCTACAAGCTTTGTCATCTTGGGCACTCAGCAATCGGTACTCGGCTAGATAGAAATAAAGTTGAGCTCACACCATGTTAGCCATAATGCCCTCCTCTCTGCACTGCCTTCTGTTATTGTCCAGATCACTAAAATACCTACTTAAAACTGTGGTATATTCTCTTAATTATATATATTTAAGTTTAGTTAATACAGAATATATGTATTAATAGAAGCTTGTTTTTTCTTAACTTCCAAAATGATGACATCCTAGATTTTGTGACAAAAAGTATGCCCCTTGGATGCAAAATACTAGTATACCCTTTTTGTACAAAAAAAAAAGGGCATCTTGGTCCAAAAAATTGTCCCTATGGTAAAAGGCACCATTCTAGCACCCATCTCTGTACAAAATACATAGCTGGAGCACTGGCATCTTCATGATTTTAAAAACATTGTCCTGAAATTTCTATATAGCTTGTGTTCAATTTAAATAAGACAGCTTGTTATCTCAATCAAAGAAGATGCTTTTCATTGTTTATATGTTAAAAGATATATATACCGGTATATATATATATATATATATATATATATATATATATATATATATATATATATATATATATATAGATATATATATATATATATATATATATATATATATATATATATATATATATATATATATACACTGGTAAATCCTGAAATGCATAGATTTATTTCATCACCTAAAACCAGTAAAATTCTGAAACTCCTCTGACAACTGATGATTTTTTTTAAATCCAAAAGTTTAAATAGTAAATGTTTATTTATTTAATGATTATTTTCTCTGAGACATAAATATTAAAATCATGTGATATTGAACAAACTACAGAAATACATTTCCTATGACTGAGATTCTTCATACCTGCTAGAATGACATGAATACTAATTAACTTATTGACAAAAAAGTTGTACATTTTTCGCCAAGTTAGTTCATGTGAAATATATTTTTATTTTTTTGTGAACTTTTTATACATGAAATTGTCCATTTATACCTTTATATGCTGTTAATTACTAGTATTGATGATTAAACTATACAATTCATTGTTGTTGTACTTGCTTTGTGAAAACTTTTTTATACATGAAATTGTCCATTTATACCTTTATATGCTGTTAATTACTAGTATTGATGATTAAACTATACAATTCATTGTTGTTGTACTTGTTTTGTGAAAACTTTTTTATACTTGAAATAGTCCATTTATACCTTTATATGCTCTGTTAATTACTAGTATTGATGATTAAACTATACAATTCATTGTTGTTGTACTTGCTTTGTGAAAACTTTTTTATACTTGAAATTGTCCATTTATACCTTTACATGCTCTGTTAATTACTAGTATTGATGATTAAACTATACAATTCATTGTTGTTGTACTTGCTTTGTGAAAACTTTTTATACTTGAAATTGTCCATTTATACCTTTATATGCTCTGTTAATTACTAGTATTGATGATTAAACTATACAATTCATTTTTGTTGTACTTGCTTTGTGAAAACTTTTTTGTACATGTGCATTACCTGGTTTATTCATGACGTTATAAGACAGCAGCCTTGTCAAATGGCATACAGAAAGATCTGACGGAATGGCATATTTCAAGTGTGTTGGATTCAGTAATCACATTTCTTTCTTAGATTTGATGACTCGAAGTAATAATCATGTAGTCATCAATATCTTAAGAATTAACAACAGTTAAGTAATCTTAAAGAGGTACGCTCTTTGATTTTGCTGACTGCTGAACAAATTTGTTTTTGTTGGTAAACTTCTGCCATCCACCAACAAATATGTTTGCTTCATTGGCATGAGACAATAACCCAAGATTACATACAATAATTCCTACTTATTTGAAGTTTGTATCAACATGAAAATATTTTTACACATTTTAAAGCTAATCTTGTCATACATGTAGAATTCTGATGTTGTAGTACATTAGTATGATTCATTATTGGTCAACATGGTATTGTACATACATGTAGAATTCTGATGTTGTAGTACATTAGTATGATTCATCATTAGTCAACATGGTATTGTACATACATGTAGAATTCTGATGTTGTAGTACATTAGTATGATTCATTATTGGTCAACATGGTGTTGTACATACATGTAGAATTCTGATGTTGTAGTACATTAGTATGATTCATTATTGGTCAACATGGTATTGTACATACATGTAGAATTCTGATGTTGTAGTACATTAGTATGATTCATTATTGGTCAACATGGTATTGTACATACATGTAGAATTCTGATGTTGTAGTACATTAGTATGATTCATTATTGGTCAACATGGTATTGTACATACATGTAGAATTCTAATGTTGTAGTACATTAGTATGATTCATTATTGGTCAACATGGTATTGTACATACATGTAGAATTCTGATGTTGTAGTACATTAGTATGATTCATTATTGGTCAACATGGTATTGTACATACATGTAGAATTCTGATGTTGTAGTACATTAGTATGATTCATTATTGGTCAACATGGTATGTACATACATGTAGAATTCTAATGTTGTAGTACATTAGTATGATTCATTATTGGTCAACATGGTATTGTACATACATGTAGAATTCTGATGTTGTACTACATTAGTATGATTCATTATTGGTCAACATGGTGTTGTACATACATGTAGAATTCTGATGTTGTAGTACATTAGTATGATTCATCATTGGTCAACATGGTGTTGTACATACATGTAGAATTCTAATGGTATAGTACATTAGTATGATTCATTATTGGTCAACATGGTATTGTACATACATGTAGAATTCTGATGGTGTAGTACAATAGTATGATTCATCATTGGTCAACATGGTGTTGTACATACATGTAGAATTCTGATGTTGTAGTACATTAGTATGATTCATCATTGGTCAACATGGTGTTGTACATACATGCAGAATTCTGATGGTGTAGTACAATAGTATGATTCATCATTGGTCAACATAGTACAGCTCTCCCTCATTATAATGTGGGTAGTCAAGACCCATAATTGTCAACCGCATTATATACCAAACCACATATTATTGAGACCACAATATGTATGGACATGTGATATATAGAGAATAGCGTAATATACAAAACAGTGGTATAGCAGGCACTATCAAAATTTGGTCAATTATGGTGTTTTGAAAAGGAAACGAAGAAATAAGACTAAGTTTCACCTCGTTTTCGTGCAACCCATATTGTTATACATTTGTGGGGTTTTTTAATCATCGGATCCATAGTAGTACTGTGCAATATCTGTAATTGCATTACAATGAGGAGCGTTATAATGGGGGAGCTGTTATGTACATACATGTAGAATTCTGACATTGTAGTACAACAGTATGATTCATCAGTGGTCAATATAGTATTGTACATACATGTAGAATTCTGACATTGTAGTACAACAGTATGATTCATCAGTGGTCAACATAGTATTGTACATACATGAAGAATTCTGACATTGTAGTACAACAGTATGATTCATCAGTGGTCAATATAGTATTGTACATACATGTAGAATTCTGACATTGTAGTACAACAGTTTGATTCATCAGTGATCAACAAAGTATTGTACATACATGTAGAATTCTGACATTGTAGTACAACAGTATGATTCATCAGTGGTCAACATAGTATTGTACATACATGTAGAATTCTGACATTGTAGTACAACAGTATGATTCATCAGTGGTCAACATAGTATTGTACATACATGTAGAATTCTGACATTGTAGTACAACAGTATGATTCATCAGTGATCAACAAAGTATTGTCCAAATCAAAATAACAAAGTACCTAAGTACATGTACAAGTATATAATTGACTATAAATTTGTCTTTATGCCATTTATTGATTTTATACCATTCTTCAGCTTTATTTTAACTTCTTTTCAACCTGAATGAAGGCATTCATATAAACACAAAGTGTTCTGTATTTGGGAGGTATATTATAAACACAGCTTTAATACTAAAATAGTGTTGTTGCATTTTTAAACTGTTAACTTTGCAACAAAAAAATGTTCGCTACAAATTTCAACTAATTTAATGTTTAGACTGAAACACTTCTTCTATTGTAAATGTTTAATACCTAGTGAGTATATTAAAGAAAAATACAAGCGCAAAATGTATGACAAAAAGTGTTCCGACTTCAAGAGTTCAATCTTGTTACTTTACTGAAAACAAACTCCTGTTCTGCCTATATTTTGGGTGAAACTTGGACAATCTATGCCTGAAAATTATAAAATCTAGGTTTTCTCAATCATTAATTGACAAAATTCAAAGCATGACTGGTTTGAAAAGAAAGAACAAAGCTCATTATTAAACATTTTTTTTTTTTTAAAACAAATAATTTTGCCATAAATTGTACCAATTCTGTGCAAGATTTGGTTGACATGGTAACCAACTAAGTCATCCTCTGCATTGCTGAAATAAAGCATACCTAATACAAGTGTTAATAACAAATTAACCAGAATAATTAAATATATTCTTGTACAATAAGTACTGTATACTTGCTTATAAGTTGAGTCCAACTGCAAACAACATAGACCCTGATCTGCCATCGCATAATGTACTGGCAGATCAGGGTCTATGTTGCTTGTTCTACTGATTACTCCTAACAGACTGCAATGACCCTGATCTGCCGGCACAGTATGCAACAGCAGATCTGGGTCTGTGCAGTTTGCAGTTGGACTCGACTTATAAACGAGAACATATGGTAAACTCAAAGGGATGTTACATTGCTGACTTTATGAACAAATTCTTTGCAAATAAGGCAGTTCAACCTCAACCTGATGTGCAAATAAATCTATTATCGGCACTCTATCAGTTAAGTGAGATATAAAGCAATTTAGAGAGTACTCACTATACTGATAAATTTTCAGTTCTTCAGGCAAAATTTCATAATCCACAAGATCAAAAGCTTGCAAAAATCAAACTACCATAGTGCCAACGATTTATAATGCTTTCAACCATTTTTGAATCACAGATATCTGCAGTTTCACATGAATGATTAGGCTGGCCCCTGGTCTTATAACAGGAGAAATAATGTATTTGGTATACAAGACTATCATAGCACAGGGATACATGCCTCCTGAAAGATTGATCACAGGGCTATAAAACACCCTAATGCTGTGATAGCAGTGCAGTTACACACGAATGATTAGGCTGGCCCTGGTCTTATTCACTGGAGAAATAAAAATAATGTATTTGGTATACAAGACTATCATAACACAGGGATACATGCCTCCTCAAAGACTGATCACAGGGCTATAACACACCCTAATGCCATGATAAACCTTTTGCAACAGAATAAGGCCTTACAAGAAATAGTTTTGTTTCCGGTTTCCTGACTGACCCTATTTTCTGCCTGTCTAGTCCAAATTTCATTTTGTTCGTAGGTAACAATATTTGGCATAAAACTTATTAAGAAACTATTTCTCCCAATATTTTTAAGTGCCTACTGGACAAAGACTAGAAAGCACATATCAATAATGGCTACCTTTACTTGCTGTTTGCTAATCTTGGTCATCTTCAAATTTATCGCATGTTATATCAGACGAACACAATTTCTTTAAGTAATTATAAACAGTGTGCATATCTAACAATCATATAACATCATATTGCTAGTAATACTAATGAGATTTTGTCTCGAAGGAATACAATTACTGTGGTTCAGTTTTGGCAAATGGAGAGCAAAACAAGAGATCCTAGTGGATCTAATATTGCTCACCTGGCTTATACAACTTAACAGTTGACCATCTTGCTAAGCAGGTTTATGTAGTATTGTAAGAACACAACCTATGTAAACTATCTCAAAAATTTTATAGCATGTTGATTTGACCTATTTTACTATTTCTTCATAAATGAATTTTTTTGAAAGATAAAGTCATAATTAATATGCATAGTCTCTTGCTCGTAACAAAACTTATCCAAGATCTTGATGATATAAACCCATTTACAAAGTTTGATAGAAACTGAATAAGAAATATAGTCTCTAGATCTAGAGAGGTAACAAGCTCACCCAATCAGATCCAAGGTATCTCATTAACATGCAGAGATCTCACTTATTATAGAAACTTTCTATGACAATGATAATATAAACTTATTTACCAAGGTGGAGCAAAATCAGATTGGAATTCAGACTCCAGAGTGGTAAAAAGTTAGGCCAATCTCAGATCACCTCAACAATATGCATAGATTTTGCTCACAATCAAACTTATACAACATCTTGATAATATAAGACTATTTAACAAGCTTAGCAAAATCCGATCAGAAATATAGTTGCCATAATGTTGACAAGCTCAACTAATCAGATGTAAGGTCATGTCAATATATGCATGAATTTCACACATAATCATACTTAACCAAGATCTTGATATCAGAGTCCATTCAAGAAATGGAACAAGTGGGGGCCAATGGACCCTAGCAGGTAAAAAAGGAGGGTGGGGGCATCACTTAGAAAAAAGAAAAAAAACGAGTTGCAACTATCCTTACCTGTTTCTTGTTTATTTTGAGAAATTCTAACACTAACATTATAACTGGAACTTGTGTCATGGATTTAATCATTTCTGCCCCAAAATATTAACGTTTCCAGCATTATATACTTTGTGTCAGTTCTTGTAGAGTCTGACTACAGTATGGTTATTTACAAATTCCTTGCCAGCTAAAATAACCATGTCCGCTGTGCAGGACACAGATATTCGAGTGGACAAGAAAACTGTACCAAACTGCACAAGAATATGACTCGACAATAACTGACTCAAAGTATATAATACTGAAAAAGAGAACATTTATTTTAGAAATATTTAAATCCTTGACACGAGTGCCTGTGATCATTATCAGCCTCCCCTGTCATGAGCCATCTTAATGAGATTTGAATTCCTCATGATCAAGTAACCATTTCCCACTATATTTTGGGCATTTGAGTCAACATTTGTTCTTCCTGTATGTTACTTTGGAAATAAATTTAGCACTGTTTTGCTAATGATTTCATCTTCTCTTTACATTTTCTATCAATTACATTGACCATGTGCTCTCTATTGGTGTTCCAGCTAATGAAAATCAACAAGACATTTCTGTTAGGCAATGAAATTGATAATCTTTTTGCTTCTTTGGAAATTAGCATACTGTATTCAGTACCTTGAGATTTGCTTGATTCAGTCAGTCTAAAATCAACTGTAACAGTTTTCTATCTTCAGTTTAATGGGTCTTTTTTATGTGCTTTATTGGCGCCATGGATGTAACTTTTTAGCATCAAAGATGAAAAATAAGGGTCACTGGCGCAAGGCTGCAGGCTAAAATGAACCCTATCTTGTTACCAAGTTTGATCAAAATCCTATCCTTGTTACCCAGTTTAATCAAAATCCTATAAAAAAAATACAGTCGCTAAAGTGGTAAAAAAAATTGATACCAGATCATCACATAAATATGTACAGGTCTCACTTATAATAAAAATGATCCAACAACTTGATGATATTTGCCTATTTATCAAGTTTAATTACAATCAGATTCAGAAATACAGTCTCTCAAGTGGTAACAAGCTCCTCCAATCATATGCAAGATCATCTCATTAATATACATAGATCCTGCTCAAAATAAAACACATTATACATCTTGATGATATAAGCCCTTGTGCCATGTTTGATCAAGACTGGATCAGACATACAGTCTTCAGAGTGGTAACAAGCTTAGCCAATCACATGCAAGATCACCCAATTAATATGTGTGGATCCTGCACATTATCGAACTCATGTGAGACCTTGGTTATATATACCTATATTCAATGTTTCATCAAAACCAGGTCAAAAATATGACTTACAGAGTGGTAACAAGCTGAGCCAATCCAATGCAAGATCACCTCATTAATATGAGTGGATCTTGCTCATTAAATCTCATCCAATATCCTGAAGACATAAGTCTTTATTCCAAGTTTCATCCAAATTATGGTTTCCAGAGTGATAACAAGCTCAGCCAATTAGATGCAAGATTACCTAATTAATAAGCGTGGATCTCGCTCAATTACCAAAACTGTCCAATATCCTCCAGAGTGGTAACAAGATCAGCCAATCAGAATGAAGATTGCCTCATTAATATGTGAGATTCTCAATCATTATCAAACCCATTCGAGACTTTATGATATAAGCCCATACTTCAAGTTTTATAAAAAAATAGGGATTCCTAATGATCAGAAATATGGCTTCCTAAGTGGTAACAAGCTCAACCAATCAGATGCAAGATAATCTCATTAATATTCATGCATCTTGCTCATTACTGACCTTGTCCAAGATCTTGATGACATAAGCATTCATCGCAAGACTGATCAAAATCAGATCAGATATATGGCCTCCATAGTGATAACACAAGTTCAGCCAATCAGATGCAAAGATTACCTCATTAATATGCATGGATCTCACTCATTATCAAACCCATTCAAGATCATGATGATATAAGTGCATTTTTCATCAAAATCAGATCAGAAATAAAGCCTCTAGAGTGGAAACATACTCAGCCTATCAGATGCAAGATAGTCTCATTAATATGTGTGGTTCTTGCTCAGTAATGAACTGACCTGAGATCTTAATGATATAAGCAAATATTCCAAGTCTGATCAAAATGAAATCAGAAATATGGCCTCCAGAGTGATAACAATATCAGCCAATCAGATGCAAGATCACCTCATTAATATGTGTGGATCTTGTTCATTACTGAACCTGCAGGAGATATTGATGATATAATCCCATATTCCAAGTTTGATTAAAACTGAATCAGAAATATGGACATTATTTGATGGACCGACGATGCACAACAGATGACACATGACACCATGCACAATTAGCTAAAAAATTAGTAAAAAAACTACAATTTCTGACCAACCTACCCAATTATTTGTAGCATGAAACTGGAAATACATATTTTATTTTCAGCCTTAGGATGCTTTAAAGTAATACTTTGGTCAAACTCAGAAAGACTAGATCAACTGTAAATGTTTGTTTTGATATTAAGTCATGGCATCAACCTGCATTGACCATATCTAACTGTATAATAATTTAGTTATAAGGACAGGATGTGGATAATCTATCAGTCTTCTTCCTAATGTAACTCATTTGTTGTTGAACGACAATACTAAATTCCCATAGCAATCGACTCCTTGTAAAATTGCTTTGCTGCTCTCTTATTTGAGAGACAGTGGCATCCAATATACACCAGGAAAGGTTAATGCAATAAAAATATCAATTTTCCTGATTACTGGTCGGAAGTGAAGGAGAATAAATTTGTTTTGGAAGAGAGTTCATTCAATTTTTACACTTGTGCATCAGCAGAATTGATCAGTGGACATTGGTCAATGTTACTAGAATATCTCTTGATTGATTAGATGAGGTGGTCTAGTATATAAAAAAAGTATAATCCAATTATGGGAGTGCTTCCCAATCTAACTCTGAAGCTAGTATAGTGGTTATAAGACTGATGGAATGAAAGCAAGACAAATAAATAGTTATAAGAGCTTTTCTTTTTATAGAACATGAAAACGTGTATTGGCTTGTTGTCTTATACTGGAATATGAAGATGTGTATTAACGGTTGTCTTTTTCAGGAGCTTGAAGATATGAATTAACAACTGTTAGAGGTTCCACTAATACTGTGAATTCAGTTTAGGCTCCACTAATAGACTCTGTAATCTGAGGCTACAATAATACACATTTTTAGTGCATCTGGATAACTCACAACCAGATTATAATGCAGGGGCAGGTGTGGATCCGATTTTTTCTTATAAAAAATACTAAACCAATAGTCCCATATTAGCTGAACATAAATAAAATAGGATTCTAAATTGGTAAGCTTGTTTTATTGTCAAATTCACAACTTTTATTAAGTCATATATTTTGTTAAATTTTCTTTTTAAAAAAATTCTCAGAACAATGCAAATAACAACATATGACAAAATATTGGTTAATGAAAATTTTGGTAATGCCTACTCGTGGAAACACTTTATGAAATAAATATAAATTAAACAAGTCTTGTCAAATTAAATTTGTGTTTCAGTTTTAGCTTTTAATTTGGTTTCAGTGTAATCATCATAAATGTGATATGCCCTCTTGATCAAAACATTAAAAGTGTTAATTGACCATCAAAGCAATGCCTGGGAGTGTTTCCATGACAACCTAATTAGTGCCAACTGTATTTTGATCTACTACTTGTGGAAGTCCTTGTTGCATTGTTACAATCAATTAAAAGAAGACCTGCTTTGTATTATGATGTTAATTATTTCTTTTGTATCAAATCAAGTAAAGGGGCTGGATAAAAACAGTTAAAAGGCATGCAAATCCTACCTGTGGCCATCAGAGTAGTGTGTCAAGTCAACTCATTTCAACTGACCAACTGAACACTGTTTTCAACATTTTTATGTAAGTAACATCATTAAAGTATCTAACATTAATCAGTGGTCTAACCTAATCATTTGTAAATGTTGTCAAGATTAGAATGGGAACCAAACAAAAAGTGTACCTGGTGCATGAAAAGCTTAGTTTCATAGATAGGATTCATTATGGAGAAGCGCTATCCAAAGTTTGTAGTGAGCTTAAAATTCCCAAATTGGCATTCAGAGGTTAGCTTAAAGATGAGCAGATTTTTTGTGATTACCTTCAATGAAATCAGAGTCTAAATATTTTACTGATAGAACAATAGAAAATCAAGGTTTGACATTGTTTACATTGCTGTTTCTCAAAATACTGTCCATCTTTTGTTAAGAAAAGAATCTATTTTCGTTCTGAATCACTAGAATGTATCCACATGTGATGTGTCTTGAAACCTCTTGGAGTAATGTTTTTAAAGCTCTTTCAAAGATTGCTTATCTTGAAAATAAAGGTGATTTATACAGAAAAGCGAACAAATTCATTAGAAAAAGACTATTTATGGACAATTATTGGTAAATCAATTATAACATGAGTATTCAACCATGTAATCCCCCCCCACACACACACACCTCTTCTCTGTGGATGTCCATCCCTTTCTTAATTTTTCAGAGGACCTTGCACCCTCACTTATGCTGCAGTCTAAGATTTTGAACCCTGCTGTGGCAAGTTATCGAAGGAGAGGTTTACTGTAAATTAATTTGTTGCTCCAGCACCCCCACCCACAATGACAGCATAACAACTGGAGTGTTTCCTAGAGTAAGTTTTCTTTTACAGTTTGATGGTTAAAATTATGTTCCATCTCTAAGACCCCTTGCCTACTCATTTACAGCCCCCTAAACAATACTCCTAGATCTGCCCCAAGGAGGGGAGAGAAGGGAAGGAGAAGGTGGTAGAAGGGCACATACACCTGGGTCTAGTATCCATGATACTGATGGCTATCAGAAGAGCATTGTGGGAAGTGGCTATCAGAAGAGCATTGTGGGAGTAGAGTAATGTTCAATACTGGTAAAAAAGTTATTAAATAATGCTTTAATCGTCCAACATTTTGATGATATCTGCCTATTTACCAAGTTTGATCAAAATCAGGTCAGAAATACAATCTCTAGAGTGGTAAGAAGTTTATCCAATCAGATGCATGATCACCTCATTAATATGCACATATCTTACTCACAATATAAACTCAATGGATATTTTTAAGACATAAGCCTATTTACTATTTACCAAGAATGATAAACATCTGATAAGAAATAGAGTTGTTAAAGTGTCAACCAATCAGATACAAGATCACCTCAATATTATGTTTGGATCTGGCTCATTCATCCAAGATCTTTAGGTCCTTATCACTTTAGATACACAAGAGGTCCAAGTGGGCATGATATTGAACACCTGGCTTACAAACCTTACCAGTTGACCATTTCACTAAGTAGGTTCACCGTATTTAGCTGTGTATATTGCGCACTTTTTTCACCAAATTTTCTTATCTTCTGTCGGGGGAGTGCGTTTTATAGAAGAACTATATAAAAAATAAAGTTTTTCTCCAGGTCGATCTGATGAAAGGATGAAGGCACTATAGCTGCCTGCATGTGTCACATTCACTCCATGTGAACTATTAATTCCGTTGCATGTTGCATTGTAACTAAATTGGTTACTGGTACTAGTCTTATTAAAGAAATAAATAATGCTTACGAAACTTGATAGTCTTGTTCTTTGATTGCTTATGTTAATAAGCTCGTCTCATTTCACATCACTGTGTAGCATTTTGTTCTCTGCCTCGACCATAAATACATGTATATAATGACTGGTAACTTGTTGTTCTAAAGCTGTGCAAAGTTTCGCATTGCAGCAGAACAATTATGATGATTACCATACCTGTACCGTAAATGTTCAGTATTCCATATCTGTAGATCTAATAAATTTTTGCTTGATTTATTGTTGAATTGAAACGTAATATTTAGAATTCAAGCACTGTTAATGTTCTCATCAGAGGCACCTTTAGGGGACATATTTTTGGCGACTACGGTTTGTCTGTTATGGTAACACTGACACATTGTGAAACATAAGTTTTTTTTTTTTTTTTGGAAAATAAACTTGGTTCTTAGTTTTATTTCTCATCTTAAATTATAGTATTTTATATTTCTTTGTGACTATACAGTGATCAATGCTTCACTGACTCAGTGTAGTCTTTTCAAAGTTATCAGCGGAACAAATATATGATTATTGTACCTGTAAATGTTCAATATTCGATAACTGTGGATCTAATTAATTTGATCTCCATTTATTCTTATTTGAATTGAAATATAATATTTAGAATTCAAACAGTGTTAATGTTCTCATCAGCAGCACAATTACAAGACATCTTTTTCCTGACATCTTTTTTTTTTCCTGACATCTTTTTCCAAGACATCTTTTTCCTGACTACGGTTAGTTTGTTACAGTAACATTGACACATTGTGAAACAAAATAATCAATTAATATATGAAGTTGGAAAACTTTTTTTTTTCTTTGGAAAATAAATTTGTTTATTAGCTTTATTTCTCATCATAAAACATAGTATTTGATATATTTTTGTAACTATACAGTGATCGATGCTTCATTGACTCAGTATGGTCTTTTCAAGGTAATCATCGATGGCTACGCTTTGATGTGCTAAACATTGTTACAATGCTTTGTCTAGGTAAATTTGCAATTTATTTAATTTCCTTTCGAAAATAAGCTTGGTTTTTTGCTTTATTTCTCATCTTAAATCCTAGTATTTGATATATCTTTGCAACTATACGGTGATCAATGCTTCATTGACACAGTGTGGTCTATTCACGGTAATCAGTGCCAGCTAAGCTTTGATGTGCTATACATAGTTACCATGCATTGTCTAGGTAAATTTGCAATTTATTTACTTTTCTTCAGAAAATAAGCTTGGTTCTTTGTTTTATTTCTGATCTTAAACCACAGTATTTGATCCTTCTTTGTCACAACAGAGTGAGCAATATTTAATTGACTCGGCGTGGTGTTTTTATGTGCCAAACATAATTTACGAAGTATTGTCTTGGTAAACTCTATCTAGGGTACTGAGATATATTTTAGAAGTGTCATGATAGCCCAAATAAGTATAAATACTGGACCTGAACTTTCACACAGCATCTTGTGTTCGATCTTGAAATGCCAGGAATGATGACAGACGAGGACATACAGCGACTTTTTGAGGTTGATGTAGATGAAGAGGAATTTGAGGGATTTGATACAATAGACTGAACTCCATCAACAAGGTGAACCTTAAAATGGCCCTTTTAAGGGCCAACCATAAAATAGGAAAGATATACTTTAAAGTTTGCCACTTTTTTATTCTTTCTTTTACGATATCTGTAAAAAAAAAAGTATTGGTCATAATTGGGTGCTGCGTACTGACAAGAAAGACTAGAGAAACAGTCATGCACTAGTTTATTGTAAAGAACTCAAATGTCGTGTAACAAATCATGATCAATGCACTATCCAAAATGGCCAACTGTTGTCGCACTATGAAAGGGAGCAAAATTATCAAGATTTTAAAATGTATTATATCACATGAACGTTATATGACAGAACGTTTTTTCACCTCAATCGGGGTGCGTTTTATACACACCAAAATAAGGTATATAGTAGTACTGACTTGAAAGACCAGATAAACAGTCATGTGCTAGTTTATTGTAAAGAACTCAAACGAAGTGTAACAAATCATGATCAGTGCACTATCCAAAATGGCCAACTGTTGTCGCACTATGAAAGGGAGCAAAATTATCAAGATTTTAAAATGTATTATATCACATGAACGTTATATGACAGAACGTTTTTTCACCTCAATCGGGGTGCGTTTTATACACACCAAAATAAGGTATATAGTAGTACTGACTTGAAAGACCAGATAAACAGTCATGTGCTAGTTTATTGTAAAGAACTCAAACAAAGTGTAACAAATCATGATCAGTGCACTATCCAAAATGGCCAACTGTTGTCGCACTATGAAAGGGAGCAAAATTATCAAGATTTTAAAATGTATTATATCACATGCACATTATACAGCAGAACTAGGTTTTATCACCTCATTCTGGGTGCATGTTATACACACCAAAATATGGTAAATAGTATTGTAAGAACACATGCTATGTAAACTATCTCACAAACTTTATATCATGTTGATTTGACCTGTTTTCTAGATTCTGATAAAAATTCTTTCTAAAGATAAAGGCATAATTAATATGAACAGTCTCTTGTTCATAACATAGTCTCTTCTTCCTAATACAGTCTCTTGATCATAACACTGTCTCTTGTTATAACACAGTCTCTTGTTCATATCCATGTCTCTTGTTCATAACACTGTCTCTTGTTCATAACAGTCTCTTGTTCATAACAGTCACTTGTTCATAACACAGTCACTTGTTCATAACAGTCCCTTGTTCGTCCCAGTCTCTTGTTCATAACACAATCCCTTGTTCATAACACAGTCTCTTGTTCATAACAGTCTCTTGCTCATAACACAGTCCCTTGTTCATAACACAGTCTCTTGTTCATAACACAGTCCCTTGTTCATAACACAGTCCCTTGTTCATAACACAGTCTCTTGTTCATAACACAGTCTCTTGTTCATAACACAGTCCTTTGTTCATAACACAGTCTCTTGTTCATAACAGTAACTTGTTAATAACAGTCCCTTGTTTGTCCCAGTCTCTTGTTCATAACACAATCCCTTGTTCATAACACAGTCTCTTGTTCATAACCCAGTCTCTTGTTCATAACACTGTCTCTTGTTCATAACACTGTCTCTTGTTCATAACAGTATCTTGTTCATAACAGTCACTTGTTCATAACACAGTCACTTGTTCATAACAGTCCCTTGTTCGTCCCAGTCTCTTGTTCATAACACAATCCCTTGTTCATAACACAGTCTCTTGTTCATAACAGTCTCTTGTTCATAACACAGTCCTTTGTTCAGAACACAGTCTCTTGTTCATAACAGTCACTTGTTCATAACAGTCCCTTGTTTGTCCCAGTCTCTTGTTCATAACACAATCCCTTGTTCATAACACAGTCTCTTGTTCATAACCCAGTCTCTTGTTCATAACACTGTCTCTTGTTCATAACACAGTCTCTTGTTCATAACAGTATCTTGTTCATAACAGTCACTTGTTCATAACACAGTTACTTGTTCATAACAGTCCCTTGTTCGTCCCAGTCTCTTGTTCATAACACAATCCCTTGTTCATAACACAGTCTCTTGTTCATAACAGTCTCTTGTTCATAACAGTCCTTTGTTCAGAACACAGTCTCTTGTTTATAACACAGTCTCTTGTTCATAACACAGTCTCTTGTTCATAACACAGTCCCTTGTTCATAACACAGTCTCTTGTTCATAATTGAAGTCATCCACAATCTTGATGATAATAAACCTAACAGATAAAAAATGTCTTAAAGAGTGGTACAAGCTCAACCAATCACTTCATTAAAATGCATTGATATTCCTTACTTTCACAACTGCCCAAGATCTTGATGATGCAACTCCATATTACAATTTAATCAAAACTGGATCAGAATTATGGCTTCCAGAGCGGTACTAAGTGCAGTCAACCACATACAAGATCACCTCATAAATATGCATGGATCTCACTCTTTACTGAAAAAATCCAAGATCTTGGTGACCGAAGCACATATTCCAAGTCAAATCAAAATTTGACCACAAATATGGCTTCCAGAGTGGAGATGATACAAGCTTATAATTCAAGTTTGATCAAAATCGGATCAGAAATATAGCTACCTGAGAGGTTACAAGCTCAACCAATCAGATGCAAGATCAAATAATTAGTATGCATGGATCTCATTCATTACTGAACATATATTTGATCTTAATGATATAAGCATATATTCCAAGTTTGATCATAATCAGAACACGGTTAGCCAATCAGGTGCAAGATCATCTAATTAATATTCATGGATCTCACTCAATATCAAACTCGTTAGTGATTTTGATGATATAATCCCATAGTCCAAGTTTGATTGAACGCAGATCAGAAATATGGTCTCCAGAGTAGTACCAAATAGTTATTTAGTAGTACCAAATAGTTACTTAGTAGTACCAAATAGTTACTTATAGCCGGATGCACAATGCATGATAAACAATACATGACAATATTGTAAGTTTACTTGGCCTTACAGCCAGGTGAGCTAAAATCAGAGTAGACACACTGTCTATAGAGTGGTTAAAAACTCAGCCAATCATATACAAGATCACCTCATTAATATTAGTGGACATGGCTAATTATCAAACTCATCTGAGATCTTGATAAGACTGCATGTTAAGTTTTATCAAATTTGATCAGAAATATGGTCTCCAGAGTGACATCAAGCTCAGAAATCAGATGCAAGATCACATCATTAATATGCATGGATCTCACTCATTATTGAACCTATCTGAGATCTTAATGATATAAGCCCATATTCCAAGACAGATCCAAACTGAATCAGAAATACGGTTTCCAGATCAGTAAGAAGCTCAGCCAATCAGACGCAAGTTCAGCTCATCAATGTGGATCTTGCTTTTTATCAAACTCATCTGAGATCTCGATGACATGAGACAGTATTCCAAGTCTTATAAATCTGATACATTGCTGTGTATATAATCTTATCTTTTATACCCGAGTAACCGGAAATCAACATCCCCCTTTTTTGGGTTTTTCTTTATCACTCTTCACATCAAAATGTGAACAGCTATCTAAGGCTAGATTTGGTTAGGTTGGTTGTTATGGGTTTAATGCCATTTTTCAGCACATGATACATGGTGGTCAGTATATTTGGTGGAGGAAGAACCCGAAAAAACCCCAGGAAGAACCACTGACCCATGGGAACCTACTGGCAAGCTTTCTCACATACCCCCATGTTGGCCAAGCCCAAGACTCGAACCCATGCGGACAGAGGTGAGATGTCAGTGATCTGTAAAGGCGAGCGCCTTAGACCACTAGGCCACCCGGGGCCTCCGATTTGGTTAGGATGGCTACTAACATTACGTAATATTACTCAACCTCAATTAAATGTGCTTCCTACAAGCATCTTTCCTGTCATGTGACATGCTTAAGTTTATTGAGAAAAGACGGCAAAGGTATTCATCTAATGTTAATGCCTTATGTATCCTGCTGAAAATTTTGGTAACATATGTTGTTTTTTTGCACAGGCACAGTATAATCCTCATTGGCCATTCATTTCGATTTCTGATTGGTCAATATTCAATTGCTTTTTTATTTCTGATTGGTCAATAAACAATTGCTTTTTAATTGAAGAATCACAGACAGAAAAGGCAGCGATTGCTCTACGATTGAATTATTTTTGTGACACAAGCGCTTAGGTCGTTTTTTCCCAAAGAATTACTATGCTTTGTTTTTTCTTTGTTTTAACAGGACTTTGAACACATTATTGGTTTATCAGGCATGTGCAACCTACGGCCTGTGGACTGCATTCAGCCCACAACCTGGTTTTATCCAGTGACATTTACATCATACGATTACATTTAAAAATTGCTATCTGGCCCACTCCCTAGAGAAAGTTGCACATGCCTGGGTTACATCAAGCCACAGAAATGGGAGTTAAGGGGAAGGTGTCTGAGAAACTGAGCTAAACTCAAACATTAACTAAGGACAGAAAAAGATACTGATAGAGAGACATCGTTAATTCACAGACTTTGCATAGACTTACATAGCCCCTTTGTTTTCAATCTTATTAATTTAATTCAACTCCAAGTCAAACTTTCTTCATCATGCATGTTTCAAATCAATTTTCACTGTAAGAATTGGATGACTTGATGTACAGTTCATTATATAATAGTTTGGTTTTTTACGGCACATCAACACAAGTTGGTTATTAAGTGCCAAGGCAACTGGAGTAAAGTGCCTTTCCCAAGGGCACACCACGGTAGGTGACCCTGGCTGGTCCGGTGGTAGGATTCGAACCCGCACCCTTTCGGTTGCGAGTCCGGCACGCTAACCACTGAGCCACAACAGCTCCCTGTCAGATTAAGCTTCATTGTTAGTGGGCACTATTTAAATATTGACTTAAGTTGTCTTCCTAACGTCTGATATATCTTTGCAAATAAAAGTCCAAAGCTGATGTTGAAGGATGAAATTCTGAGATGCAATCACAGGAGTAATAACATTATTGATAGAAATACAAAGGAATGAGAACTCGGCAGAATTCTGATTCCAGAATTATTTTGGTAAATAAAAGAAAAAGGTTTTCAAAATAAGTTCTCTTCTGCATAACTGATGAACATCCATATATAAAGAATTTGCCATTGCTATGAATTATGGAATGGGCAAGAACTGCATTTGACATACATGTACAACACTCAATTGAAATCCAGTTTAATGACTTTTACAAGATTCTGAGACTTAATTTAATGCCGATCGATAGACAAATTACATTTTATTGAATGATCTGCACCTGCATGTACAGTGCGATGGACACCTGCAAATATATGCATGTAACATAATATAGGTAAATGACAGTGACAAAAAAATGTCAAAGGAGAACAATTCTGCGACTGAGCAAAGACAATACTGTAAAAAATCCGGGAGTTCTTAGGGTACTTCCTGACTGATATCAAGGCCGACTTAGATAAAGTTTATGGATGTACTTCTGACTGATATCAAGTGGGAAGTGGTTGCTGTGAAGGATGCAATTAATGAAGATGCTCAATACACAATGGAAGATATTTCTGTTACCAAGGGCATTAATTTGTCAGCTGTTTTTAATATATTGCAGAATCATTTAATAGAGTTTTATATGTATTATTTTTTATGCAAAAGGCCCACTCATCCAAGTACTTATGCCTGACTCTGCTAGTGCCAATGGACATTTTCATGTCTCCAAAGTTTTGCCAAAAGATGTGGAACAATACCGAACCAACCGTCTGCACATCAGTACCCAAGGTATCCATCTGCTCCATGACAACACACCAGCGCATAAATCCGCCATGGTGACAGGCTTCCTGAAGGAGCAAAGTGTCCAAACTTTGCCACATTCTCCATACAACCCTGATTTTGCTCCAAGTGATTTCTGGCTCAATCCTGTTATCAAAGATTTGCTGAAGGGCAAATGATAAAAACAGCCACCAATGGCTTGGAAATGCATTTTTTCCAGCGTATGAACAACATACCAAAACATGCATACAAAATGGCATTTAATAACTGCATAATCTGACTGGGAAAGTGTGTAGAAGTGCATGGGGACTACATTTGGAGATTCAACTACAAAATGCATAAACCCAGATCTGCTGTTGCATAATGCACTGGCAGATCTGGGTCTATGCAGTTTGTTGGGACTAATAAGTATAACAAACAACACAGACTCTAATCTGCCATCGCATAATGCGCTGGGAGATCAGGTCTATGTTGTTTGCAGTCAAACCAAACTTATGTGCAAGTAAAGACGGCACAAGAATACTGGGTCTGGTCTATCATATGTTGAAATTAGATAGCCCAATAGGCTACTACATGATATAACTTGTTCTACATAATTAGATAGCCCAATAGGCTACTACACGATATAACTTGTTCTACATAATTAGATAGCCCAATAGGCTACTACATGATATAACTTGTTCTACATAATTAGATAGCCCAATAGGCTACTACATGATATAACTATTTCTACATAATTAGATAACCCAATAGGCTACTACACGATATAACTTGTTCTACATAATTAGATAACCCAATAGGCTACTACACGATATAACTTGTTCTACATAATTACATAGCCCAATAGGCTACTACACGATATAACTTGTTCTACATAATTAGATAGCCCAATAGGCTACTACATGATATAACTTGTTCTACATAATTAGATAGCCCAATAGGCTACTACACGATATAACTTGTTCTACATAATTAGATAACCCAATAGGCTACTACACGATATAACTTGTTCTACATAATTAGATAGCCCAATAGGCTACTACATGATATAACTTGTTCTACATTTTTCCAAACATTTCACAAATAAAAATAATGAATCATGATTCATATAAAGGAAAATGGGAAGACTCCAACTAACAGTTTCACATTAAAGTGCCTACTCAGACTAACAGGTTCTTTTCATGATAGACCACCAGGCTACCTTCTGCTTTTGATATTTTTTTAACCCAGGCCAAGAATCAAAATCCCAAGTGGACTTGAGATTGCTAACCTGGCTGACATCTGCTTAGAAGCTGGAAAAGAAACCTTGGTCAGTACAATGCTTTCTGTAGAAATTTCCTCCAATACTGTTGATTACATATGCTATGAAAACAATTGTTTTAAGTTTTTTTTTAAATTCTTTGTATCTTCATACACATCAGTACCATTTGTTCAATATTGAAAGGCCCCTTATACCAGAATGCTTTCAGTCAAAATTGGTCAAAATCTGTTTAGCTGGTCTTTTTAAAATAAAGTTGTTTCAATGTTTTTTTATTTTTGTAACGGCAGCCATATTTGATGGCAGAGCGGCATCATTTGCATAAATTTTGAAAGGCCTTCAAGCTAGGATTCTCTCTGTCAAATTTGGTCAAATTCTCTCTAGCAGTTTTTGAGAAGTTGTTAGAGGTAATTCTGTTTTTAGTAACAAAGGCCATATATGATGGCAGATCAGCATAAATTGTACAAACTTTAAAAAGTTCTATGTGAGGGTGCTTTCTGTCAAATTTTGGTCAAATTCTGGGGAGCAGTTTTTGAGAAGTTATTTAAACATTTTTCTATTTTTAGTGATGGCAGCAGTAATTTATGGCAGAAAGGCATTGTTTTGTAAAAGCTTAAAAATCATATATGCGAAAATGCTTTGTATAAAATTTTTAGTCACAGTGGCCATATTTGATGGCATATAACATCATCTATACAATTGTTCTCTGCCAAATTTCTTTGAAATTGGTACAGTTTTTTTTAGAAGAAGTTGCAAACAGCAAATGTTGACAGACGACACAAGAAGCATGACCAACAACAGGACAATAACACAAGAAGCATGACCAACAACAGGACCATAACACAAGAAGCATGACCAACAACAGGACAATAACACAAGAAGCATGACCAACAACAGGACAATAACACAAGAAGCATGACCAAGAACAGGACCATAACAAAGCCTACTTGAACTTAAGGCCAGGTGAACTAAAAAAAAGCAATAAAAGAAATCTGGACATCAGAACATATAGTTGTCTATCGCTGTAACAAATTCAAAGATATAACAGGCCACCTTTGGACAAAAAAAGACAAACAGAATAGTCTAGAGCACAGAATACTTTGCTGTACATAAAGATCATACAAACAAAAATTTTTTTATTACAGTGAGGGACTTCTGTATTAAATGATGCAATAACTTGTGTCAAAAGTTGTATTTTGGTTACTGGAATTCCTTTATAACACAGTTTAAATGTTAGTACATCAAACAAGCCTCTCGACTTTACAAATTATCACATCACTGATAAGCCATTTCATATCGTAAATATTTCACAAGTAAAATATCACTTTGACATAACATCACACTGGGTAGATGTGATGTAATACAAGATCAAGTCAAATTGTACCAAGTAAAAAGGCAGCAGCATTTGCCTGTACCTCAAACTGCTGACTTGTCTCGATAGGTTTATTGCACAAAATCTATGTATTTAATCATTCAAATCTAACAAATGTATTCATTTCATAGGAATTATATTAAACTCACTGACTAATTTCATTCTTTATATTTCTCTGAAGACTTCCAAAAATGTATACTAATCCCTACACTGGATAAATTTCATATGAAACAAACACTCATTTAAGATCATCCATTTACAACCAGTAAAAAACCAAACATACCATTATGAACACTATGAAGGCTATGGTCTGACTTTTTGGACGAGGACCTAGAGTGGTTTGAAGCATCTGGAGTGGCTTCCCCTGCTGTTTGAGCTTTTTCAATTGCTGGATTGGCTGTTACTGCAACTGATGGATGTGTTGATGCGGAGGCTGAACCTGTCAAAAATTAAAAACTGATGTAAATATTAATCAACTTTATCTTTATCTGAAAACATTTTTACTCCAAACAAAAACGTGTCCAAAAAACATTTGTGTAGAAAGTAAAATTAAGAGTATAAATGATCCTGCATTAATCACAAAGGGCTAAAATATTTGTTATATTTGGCAAGAATTTTAATTGTTCAGGGTTTTGAATAAAAAGATTTTCACTTAAGTTACTTTAATTATCATGTGATGGGATAAAGGTGAAATTCAAACATCTCAAAACAGAAATGTAGTGAACTTCCTGATTGATTTTAAACTAAATATTTTGGCAGTACAATCTGCAATATAGTTGAAACATTTGATGCCAATGTGACATCATGACTGTTTTTCTCTCTCTTTGACATAGTGTGACAATTATATTTCAGCCTTTACCCAACAAAACTTTATTAATATGTGTTAGAACTAGAATAATGCATGAATTGACACTTCACCCACCATTACAAACAGTATTGTTTTTATGCATTAAAAAGCTCAAATGGTCAGAGGTCATTTCAAGGTCAAACCATCTCTGTTTAGAAGGAATTTTGACAATTTTAGTAGCTGTCTATACTCGCTTACAAGTTGAGTCCAACTGCAAAAACCACAAACTTGATCTGTCATCGCATAGTGTGCCGGCAAATCTGGATCTATGCAGTTTGTTAGGAGTAATTAGTAGAACAAACAACATAAACCCTGATCTGCTGGCGCATTATACAACAGCAGATCAGAGTTTATGTTGTTGTCAGTTGGACTCCACTTATGAGTATACACAGTATGTTGTCTATGTTGTTTATGCAAACTGAGCTCAAAAATTCTTGCAACTTTCATGCTTAAATAATTTTTGTGATTAAATCTGAAAGAACATTGGACATAATGTATTTTTGCCCCAAATGACCTCTAACCTCTGACCTCTGCAAAGGAATATAACTTGTATCTTGTCTTAAGAGACAGTGTAGATCGGAGTTTTGTACAATGTTTTCAGATTTACTGATATATAACATTGCTGAAACAGTCACAAATTATAAGTTTTATTGGTTCCACTACTTCATCGCTGAAAAAACTAAATAAAGTTCACAGTATAACCACCATTATTTGTAGTAAAAGCTGAAAACACAGCTAAGTTCTTCATATATGGCAAGAACTGAAGATATACGCAACTCAATTTCTTATTTTCTTCACAGCTTGTATTTCTTTGGCATAAAAATTGCTGTTGAGCACCAGGAGTCAAATTAAAGATACTGACAATAATAGTCAAATTCTTATCTAATTCCACACTGAGAGAAAGAATACTGATTTTATTTGGTCATGCATTTCGCACTTACAACTGCAAAAACAGCATAGACCCAGATTATATGCTGTTACATCAGTGCTCCTGAGAGTATGGTAGTCCTCCATGTTTAACCCAAGAAGAACCACCTATACTTTGAAGTGCATAATATTTTTTCCGTGATTTGACTATTTTTAATAAAGGTTTTTGTACATTGTTGATACAGCATTCAATATGGATGCTCAATAAATATTTCTGAATTACACACCTGGACTATAACTATTCGGGTATCTTAACTGATGTCTGTGAATCAATATTTTTAGAAGCATTGAATTCAGCTTTTACATATATCCCAAAATATTTTGAATTTCATTCACGCTGTATATCTAAAAATATTTGGAAAACTTAAAGATATGTAATAAATACAAAACTGCATTCCTATTTCGTTCGGAGTATGGGAAAAGAACTCATTTAAGTGGTTTGTGGTCTTGTGGATTTAATGCCATTTTTCAGAACATGATAGGCTACACAAGGTGGCCAGTATATTTGGTGGAGGAAGAACCCGGGAAATCCCCAAGAAGAACCACCAACACATGGGAAGCTACTGGCAAGCTTTTTCACATACCCACGTTGGCTGAGCCGAGACTCAAACTCATGCAGACAGAGGTGAGATGTCAGTAAATTCTAAAGGCAAGCGTCTTAGACCACTTAGCCACCCAGGGCCACTTATTTGATGTGGTGTATGAACATGTCTCAGCCTTGCAATCTTGACGTATCATTAAGCCACATCAAACTCATTCTTTCCGCTGACTAGGAACAAAACATGCAGTTTTGTACATTTCCATTCAGCCATCACTGCTTTATAAATGGAGACTGATTTTCTGAGCACATGACAGTCTTAGCAACAGCGAATCATAGAAACTGATTCACTAGCAACCACAGCAACATGAACTGAACACAATGCAGCACTTAGTACAGCACGTAGAGGGCACCTTTATTAAGAGACGACAGCAGCTGGGTGTGGGTTATGCACAAAGAACTGTAGTAATATTTATGATGTATACATGTACAATACTCCTTCACTATAAAATGCCTAAATATAAGGCAATCCATTTTATAAGGTGGGTATGGTTATGGATGCCATTTTACTATTTAATAGTAATATTATGTATGAAATACCTCAATACAGCTCTCCTTTGTTACAATGCGGAAGCTGGGTACATAACCACCAACCGCGTTTTAGCGAGAACTGCATATGTACCGAACCGCGATATAGCGGGATTGATTGAAAGTTGTCATATAATAATGTATTAGAAAGAAAATAAAACTATAATTCTAAGATTCGTGTTGTTGTCTTTCAACCAATACTGTCTTACATTTGATAAACCAATTCAAATATGATAGTTTAATTTTGGTCATAGGGCCCACAGCATTTTATATCTGGAATCATTTATAATGAAGGGTGTGCTAATGAGGGAGATCTATATAAATAGATCCACCTGGTCCATTTTAATGGCTCTCATTAAATGTTTTACAGCAAGGGAGTAGTACTGTACTGTCTTTATGTTCATAAATGCAACAAAAATTAATTCTTTTTGTGTTTTAAATGAAATAATCTCTGTAAATGAATGGCTCTTTTTGTTTTATTATAAAAGTCTTCATATATGTCTTTTTAATATTGAGTAATTTGACTCGGATTGTCTTTAATGCAATTTATTTTGTTACACTGATCAAAAAGATCTCAACAAATGCAATAACCTTGTTGCCAAAAAGCATCACACAGAAATGTGGCATTTATAGAAGAAAAAAGAAAAAGAATGCCCAAAAAACTGATTACTTTTACTGCTGTAAAATTTTACTGAATTTCGTCAGAAATTGATGATTAATTTTTTTACATGTTTATTTTCAGGATTTATCAGACCAATTAATCTTAATTAATTAGTATGTAAATGTACATGTTTAATTTGTCACCAGTGGATTTCACTCATAAAATTATGTAAAAATTAACAGCACATAAGAAATACCCGATATATACCAGACCTTTCAAGCAAAGTCAAGTCCAACATACCAGTAAGGACCCGATTCATGGCTAACACAACATATATATATTGTTATGAATGGTAGTGGTACAATATTACCAAACACTTGAAATATCAAAACTTTACATCAATGCACATGAGCTGTCCTTGTACCATGTTATTTTCTTCCATATCTATTGCGACTATCTAAAATTTTGGTGCAAGGAGAATAATCAAAGGTGAGTTTTAACTTCTTTTGGACAGTATAAATAAACTCTCATTGATTTTTTAAAAAATATGGCATGCACAACAAACCATGCATCTGAGCAGAAACACTTTTTAAAAAAAATAGGGAAAAGGATACAGTGGCTGCTACGATTTGTGATTGCTAACACAGGAAATGACACAGCCTTCAAAAGGCACTAAATATGGAAAAAAGGTCTCAAAATATGTATATGTGCATGCAATATAGATATATTTTCTTTAAACTTAATTTAAAAAAACCTCTTTGCATTCTCTAAAATTCAATTCTACTCAGTGAAAATTAAATTTGTGAAGTGAAATGATGTAATGGAAACCAAATATCAAAGTACTGAAAAGATTGTAACATAAAACAGACGTCTGGTGAAGCAAAAATCTCAATTGATGAGTTACAATCAATTTGGAAGGAGTGGAAGATCAACAACCTTTTCACTGACTTAGTGAAAATAATACATGTAGAAATAGGTTTTATTTACCATTACAGCCCTACACCAGGACTACAAAAAGTCAATTATTATTTAACTATCAGACTGGTTCTGTCCAATATCTTCCATGGACAAGATGGAACCAGTAATTTGGGCTACCAAAAGCAATAAACCTCTAACCAAGGAAATAAATATAAAAAAATGTCCATTACCCATACACCAATTATTCAGACTTTTCACTCATCTGGATGAATAGAATGTCCCCTCACCTATAATTTTTGTTCTCTATATTATTGTCCTTTATCTGGACAATCATTTATTCAGATATAATCCATTATGAAACAAATGACATTCAACTGCACCCCAAAAGTTCAAAAAGGTATTTCAGTTTAGATCCTGTCTATCCCCAGGGGTTACAGGCTTAGCACAGAACTGTCAAAGGAGCATAAAACAAGTTGCTACACATTAGGACTACCGCAGAAATAAAAAGCTACCCACAAAGCTACTGCAAATGCCAACTATGAGTGGGAAGCTACCTGCCCGACTCCGTCTACCCGTATCACTGCCACCACCACTGCTGTCGTGGCGACTGTGGCCTTTTTCACCACTCAAATGTAATTTTTCGGTTAGTACATGGATTTTATCAGCTAAACCATGGTACCCACTATGGAGTTCAGTGGACTGCTGGGTAATAGGTGCACAAACAGTCTGAGAGGCAATGGCAGCCACATCTTTAAGGTTGTACTCTTTACCCATATTGTTTGTCTTTGGAGGAGCTGACTTTTTGATAAAGGATAAGAACAGATGCTTGCATAGCTCTTCTGGAATCTCTGCATCCATGTATGTGTCCATGAAAAGCTTGAAGCCATGATAGTCAATCGGCTGAAAAAAGAATACAAGACATATCAGTTAGTGAGTGGGCAGCACAAATACACAAAATTCCAAGTAAAGAAATCACAATAATTCTGCTGAATGATATGTCATTCCTGCTTCATAATCCAAAAGCCCAAAATAGTCACAACAGAAAAAGTAGGTCACTGTATCCTACTTTATAAGGATGTGAACATGTCCTTGAAAAAAAATGCACTTATCAAGGTCAGTGATTGTACCTGCAACACTGTCAGAAAAATAAATGTTATTTAGAAGATGTACATAATCACTAAACTGTGAAAAGTGAAGTTAATGTGACCTACTTATGCTACTTCATCAAGACTTTACATGCAACAGTTTAAGAGAAATAAAGCTAAACGTAGATACTTAAACTTATATCTATGGGGACAACAACAAAAACTTCGTCAGAAAAAGTGACTGATAGGCTGGTGTCTCACCTTCATCCATGCAATGATGTATCCACCACCACCCTTCTCCACATCCGACTTACCAAAAGCATCAACACAAAACTTGATCATAAAACCTCAACAGTACTAATGCTGATGCTGTCACCATCAAAAAGCTGATACCTATGTCTCACTGTGCTTATCCAGGTGAGACAAAATGTGTTACCTTTAGCTAACTCATGGTTAACAGGTAAGACAAACATTGCAATATGCACACTAACCAAAAGCTACAAGTCTGTAACATTTTGCAAGACCTACACAGCTTAAACTGAACTTTATCAACACTATCTTCATAGATCTGGACTTTATCAACACTATGATCTGGACCATAAAAACACTATGATCTGGACTTTATTAACACTATTATCTGGACCATAAAAACACTATGATCTGGACTTTATCAACACTATGATCTGGAATTTATTAACACTATTATCTGGACCATAAAAACACTATGATCTGGACTTTATCAACACTATGATCTGGACTTTATCAACACTATGATCTGGAATTTATTAACACTATTATCTGGACCATAAAAACACTATGATCTGGACTTTATCAACACTATGATCTGGAATTTATTAACACTATTATCTGGACCATAAAAACACTATGATCTGGACTTTATCAACACTATGATCTGGACTTTATCAACACTATGATCTGGAATTTATTAACACTATTATCTGGACCATAAAAACACTATGATCTGGACTTTATCAACACTATGATCTGGAATTTATTAACACTATTATCTGGACCATAAAAACACTATGATCTGGACTTTATCAACACTATGATCTGGAATTTATTAACACTATTATCTGGACTTTATCAACACTATGATCTGGAATTTATTAACACTATTATCTGGACCATAAAAACACTATGATCTGGACTTTATTATCACTATCTTCTTAGCAGGGATCTGGCAGCACTCTGAATGTCTACCTAAGTTCTCAAAGGCGATTCCCCATGAAAATTATTTTATTTTCTTGTTAAAAGTTGACAAATACACAAATCCATCAAATCTATTCCCAATGATATTTTTCCACAAGTAAGGTCAGACTCTGTAACTAATTCCCGTAATAAATGCCTGCAAGTGCAGCTTTCAATGCTAGAAAGAAAATTTCCACCAGTAATTTCTTGAATTTAAACTAGTAATTACTTTAAGTTTAATCAATACTTACATGTATATGCAAAAATTTCAATATATATATGCACAGTTAAACTTCTGAAAACCAGACACTCATGGGATGAATGATAATGTCCAGTTTTCACAGGGTTTGGTTTTCAGAAGTGCTGAAAGAGGAGACAGTTTTCACAGGGTTTGGTTTTCAGAAGTGCTGAAAGAGGAGAGTGCATTCCAGTACCTTTTTAAATCAATGCCTTTACTATGAGGACATGTTATCATGAAGAAATTATTAGTGTTGTGATTTTATATTTGTAATTTTTACAAAGTCTGAATATCATAAGATAAAAAGAAACAACACAAGATGCACATTTACATTTACAGCATGACGTACTCAAAAAATACATGTATTTGTAATAATATGGTAAATATAACAACACGCAATAATTTGGCGCCACATCCATTGTTCTTGTATTGTTATATATTCAGAATTTCATTTTAGAATGCCAAAGACTGTTGAATTTCCAACACTGAAAGCTATCCCTGGGTTTTTTGGGGGGAGGGCTTAAGAACCACTTAGTAATTGCCTTATCATAGTGACATTGTCTTTAAGAGACTATTCAACTTGCCACTGCTAGGCTTGTGGTTTAGACACAATTTTCAGTTAATATGCAAATACAGTGAAGCAAACAAACTTATTAAATGACCTGATTGCAACTTTCTCCTCTTTTATACAGTACATGTATACAGGAGTTCTTTACAGTACATGTATACAGGAGTTCTTTACAGTACATGTACACAGGAGTTCTTTACAGTACATGTATACAGGAGTTCTTTACAGTACATGTATACAGGAGTTCTTTACAGTACATGTATACAGGAGTTCTTTACAGTACATGTATACAGGTGTTCTTTACAGTACATGTATACAGGAGTTCTTTACAGTACATGTATACAGGAGTTCTTTACAGTACATGTATACAGGAGTTCTTTACAGTACATGTATACAGGAGTTCTTTACAGTACATGTATACAGGAGTTCTTTACAAAAAAGGAATTTTCAAATGATTTGAATAATTTGTATTGCCTTTGAACAACTTTGCTTTGATCTCTGTAATATAAAAGCAATTGAATTTAATAGCACATCTGTAATTGCTTGTTTACTACACCTATTGCGAAGGTTTCAATTAATCAAGGAACAATTGGCTTTAAGATAATTTATTTTGCACCTATATTAAATGGCTTCATTTGACAGATCACTCATGTGGAAATACTTAACTGTTAAACCCAAGATCACTCATGTGGAAGTACTTAACTGTTACACCCAAATTACATGACACATTATGCATCACTTTTCAATTATCAGAGTAACTGGTTGATACTCCTCATGGAGTGTGATTTTTACATGTAGCAAGGTCAGTGTTGCACATAGGGTCCCAAGGGCAGGGGACACCGTGTCCTAGAGCCTGAAAATTTGGAGGACACAACATTTTAGAGGGACAAAGGAAAATAATAATATGAAATGCACTAATAGTGCTATAAAAATGAGATAACCTTAATTGCTTTGACAGTTTTGCCACCTTAACTTTGTGGTCTGTACTATCATATTTTCCTTGGACATTTACATTATTGCAGTAGAAGTTTTATAATGTGCTCAAATAACTCATGAAAACATTAACATGTTTGAATATCCGGTTAACCTGAAATGAGCTGCACCATGGAATTCTCCATTCCGGATCTTGCTCTCATATCACTTTAGTGTACACTTATGATCTACCAGCATTTATTATAACAAATACCTATGTTTTCGGAATTACTTTTCTTTCCAAACTAACAAATCATTAATCGAATGACAAATTGTGTGTTTACATAAATTTAAGTCTTTTTAGTCATTATTTCAATCTCAAAATAAATTAAATCTTCCTCACCGTGGGGGTGACTTTAACTTTGAAAATACGTTACACTGGCCAGATACATTGTTTTAAAATATATATTCATTGCCATCTTAGCTTTTATCACCTTTCACGACTTTGGTCATTGCTAGTGCCAACAGAGACATGGATGGACGTCCACTAATAAAAAGTAGGAGGTGCATTTTAATTTTATTTTCCGACGAAAAAGCATGCCCAAGGGGGCACACAGGGTCAACATTTGGGGGACATTATAAAAAATTCTGCAACACCGGAGGTAAACACATCAGGTTTTTTGGAGATATGTTTACATTAAATTTACAAGAATGGTTCTGAGAATATCTCCAGTATCAGGAATTCGAAGGTCCCAGTTTGTAGAGGTTTTTACAACAAAAAAATTTTATATATATATATATATATATATATATATATATATATATATATATATATATATATATATATATATATATATGTATATATATACATACACACACACACACACACACACATATATATATATATATAAATATATATATATATATATATATATATTTATATATATATATATATATATATATATATATATATATATATATATATATATATGCACATACATACATACATACATACATACATACATACAGTATATGGTAAATTTTTTATAATTCAAACATCACTCACTTGTGCTCAATTCCGCAACTTGGATTCAACACTAGTGACTCTTTTCAAATCAATTAAGCATAGTATTCAAAACTGGGCTTTCTACAATATGTGTATCTTGTTTTGTTTCATAATTTTTTTGGAGGTGGGGCCCTTCTAGAATTGTCCGTAAAATGTTTGAAATTAAAAGAAGTACCCTTGAATAAGTCCCTATTGTTGAAGTTACATCCCTTTCCTGAAAGGCATTTCCTCTCCATATATATATACACAAACATACACACACACAGCTCTCCCTCATTATAACACTGTAGTTCAGGGTCCATAACCACCTGACCGCGCTATGTACCAAACCGGGTTATACTGAGAACCTCAGTATGCATGGAACCACGATATATCGAGAATAGTGTAATATACCAAACAGTGGTATAGCAGGCACTTTCAAATTTGTTAAATAATGGTGTTTTGAAAAGGAATTGAAGATTTAAAACTAAGTTTCACCTTGTTTTCTTTCAACCCATATTATTATACATTGGTGTGATTTTGGCCATGGGGTTGATGATAGTACCACGTTATATCCATACTAGTGAAATAATGAGGTGCATTATAATGGGGGAGAGCTGTACACATACAGCATCTGCCATATATACTCACTTATCAATCCAACTGCAAACAGCACTGACCCAGATTTGCCATCACATAATGGGCCAGCAGATCTGGGTCTATGCAGTTTTTTTTTTAGTAATCAGTAGAACAAACAACATAGACCCTGATCTGCCAGCACATTATGTGATGTCAATCAGGGTCTATGTTGTTTGCAGTTGGACTTGACTTACAAGCGAGTATCGACAGTAGCTGAAAGAGCATTTTATGACTTTAAAGAAATAGTTTTCAATCAAATGATATAAAATTGTGTATTTATATAAAAGATATGTGTTTTTCATTATCATAACTAATATAAGCTAAAAATGCACAAAGAATTCATATGGTCTCACTATGTATCGTTTAGCAAAATACCTACTATGGGGAGGTAATTCCTTGCAAAATACCTACTATGGGGAGGTAATTCCTTGCAAAATACCTACTATGGGGAGGTAATTCCTTGCAAAATACCTACTATGGGGAGGTAATTCCTTGCAAAATACCTACTATGGGGAGGTAATTCCTTGCAAAATACCTACTATGGGGAGGTAATTCCTTGATAGAATGGAAAGCAACCTATATGATACTCAAAGAGTCGATTACAGAATAAGGGTCAAGGAAATGAGTAAAAGGAGAAAATAATTCAATCGGAGCTTTGAGGCAGGGGTAAGAGAGGGTGTGGGGTGAGGTGGGATTAGGGGGCAGGGAAGGAGATTAGATGATATCCAGCTTCTCACTTCTTCTGGGTTGTACTTTGAAAGTGTTCCATGCCCATTGAACTCTTCAAGAACATCTTTCAACTTTTTGTTGGAGTCTGAAAAACACAAAAAAGCACAATAAAACTATATTCACCAATAATTTTCATCCAAATGGATCTAATGCAGTATATATGATGCAGGGCTGCCTTTTTTTAACAGTGTTGAATGGGGCTACAAAATTGATCTACATTGCAAGTGAGGTCATCTTTTACTCAGGTAATGTCCCAACAAGACTGAGTCATAATTGTGCAAATACAAAAATATAGTATGTAATGTTGGGGAACTACATTATGTTGATTGATTCTCATTCAACAAGAGCTACAATTAGGCAAAATAAATTAAGTAGGAGCAAGCAAATTCAGTGAATTTTGTCCCCTGCCTACCATGGCGAAGTCACAAAAGTTAACAATAATGAAATCTGACAATGACCCTTAAGACAGAGCTGTAAAGTTACTAGGCATACATGGAAAGTAACTAAGTTGCATTGCGCTGTCTTAAAAAGTATTTTTTAAAAAGTGCAGAAAAGGTTTTTTATTTTTTAATTTATCAGTGACCTTCACCTGGAATATAAAACCTTGATACATGAGATGCCATTGAAATAAGAAGCATTAGGTCACCATGGATCATCCCTGTACCTCAAACAGCTTCTAAGTTATAAAGCACAAACAAAATAAACCTTAAAATAGGACACCCAATGTGGCACATGACACATCTAATTATGATGTACAAGTATACTATTAGTTTCATCATTTAATCTCAGACAGCTTTAAATTTAAACAACAAAAGGAAAAGTGTGCTGAAAATGTAAAATATTGAACTATGACTATGACCTTGAAGATATAGCTCCAAATTTGGTATGTGACACCTTCTAATGATGATATAAAAGTACACCAAGTTTCATCCCGTAATCTTAAATGGCTTTAAAGTTATAGAAAGGAAATGAAAGTGTGACAGATAGATGGATGGACAGGAATATGGCTACTGTATGCCTCCCATTTCTTCAAAAAGGTAGAAGACGGTTATAAAACAAAATGTACTCAATTCAATGGGATCCATGACTATACTTTCATTATATGAATAGCAGCAGTAGACTGAGGGACTTTATAGTGAGAGACAACCATATCACACCAATACGCTGTATCAAAAATTACTTCAACCTAGTATTACATTCATAATTTGAAAATAAATCACAAAGAAAATCTCTTTAAAGTTCAAAACCTTCCAGCACAAGATGTCTGTAAATTATGTTTTTTCAACTGGTTATTGAAAATGTTATCTACATAAATGTATAAATACAATTGCTGTATAATTATTATGTATTCATTTTTTGTTCCATCTGGCTATTTATGTGAGAAATCTTAGCAGGGAAAGGTACTGCAACATGATGTCACCGAAATAAAATATAAAACTTCATAATCTATATTTCATTCATTAGTGTCTATCAATGTATCATAAAATATGTTCCATTTATGCACCAATGCACCAAGGGACCACTAATGAACTTGATGATATTTGGTCACAGTCACCGACATAAATCAAGGTGCTTCAGTATTAACAGACTGGTTTTAAAATGCATTCAAAGGTTAATGAATAATAGCAATTAAGAGAGAACACAGTTTATAAATCCTAGTAAGCACAGACTATTGATTCTTTTCATGCTTATTTTATATTTTAAATTAGTCTAAAAGAAATATATGTATTGTAAGGATCCATTTTGAAGAATTGAACTGAAATATTCTCTAAAACTATTTCTTTCTCACCCTCTCCTGGCCAGATTCTTGCACATACACTATCATATTTGCATATTTCTAACAGATTTTTTAAATGGGCCCTCATGGGCAGAAAATAGGTCCTGATTATCATTTACTTGCGCATGGCATCCCATTCCCTGAATGCAAAATAGCACAAAATCATGCGGAATTGCCATTTTTAGCAATTAACTTCTGAAAATTTGATTCCCAATGGAGCAACTGTTTTCCAAAACGATGGTTCCAGACCCATTCCAAATCACCTAAGAAAATCCCCCTACCCAGCCCCGATCTGGCATGATGACCCTTAGAATCCAGTTCATTCACCAGACATCGAAGTCATATACATTTATTTAGTGTTAGAAGTAGTTCCTGTTTTATACCAGGCAGAGCACGATAAGCATATCATCACATTTTTATGCAATTTGACTAAAACTGCATTCAGAAATTTTTTAACGTGTTCAAATTAAGTACAACAACTTAATTTACTGTCGTTACTCGCTTATAACCGGATCGCATAATGCGCCGGCAGATCTGTGTCTATGCAGTCTGTAAGGACTAATCAATAGAATAAACAACATTGACCCTGATCTGCCAGCACATTATGCGACAGCATATCATGGTCTATGTTGTTTGCATTTAAACACGTCTTATATGCAAGCATATACGGTAGTCTAAAACTGTCAGTGTATTGTCATAAGCACAGTCAATGTTGTATGGTCGTGTGTTTGATCAATATAAACTACATGTATGCTATCAGTTCAAGTTTCACATGTTCCGTGCACATTTGAAATGAAAATACTTGATAAATGTGAGAACACTCTCTCAAACATAGCCATAAAGACAAAGTGTTTACATGCCAGGAAGAGTCTTATTGATGGAAATGGGGGTGTTCTCGTATTTTACATGAAACTGTGGAAACAATATAGTTCCTTCCCCAATTAATCCACAAATTTAAGTTTCCATGAAAATAATATTTTCCCTAAAATCACAAAATTGATACCCACAAACAGGGTTCATTTTGGGATATGCCCTTGTCCCAATGACCCTTGTTTTTCATCTTTGGCACAAGAAAGTTCCCTCTATGGCACATAAAAAAGACAGAAGAAAATATTTATAACATCATTATGGTTGATTTTAGACTGACTGAATCAAGTGCATCCCAAGCTTTCTGAATAGTGTGCGTTCATTGCCAAAGAAGCATAAGATGATCAATTTCATTGACTGGCTTTGATTAGCTTGGGAACCAATAGATAGCACATGGTTGATGATCATTGATAGAAAATATAATGGAAAGAATATAAAATCTTCATCAACAAAACTGCTGCATTTATTTCTAAAGTTGTATACAGAGAGGAAAAAATAGACTCAAATGTCCAAAATAAATTCTAGAGAGGAATGGTTGCTCAAGCACGAGGAATTCAAATCCCAGAACAGAAGATTTGTGACAGGGAAGGCTGATAATGATCCTAGGTGCTCAGGTCATGCCTTTATTAATTTCTGCAACAAATATTCACTTTTTTAGCATTATATATTCTGAATCAGTTGTTGTTGAGTCACACTATATCACAGTTTGGTACAACTTTCTTGTCCACTAAAATAACAGTGTCCTGAAAAGTGGACTCAGTAATTTTTTAGCTACATGCAACTAGCAACATGTATAAAACCATGGTGTCATCTACTCTACGACGACTCAGTTAAAGCATATAATGCTGGAAAAGTGAATATTTATTGCAGAAATGAATAAATCCATGACCCAACCTGCTAGGGACAACTTGGCCCCACTTTTTCCATTTCTTGAATGAACACTGCTCTAAAATAAATGAATCCAGAGCATGGCTATTGTACTTGCTGTACATATTAAAATTTCTGCCATTGAATATTACCGTTGCCATGTGGCTTTGGGAAAATATTATTAGGTAAATCAAATCAATGTAGGATTAAGTCAAGTTAAAATCAGCAAACCTTTTATCCGTATAAGTAAAGGAACAGGCCATGTTTTGCCATCATAATGATCTTTACACAGGTAGTATGTTTTAGAACTGACCAATCAGAGAATACAGGGATGGCAGGTACATGTATTGCATGAAAACTGAATTAAAAAAGATTGGCTTTTATTTTTGTCATTTTTCATATGGTCTCTACACCACTACAAAGATGAGGCCCAAGTTGGCCTTATATCGCTCATCTGACTTGTATAACTTAACAGTTGAACATTTCACATAACAGGCTTATGTAGTATTGTAAGAACACAACCCAATGTAAACTATCTCCCAACCTTTAGATAATGCTGATTTTACCTACTTAACTATAGTTTGATAAAAAAAAATATAAAAAATCCAAAGATAAAGGCACAACTAACATGCATAGATCGCACTCATAATCAAATCATCCAAGATCTTGATGATATAAACCTGTTTGTAAAGTTTTATAAAATTGGACGAGAAATACAGTCTCCACAGAGGTAACAAGCTCAGCCAATCAGATGCAAGGAAAGCTCAGCCAATCAGATGCAAGGTCATCTCATTTATATGTGTTTAACTCATTTATTACAGAATCTGTCTAAGACCATGATATCAGCTTATTTAGCAAGTTAGAGCAAGTTCTGATTGAAATTTGGTTTCATAGTTCTAACATGCTCAGCCAATAAAATACAAGAGAACCTAATAAATATGTATACAATATAATAAATATAACATATAATAAATATGTATATAATATATAATAAATATAATAAATATAACATATAATAAATATGTATATAATATATAATAAATATAACATATAATAAATATGTATATAATATAGAATAAAGATCTTGCTCATAATTAAAATCATTCAACATCTTAATGATACAAGTCAACTAAACAAGTTGATCAAAATTAGATCAGAGTTGTTACGGTTTTGACAAGCTCAGCAAATCAAATATAAGATCACCTTATTAATATCCCGGACTCTCACTCAAAATCGACCAGACATCCAAGATCTTGATAATATAAGCCTATTTACCAAGTCTGATAAAAATCCTATTGAAAATACATCCTCTAAAGTGGTTTTAAAAAAACTCAGCCAATCAGATGCAAGATCACCATGTCATTATTCATAGGTCCTGTTCATAATAAAAGTCATGCAATGTCTTGATGATATTTGCCTATTTACCAAGTCTGATTATAAGTGGGTCAGAAAAATCTGGCTTCTAGGGGTGGACAATGATAATGGTTTCTGAAGCAGATTTTAAGAACAATGATTTTTAACACAAAAAAAAAATAACAAAATTAATTTCTGCATTCTATCAACTCATTATAGTATCTCAACTTTGATATTATTGAAAAGAAGGTTGCTTTTTAGCACAACTGGTCATAGACCATAAGAGCTTCTGGTATGGCCCATCATTCATTTTCCATCTTCCATCCATATGTTAGCACAAGTTTGTTATAGCTACTCCTCCTAAAATACCTGGAGGATTGCATTGAAATTTTATACATACATTCATCCCAAGGTCTAGTTAGTCCTTAATGAAAATGGTGCTGCTCAGACATCCAAAATGGCCACCACAGTGGCCATCGTAAAAATCTTCTTGTCACTACTCCTCCTGAACAGATGGTAATATCAACATGGGGTTTTCACTAAAATATTTCTTATGATGTCTACTTGGTTCTAAATGAAAATGGTACTGATTTGACCTCCAATATGGCCACCATGGTGGACATCTTGAAAATCTTGTTATCGCTAACCCTCTAAGATGGATGGTTAGTCCTCAGACAATGGCCTTTTCTTTTATATTACTAATTTATTTTTCAGTGGGAAGTTCAGATAGATTGACGAATACACAAAATTTCATTTAATCGCTACAATTCATGTGTAGCTTTGATACAGCGTAAGCTCGTGCACCCAGTGCTTGTTTACATCCTTGATCAGTTAAATAAACTTTTGATTCACCGAATATCACCTGTGGCCATACACTTAACAAGCAAGGCATAACTGTATTAGCAAAATGGCACCACCCATCAAAGAGTGCATTACTTAGTGTCCTTCTCTAAATAAAAGATCCAGAACAATTTTAGAAATATTCAAAATAATGACAAAGTCTCCTGAAGACACTGATACACAGATAAGTATAATCTTTCTTGTGTAAATGTTGTATAACCCTAAAGCATACCATATTTACTCGCGTATAAACCGATACCAACTGCAAACTGCATAGACCCAGATAGGACGTCGCATAAAGCGCGGGCAGATCTGGGTCTGTGCAGTTTGTAAGGACTAATCAGTAGAACAAACAACACAGACCCTGATCTGCTGGCGCATTATGCGACAGCAGATCAGGGTCTATGTTGTTTGCATTTGGACTTGGCTTATACACAAGTACATACGGTAATGTAATTATGCGTACTGGTTGCAATGGTCACAGTCTCAGTTCAGTCAGGATATCATTTTTAACTACAGTTGGCTTTTATCCTTGCTATAAAATATATCAATGGGTTTTGATCCTGAAATAATCGATATTCATGGACTCGAAGTACTTTTACGGTCAATTTTACGATCTCATCTGGTTATTGAAAAAAAAAGGATCTACACTCGTAATAATTAATGTCTTCCAACATGAACTTTATTCAATTTATTATTATTTCAATATTCTGTATCCATCCAATGTGGTATTAGTTAATATTTCTATGATATTGTTGCATATGTCTACTACAACTGAGGTATGTTTGTAAACCTTAAAATCAAGCATTTAAACTGCACAAAACGTTAATTTTCTATAAATATTGTTTATCTACATACTATACATTCCATGCATTGAAAATCCATAAATATTATCCTTCATTTAATTTTGATCATATTGCAGTTTTAGATAGTTTTACTTCCCATATTCAAACTTTAAAAAATATTATTTTCAAACTTTTCACTGAAAAAATAAAAAGTTTTGGATCAATGTAAGTTTTACTCAAGCAACAATTTTACAAATATGGCAAATGAACTTTCAGAGAAAAATCCTAGAAGAAATATCACTTCAACTTTTGGAATTCCTTAACAGTACTCACCATTATCAGAAAAGTTAATTATTTTCTTTAGCAGAAGTTTAATATTTTAAAAAAGAACTGGTTTACAACAAATTTCTTCTGAAACAAATATGGTAAAATCATACGTAAGAAAGTAAACAAGTTAAGTCGTCAATTACACCAATAAAGTATTAGTGGCAGGAAAGCTGTCAGATAATTAATGCATCCTACAGATAATTAACGAGTCCTGTGTTTTTTTTTTTTATCATTTTACTCTTTCAATTAAATTGTTCCTTCATGTTTGGTTCTGTTGATTTTTTTTAAAATAAAGAATACAATACAAAATTGAAGTTGTATTTGCATTTATTTAGGTAAAATACTGACAAAACATCATTTAATTTACAATTTAAATCAATTATTACTAGGAGTCATGCACCTAAATGCCATTGTCGTTTACTAATGTCTCACAGCATTTTTGGGATTGTCCTGAATTTCTGAAAAGCTTCAGGAGAATTGTCCTGGGCCTATTGGGAACTAACTGAAACACTGAGCCAGTATGATGTTATCAGAAGCATAGTTCATGCATCAGTAATTACCTTGATTAGCCACTACAGATGAGTCCTCACATGAAATGCATGCAGTTCACTCATGTAATTCCCATACTAATTCACCTGTACAATACATAGTTAACCTGCTACAGTAAACTATCACAATATGCAATGTATAGTCATTAATCTTGTTTGGTTTTGGTTTAATGGGTTTAACGCCATTTTTCAGCACATGATAGGCTATATAAGGCAGCCAGTATATCTGGTGGAGGAAGAACCCGTGAAAATCCCAGGAAGACCACCGACCCACGGGAAGCTACTGGCAAGCTTTCTCTCATATAACCACATTGGCCGAGCCCAAGACTCGAACCCACGTGGACAGAGGTGAGATGGCAGCGATCGGTAAAGGCGAGCACCTTAGACCACTTGGACACCCAGGGCCCCTCATTAATCTGGAAAGTTTACCAATAAATATATTTATTTGTCCTTCCAACAGCACTGGTCATTAAGGGCCTTCTGTTTAGACCAGGAAGTATATAGGATGAAAAAATATGTGGTTGTGTGTCAATCACAAATACTTAACCTATATTAGTAAATCATACAATGTAGGTCAAAGTTACCTTTCTTCGTTGTAAGGGTGTGTTACTCACAGAGAGGCAATCAATTCTTCAGTTTCATGATTCTAACATAAACAGCACCCAACAAATGACTTTGAACATGAAATGTAAAAAAGTCACTGAAGCATGACAGATACCTCTTTTTGCAATAATGGTGCTGTACTTATCAAAATGTGTATACTCACCAAGTTTTATGATTCTAGGAGGGACAGCATGCATGCAGCATGTTGTCACAAGCTAAATGCAAAAACTTAACCAAAGCTAGTAAATATGAAATATAGGTCATGATGACCTTCTATTGTTGTAAGTGTGTGGTATTAACAGTGAGGCATATCATCATCCACTTCCCAATTCTAGCATGAAAAGTGGCTGAGAAATGAGCACCAAGTTTCATGATTCTAAATATGATAGTATTTACATAGCATACAAAAATACACACAGGATCATGAGCTAAATGCAAAAACTTAATCTATGCTAGAAAACTGTGACCTTTTTTGTATGGGTATGGTCCTACAGTAAAACCTTTCTTGAGAGACCACTGCTATGAGACCACCCGTCTTAAGAGACTGGGTTCTTCATTCACAGATTTATTGGTTATAGAGTGTTATCACCTGTCATGAGAGACCACCTGTCTTAAGAGACCATTATATTTTGGCAGAAGGGGTTATCTTTCATGACAGGTTCTATTGATTCTAGCATGAACAGTTCAAGCACACAATTTAATAAAATCAGTGAAATATGCCATATCGGTGACAGTAACCATGTTTTGTGATGAGGGTGTAGTCATCAAGATGCATCAAGAAGTTTCATGATTCCAGGTATAAAAGTATATATACAGGATGCAAAAAACCCATGTGGTCAGGAGCTAAATGCACAAACTTAACCGAAGCCAGTAACATGTGAAAAAGTCACAGTTATCTTCTTTTGTTGTAAGGATGTGGTACTAATAACAAAGATGAATACAATCGTCTAGTTTGATGATTCTAACATGAACAAAGCTTGAGAAATAAACTTAAAATACAAAATTTTACCAAAGTCAGTGAAGCATGAAATATGGGTTTCAAGTTACCATTTATACTAGCGTATAAGCCGTGTCAAAATGCAAACAACATAGACCCTGATCTGCCGTCGCATAATGCGCCGGCAGATCAGGGACTATGTTGTTTGTTCTACTGATTACTCCTTACAAACTGCATAGACCCAGATCTGCCGGTGCATTATGCGACAGCAGATTTGGGTATATGCAGTTTGCAGTTGGTATCGACTTATACGCGAGTATAAACAGTAATTATCAAGAGTCACTGCCTTACCAAGTTTCATAATTCATTGTAGAACGGTATGTATACAGGGTGCAAAAGATTGGAGCTAAATGCAAAAACGTAACCTAGAACTAATGTAAAAAGTTAGCTCTCTTTTCAAAGGGTAGGCACTGTGAAACCCACTCTAAACTGTTGCCCAGAACCTTGGAAGAAAGAAAGGTTGAGATGCAGTAAGGCTGTACATATGTATTTGCTTTTACATGTGCAGATGCCAATGCCAGTAGTGCAATAGCTCTCCTGTACTTTGTAGAGGCAAGCTAAAAGTAACACACCATTTTCTGATAGCTGAAAATTACCTGAAAATTAGACGGTCTTGAAAATATGGTGCCCAACTTTTAAGCATATACATGTATACTAAGCTGATGCACTTGAAAGCAAATAAAATCATGAAACACATGCTTCATGTAGAATTATGTGACATCAAACTAACCAAATAGATTTGCAGTAGTACAATAGCTCTCCTCTACTTCACGGAGGTGAGCTTAAAAATAGCACACCAAATTCTTACAGCTGAAAATGACTTCTGAAATAACATGGTCATGAAAATATGACACCAAATTTTCAGGAATTGATTCCAACTTTAAGCACATGAAAGCAAATAAAATCACAAAACACTAATGCTTAAAGTATAATTTATGTGACGCTCAAACAGATTCAGATAGTCTACAGCAGGGGTGTCAAACATACAGCCTGCGGGCTGGATACGGCCTGCCAGACTCATTATTTATTATTATTGTTTATTTTTATTTATTATTATTTATATAAAACCGGGCCCGCACTTAACAAATGAGTTTGACACTCCTGGTCTACAGTGTGACCTCAATCTATCTACCATTTACTACCTGAGTATAGTTTAAAATGTAAAAACAAGCTGTTTTTGTTGAAATGGGGATGGGAAACAACTTGATAACCCCTCCTGCCGAAAGGCACTCAATAATATGATGGTCTTGAAACTAAGATGGTCTTGAAAATATGCCTCAGAGATTTTTTTGGTACCGTCTATACTCACTTATAAGTCGAGTCCAACTGCAAACTGCATAGACCCAGATCTGCTGTTTTATAATGCGCTGGCAGATCTGGGTCTATGCAGTTTGTTAGGAGTAATCAATAGAGCAAACAACATAGACCCTGATTTGCTGCCGCATTTTGCGATGACAGATCAGGGTCTATGTTGTTTGCAGTTGGACTTGACTTACATGTGAGCATAGACAGTATGCAAATGAAGTTTGATGAAAATTGGGTCAATGCATGTTGAATTTTAATGCAGAAACCAAGAAAGCAATTTCTTGTCTAGTGACCTTGACCTCTGATCTATCGACTGCAGACTCAATAAGGAGCTGCCCTTCCTCAAGTGTAATGTATAACATACTATGAAGGTGATACAAACTGGGTGCAGGGAAACGTAAGGAAAGTGGACTTGTTACGTGGATACCTAAATTACAAGTTTAGCTGTCTAGTCACCTTAATCGTAGATCTCTGAGCCTGAGAATCAATAGTGAGGTGCCTCTGACCAAGTGTAGACTACCTATGAAGTTTGATGAAAACTGGACCCAGGAAACTTGATTTATTGAGTGGAAACCAAAATAGACTAGAATTCTTCATCTGCAAAATGATATCACTGCACTTCCCTGTTTTGATCCCCACACTTATGTCTGAGCTTTTTGGGTGTGTCCCAGAGAATAAGAACTCCACCCAAAGCAAATGTCAGTTGAGTATGTGCATTTTTCTTTTCATGCCCAATAAGTGTATTTATGACTATAGAGTTGGGGTCTCAACAGTTTCCATTTTCAACACAACTTAAATTTTAAGAAATGCTGAAGTGTTCTAAATTCCACTGGCCAAATCCTACGCTGAGAATTAGATCAATACAAATTTTTATTGATCATTGATTTCAAATGTAAAGTTTCAGGTACCAAATGCATAACCTTAAAAAAGGATTTTAATTTGTATTAAATATACAACTGGTCCAATGATGAACTGGGAAATAAGGCACAGCTTAATCTTGTTTAGGCTTGAATTTCACAGGTGTATAAACTGGGTGTAACCCAAACGTAGTCTAATTAAGGAAATTTTGACAAATTTATAACCTTTTAAGTTCAGAGATTTCATGATATTACCGGTAGATTGTATCACTGCCTTGTATTAAGATATCCACTTCAGTGCAAATTGTTTCCCTTTGTCTGCCATTTTACAGGTCAATTTTGTATTTCTCCTTAGATAATGTGTAAGCAGTATCAAAAAATGTTGAAAACTATAATCCACAGCAATATTCTCTTTTTTTAAATAAAAGGATAGTTTTACTGAATAAAGGAGTGATTTAATGAAGAAATAAAGGTAGGGCTTGAAAATATCATTGTGTGATATTTCCACACTGAATTAATTTTTCTCATCACAATCTTTTTAATCTTTCATACTGTATGTAATGTAGTTTGAATTTCAATCTATTTGGGTTTTTACAACACCCAAATCACACAATTTCTTCTTCAAAGATGACATGATTTTATCTTTTTTAATTTCTTTTAGACACAACCAATTGTCCACACTGCATGTTATGTAAATTAAATTTCAATCTACTGTGGGTTTTTACAACATCCATGACATCAAAGTAAATATCAAAGTTCACAACACAAACATTTCCTATTCATACCCTTGTAAATGATGCATAGAAACCATATATAAATAATAAAGTTTGAAACGTGTGGACTCCAAGACCCAGATCTTTCTTACGTTTTTTTTTTTTCTTTTCTTTTCTTTTCCCTACCAATCCCACCCATGAATGCTATTTATCTATCTATTGATAATATTACTATGCTGGTCTAGGTTAAAATTTTGTCCTTGATTATAAAGCACAAACAGGTTTCTGGTTTTGTAGGTTTGATGCCATTATTAAGCACATGATAGGCTATACATGGCGGTCATTATATCTGGTGGAGGAAAAACCCAGGAAAACCCCAAGAAGAACCACTGATCCATGGGAAGCTACTGGCAAACTTTCTCACATACCAACATTGGCCAAGCCCGAGACTCGAAAAACCCATGCGGACAGAGATGAGATGTCATTGATCGGTAAAGGCCAGTACCTTAGACCATTCGACCACCCGGGGCCCCAAATCACAAACAGGATTAATATCCTTATACATGGCTGTTAAAGTTAGTCTTCAGCTTATCTGATACTTGTTGCAAAGGACATATCAATGTGTCATACAACTTGAACTGTATTGCATATTAACAATGTTGCTCGGTTACCAACTGAATTACCATACCACACCTCTCTGACAAGGGGGGTGGGGGGTGGGGGTGGGCATGCATCCCAGGCAAAATATAAGTGATAAAAATTAAAGTGTCACAAGTTATTTATTGGAAGATTAGCTTTACTATTATCTGAAAATCAGGGCATTTATACTGTACCTATATTGGATTATCAACATCTACAGCACCTAGTACAGTGTGTATTTGACTTTCACGCTGTTTTAAATGCAAACCACATGTGGATATATAGCCTGTGCTACAGTACGTTTTAGTTCTCGAAAATGATGGCCTGTGGACCTGCAAAAATTGAGTGCAGCGCCCTCTGCTTTACCCCTCAGATTCAATGGGCTAATTTCACATTTGATAACTCTGATCAAGTTGTCCCAAAATAGCCTGCATCCTTGCCTCATTTTGGATAAGGTCAACATCCTCTGTAAATTGGCTATTAATAGGATTAATCATCATGGAAAATACCTTGCATGTTCCCAGGCGTCAATATCGCCACAATCTCAATAGGTGCCATTAATTAATGATAATCTATTTTTCACGGATTATCAGCAGGGGGATAAAAAGAAAAGAATATATTGGCAAAGCAAACATATATCGACGACTGTACCCAGGCAAGGGGATGTATTAATGGCTAAACAGCTTCCAAAGGAGGTGTCCCACATTGATTATAAAGATAATATCAAAGTTCAGAGGGCTAAAATCTCTCGGCCAATATACATGTATCTTCTACTGATATATTGAAGCAGAAACAATAGTAATAGTTTTCACTAATACAACCACCTAGGAAGATAGGTATTAAAAAGAAATCTTCAGGTCAGAACTTGAAAATGCTTTTGTAAAATAACTGTAACATAAATAATTCAATCAACTCTACCTGGAAAAATCAATACCCCCACCCTTATAGTATGAATTTTCCATAAACTATAGATTTAACACAAATTTTGAAGCCTTGGTGGTTCAGTGGTTAGTGTACCAGACCACAACCAGGAGGGTGCAGGTTTAAATCCTACTTAGACCACAGGTGGAGGATGGAAGCCTTAATGTTGAAAAAAAGCATTAGCCTGAAGGGAAAAAAAAATCATACATAGTGACAAAAGTTCCTCAGATTACTGCTATTATCTGTTCTGACACAGAACCCCGTCTATCATACTGTAAAAGAAACAAGGTTAGTAACTTCAAAACACTCCATTCCACACCTGACCCTCGATCTCTGGGTGCTATTTCTGTCCATGAAGGTACTCAGCCATAATCTATGCTTCGTTTTACTCCTGATATATTTTTCTATTCATCAAACCATCATTAATTTTCTGTGCAGGACCAAACTAAAGTTACAGACCCCAAAACATAAGAATTGCATGAATTTTTGCCTAGTCCGAAAAAAAGTTACGCCCATTAATGGATTGCCGTTACTTACAGAGATATGAGACTCTACAAACACACCTTCATCAATTTGAGTAGAGGTAGGTACAGGTAGTTACAAAGGTAAGTTTCTACTTACTATTCACTTGAATCAACTCTCGGAATCCTATTCCATAGAAGAATTACATATATGTTTGCAAAAATCCACTCACTTTTAATTCCATGAATACAAAATTTGCTACCTCCTGAGTGAAGACAGCCTGTGCAGCACATGCAGTCAGAGGTGAAAGCTGATTGGTTCAAAAGTTACTACTTAAATTTTTCAGAAATTAAATAAACAAAATTTAGTAGACTCGTTATTTACCTTATTTTTTTACCAACTGAAATGGTATGTATTGCAATCATTTTTATTTTATCTAGTAACTTTTGAATGAATTAGCTTTCACCACTGATTTGTGTACACATGCATTATTAAAATTAGATGAATTTTGTTAAAGAATTTTCATCATTTATTAGGTGAAAAACCATACTACTTGAATTGGTCTATCAAATGTATGATTATATGGGTTGAAAGGGAACAACATGAAACTTAGTATTATATCTTTATTTCCTTTTTAGAAAATTCTTATTTCCCAAAACTAAATACACAAATACTATAAAGTGAAAATATATATTTAATTTACACAAACTAAAATCTTTACTACATGTCTGACCGGCATTTTATTTATTCCCCACGCCCACCCCCACAACACACATGCACCTATTGATATTGTCGCTATACTGGAATTTTTGTTAGGATTTCATTTATCCTCCCCACTCACCTCTTGACACACATTCATCAAATTTTCGATTATTCTCGCTATATTTCCATTTGGTATATAACATGATCGACAGCTAAGGTCCACAACTACTGCATTATAACAAGACAGAGCTGTACAGTCCAAATATTTAAGCAGATGCATGCAACTGACATCCATTTGCCATGTGTTCATAAGGTTTAAACTACAGCAATTAGACACCTGGTGAGTGCATGTCAATTGCCTGCCTGCACTTCAATATTATGACTGCACCAGGCATTTGATTCCTTGCACCATTGTAACTTTGGTTGTATCTGATCATAATGTCGAACAATTTCTTAGTGCTATATGTGATGTGGATTGAATTACAACAGTGAATTTTCTTGCATGAGTTTACTAAACAAAACACAGGCATATTGTCATGCCATAAGTAGAATCTTACATATACATTTGTGCTCATTTTATATGAAATGTAAGAAACTCACTGATTATATAATATTGAAGTTGACTCATAAAAGTTACACAAAATGAAATTCTTCAACTAATTTCATGAATAATATATGTTTATGTAGCCTCTATTTCAATCCTGAAGTGAAAGTTCATGATTAAAAAAGAATCATATTGGTTATTTGAAAAATTCAGAATTGGCAAATTTTGAAGATTTCAAAACAACTAATTATGAAAGTGAGAAAATATATCTTCTGCTAGTGTACTGTAAGTTGCCCCCCCCCCCCCCCCCCCCCCCCCCCCCCCCCCCCCCCCCCCCCCCCCTGTAGTGAACACCCATCAATATAGATTTCATGCAGTCCAACTTTCATCCAATTGGTTACCACCTAAAATTATGGTTGGTCAGTATCGTGAGGTTTTGTTCGCAAAACTACCTGATACATGTACTCTAGAGTCTGCCACCTTTTCAATCATTAGTTCGACACTGCTCAATCAAGATTGCAATTGTTCACATTTTTCTGTCTGAATTATTTTGTTTCCCTGTGTATAAAATGTACTCAACTGTGAGTTTACAGCACCGATCTGGACTTGCATATCATGTAATGTACTAGAAGATAAGGGACTATGTCCATGCTGTTTGCTTAAAATTGTAAAAAAAAACAACAACAACAAATTAGACCTTGTATTATGCAGGGTAGATTAGAGTCTACACTGTTGAAATGTTCACCGTCTATACTTGCTTATAACTCAAATCAAACTGCAATCTCCACAGACCAAGATCTGCCGTCACATAATGCACCAGCAGATCTAGGTTTATGCAGTTTGTTAGGACTAATCAGTAGAACAAACATGGACCCTTATCTGGCAGCGCATAATGCGATGGCAGATCTGGGTATATGTTGTTTGCAGTTGGACACAGCTTATATCCGAGTATAGACGGTAACCATTTTACAGCCGGTAAATGTGGTAGATGTTAACCATGCATGTTTTTTTGCATAAGTGATTGTACACACCCACAGATATTTACACCTACACAGGTAAGGTTATAGTACATGTGCATGGTGTCAATGAACTTTGAAAAGCATGGGGCAAAAACAATCCATCAATATGTAACTAACACTTTGTAAACACAATAAAGCACAAGGTGAATGGTACAAGCAAGACTTGACAAAATTCAGACACCCTTTAAAACTTGTTGATTTAACACTCTCATAAGACACTCATTTTCAACTGAAAACAAATTCTAAGAGCTGACAATATAAGAATTAAATTTTCATTTCCCAGATGATATCTTTCACATTAAGATTTAAAGTGACAGATTGGAAAACAAACTATGTGTCCATACTGCCAAACTGATAGCACATAAACACTCTTTCACTTGACATGAGCTGGGTAGACATTATTTTTTTGTAAAAGTGTTTCATTTGAAACACTGTACGAGATACATTAACAACCATCGTAACTGTTGTAACGTTGACTTCACCAAATAAAATCTTGATTCAGCTGTAAACTGCATTCCTTACACATACAGTACTCCCTCAATACAGTACTCCCTCAATACAGTACTCCCTCAATACAACACTTCATGGGAGCCATTAAAGTGAACTACCTTATTAGTGATGTTACTTTATATTGAGGTATTTTATACACATCATTACTATCAAATAATTCAATTGTAAATCTCTGAGGGGTGTCATGAACTCTTTTAGCTTTAGTGGGAGAGTGAGGAAGGGAAGTTGGATTTGAAGAGAGTACATGGTGGATTTAAAGGATCAGAACATAACCAGAATCAATACCCCTCCCCTTCCACTAAAGCTGCAAAGATCATCTTCATAATGTAAAATGTTTGCATTGCAACATCACTTTAAAATTCAAATCTTTGACATTGATTAGACGTGAAGATGAGCTGAGGTTTTATTAAATCGAAGCCCTTTGCCTTTTTCTGTCATATATATATATATATATATAGTAAAAAATTTCAGAATTTTATGAACTAGATCTATCAAGTCCCCATCCTGGTAGGAAATTCAAGACTAACAAACTCCTCACATTTTTCACCATCACCAACTTTACATACAGAAAAATAGCCTTGTATTTGAGTATTTACGGACACTAACGGTGGTTTTACAGAAACAAATCGAATTTTACCAACAACATATCAGCCGAGCTGTTAAAACAGTTACTGGCAACATACCAGAAGAGCTGTAAAAGATATTTGTAACAGTAAAACCACTATTAATGTCCTCAAATGCTCAAACACAAGACTGTGATCCCCATTCTAACACACTATTTGATAATTTTGTCCTGAAATAGCTAAATGTAATTCCCAGTATCATCACAGCACAGGAAGAGACGCGACGTCAAAATGGTCTCACGATTTCATACACTTTTTCATAGATTTCAGTGCTGCAAATTTTCATGTTGGACCAATCAGAAATCATGTTACATATGCTGGTGTCTAAGAATATCAAGTTTTTATAAAACTGTAATTGATGGTTTAGTCTGAAAAAGCATGACAGACAGTCACATGAGCTGAAAAAGCATGACAGACAGTCACATGAGCTGAAAAAGCATGACAGACAGTCACATGAGCTGAAAAAGCATGACAGACAGTCACATGAGCAGATAGAGGGATCATAAATAGGGTCTATTCTAGAACTGAAAACTTTTCTGGGAAATTTTCCCCTCCATTTGCAAAATAGAGGGGAAACTTCTGAATATTGGAGGGATTTAATGAAGAAATAAAGGCAGGGCTTGACAATATAATGAAGGATTTTCGAGCATTTGGTTGATTTTTAAGTGCGTTTTTTTTTAGAAATGAGTGTGAATTCTACATTTAACATCCGAGAATAAACCCCGCATATAGATAAAAATATCCAAAACTTTTGTTTTTAAAAGCTGTGCATTTTGATAATAAAGAAAGCAAATGTGATCATTTTCAAAAATTGGGTGTTCTGTGAAAACTATAGCTATTCATACAGGCACTAAAAAGGATTTTAAACACCTGGATGTTTTGGGCTTGACGAGTAGATGCTATCACACTCTCCACTAGTACAAAACATTTTGCCATAATTCTATCTGTCTACACACCACAATACTATCTGTTTTAATAACAAGCTCAAATTTTATTCCACAACCTCCACACATCAAAACATAATTGTAATACACAACATTAGATTGCAGTAATACACAACATTAGATCCCTCAAAATGTCCACACCTCAATCACTTTGACTCTGATTAAGGTAAAGGACTTTTCATATCATTTATTTTGTATTAACAAGCTGGAGACTTATCCTAATAACTACCATATATACTCGCATAAAATCCGATACCAACTGCAAACTGCATAGACCCAGATCTGCCATCGCATAATGCGGCGGCAGATCCGGGTCTTTGTAGAACAAACAACATAGACCTGATCTGCTGCTGCATTATGCGACGGCTGTTCAGGGTCTATGTTGCTTGCATTTGGACCCAGCTTATATGCGAGTATATACGGTACATCAAAATGAGAATAAAAGTGGTGGCTCACAAGACTAGTTTTGTCACCACAGGTAGTTTTGTTGCAATATGACCCAACCTCTTGAATAGATTTTACACAGGAATCAATCTGGGTTTGTCCTGGATCTCAGATTTGTACTACTGCCATTAACCCAAATATCCTGATGCAAAAAAATAATTACATTTATCTCTGTCCTCATCATTCATGTACTAATGAAAATTATCAATTTTCCTGAATACTTTGTCTGGAAAATTAATATCTTTCTTATCATTGTGTAACTTCACCTGGGAGCACTAACAGAGTGTAACCTGCCAGTCCCAAGTCAGGATAAAGGAGAAGGGTTTGACTTTTAGGCTAATGCCCTAAATCAGCAAAAACAGATCTAGCTATGGAAATGGAAGCGAGAGAAAACACTGCAATAGGAGGAAGGAATAAAGCAGACCAGGACACTGGCCCTATAATGGATGAGGACAAGGAAGCCTCTACCCCGGATAGCAGATCTCCTGACGCTCAGAACCAAAATCCACACTGAGTGCTGGAATGTGAGAATTCTGTATCAGAATGGGAAACAAGCACAGGTTCTCCAGGAAATGCACCAGTACAAGTTGAGTCTACCATGCATTACAGAAGCCAGATGTATTGAAGCAGGGAAAAGAAGACTGGCCACAGGAGACACCATACTATGGTCAGGCAGGCAAGATGCCCAACATCAAGAAGGTGTAGCCCTGGTCATCAAAAAACAACTGAACAACACACTTGTACAATGAAAACCATTCAATGAACAAATGATGTATTCCAGATTAAACTCAAAATTTGCCAAGATGTCAATCATCACCTGCTATGCTCCCCCAGAGCACCTGTTGATGAAGTGAAAGAACTTTTCTGTGACAGCTTGCATTCAGCTGTTGAAGCAACACTAAGGCATGACGTACTACTCTTTGCTGGTGATTTTAATGCACAGACAACACAGCCAGGGAGTGGTTTTCATGGATAGACACAGAATAAGACCAATAAATGACAATGGTGAATGACTTTGGGACCTCTGCAAATACAGTGACCTTGTTATAGGAAGGACTCTTTTTCCAGCATAAGCAAATCCATAAGATGACATGGAAGTCCCAGGATGGCAAGACAGAAAGCCAGATAGACCATGTGCTTATCAATGGCAAGTGGAGACACTCCTTACAAGGTGTACGAGTCAAGAGACATGCTGATGTAGGCAGCAATCACAGTTTGTTGGTAGCAAAGTTTGCCCTTCAGCTGAAAAAGGCCAAATTGGGGGAGAATAAAAAACATTTCAACATTGCCAAGCTAAAGATCCCAAGGTCTGGCAGAAGTTCAACCTTACCCTCAAGAACATGTTCAGCATACTCAGCAATGAGACAAAAATGAATATCCATTCCTTCAACATAGGCATGAAAGAAACTGCAGAGAAGGTTCTTGGCTGCAGGAAAGCATGTCAAGAAGAATGGATTTTCCAGCCAACTTGGAATGCTACTGAAGAGAGAAAACATTAAGAAATGCCTACTAGAGGCAAAATCACCCAGGCTGAAAGACAGGATTCCCAACAGTAGTCTGGGGACTTTAACAACTGGAGAGGCATCACCCTGCTATCCCTGAACAGCATGGTCTTCAGCAGAATCATTCTCAATAGGCAGCTGATGACCTCATCAGAAAGGCACAAGCTGGTTGCAGAAATGGAAAATCCGGCACTGACAGAGACAAATCAATGGAACAGTACCATCTACATCAACTTCGCAGACTTTGAAAATGTAAGGGGGGGGGGGGGGGGGGGGGGGGGGAAAAACTAACTTTAATGATGTAATACTTACCTGTTGCTATTGTGTAGCTTACTCTCTTCTGGATGAAAAATACCCTCAACTGTATGATAAGAATTCCTCCTCCCATAGGGTGACCTTCTAGAAAGTTCCAATGTCTAACCCATGACCCTGACCCATGCACACTAGCCCTCATTCTTTTTAAGGACGTAGCCTTGAAACTAGTGGAACTTCAGTGCAGGGCAAGAGGGAATCTGACAATAGCAACAGGTACATATTACATCATTAAATTAGTTTTACCACCCACCACCCCCCCCCCCCCCCCCCCCCCCCCCCCAAAAAAAAAAAAAAAACTACATTTTAATACCAGTAATACAAAACCTGTTGCTACTGCATAGCTAAATTTGCCAGTTTGGTGAGAGGATGTTGATCTGAGAAAGTGGTGAAGGAAAATGAAAGGAATACTCACCCTTACTGAAGAATTGTAGACTACGGTCAGATGGTATCCCCATGGGCCACTTTTTGTGCTACTACTATTAGCCACAAAGAAAATATGCCTTCGCTTTGGTGAGCCAGCGAGCAAAGGTAGAAGAAGGTCATGTGAAATCACCAAAATGCAGCTTTCATCACATCCTCCAGAGACGAATGAGTTAGATAAACCCATGAGGCAGCAACGGCTTGAACCTTATGGGCTTTAATCTTCATGAAAGAAAAGTCCCTCTCAAGTAGGGACTGATAAGCTCTTTTGATAGTTATGGTAATCCACCTCAAAATGGTCGAAGCTGAAATATCAGCCGATCCCTTAAGGGGGAGGAAAAGATGCTTCCTACCCTTTCTTCTCCCTACAGAAGCTGCAAAATAAAACATAAAGCCCAAACTGGGCATAAAAGTCTATCCTGATCATCCCCAGCATAGAAATAACTGAGACTAGGGATCTCAGGTGGGAGTGAAGCAACCAATTAGCGAGCAAGACACCGGTCTTTGCAGCTTGAAATACCTGATCAGGTGAGCTATGTGAGCGCCCAATTGCTAGGCCTTTCGAAAATTTCAGTGTGTTGGATAGGACTGCCCTATAGCCCTTGATAGTAGAAATAGAGCATTGTCTCTCTTCATGTTTGCCACCTTGTCACTTGAGGTACGCCAAACACTGTCATGTTGTCAGACGAGACCATCACGCAGCAATTTCTTATTTTATCAATGCACCCCTGAAACAACATCATAAGACAATCACTGAGATGGAACCCACAGGGCAAAATGAAAAGAGGAGGTCATAAAACACCTGGTGCAGAGAACTGGAGCAGGAAATAAAGAGAGTGGGATACAACTGGAGCAAAATTGAGAAGATGAAGGAAGACAGTGAAATGGAGAGAAGGCATCAGTGACCTATGCTCCACATAGGGTTGAAAGGCTTAAGATAAAAATACATTCCTGAAGAGCTAAGTGCACTGCCCTCATTTTCAAATTGCTGATGTAGAGGGCGGATTCTACCAGGACCACAAACCCTGAAGAATTAGCCCTTTCAGTTCAAGATAAGCGCCCCACCCAGAATCTGACGTGTCTGCAAACAGATAGGAGTGGAGTTTGGTGGTATGCATGGGGACTACAGCCAGAAACTGGACCCAATTTATCCACCAAAACAGATGATGGTGGAAATCCAGACCTAGAGAAATATAAGCAGTCAGAGGATCCCTGTGCGGTTTCCAATTTGCTAGAAGGAGAAACTGGAGAGGGTACAAGTGCAAACTGCCTAGGAGAACCAGGTCTGCTGCGGAGTTTAAGGTCCCCAGTAGAGATAGAAATCAATGAGCCGACAATGTGGTCTTGGCTCTCAGCACCTCCAACTGGGTTATGATCTTGTCTACTCTGTCCCGTGCAACATGGACTAATCCTCTGTTTGTGAGGAAATTCATCCCCACGTAGTCTAAATCATGAGATGGAGTAAGCTCCGAGTTTTCTAGGTTGGATAAAAGACCCTTTAACCCTCACACCTATGGGAACCGACGGAAGAGGAACGCACTACAGGAGTGGGAGCGAGTCCCTAGGGGTGCCCTTCCCTTTTCCTTAGTAAAGGAGAAAGGGTCCACAAACTTCCTCCTTTTGCCTTAGCAGCATGCCCTTCTAGGGCCCAACTGCCAAGGGAGAGCTCTGAAATGGGGTTGCTGCCTGGACTGGAGCTGCGTAACTTTGAAGAACTTTGCTGACGGACCATGTGGGCGATCAGGATGATTCCACTTCTTGGCCAGTCTTGATGGGCCAAGAGCGGATGCAACGGACTGGTGTTGCTGGTCTCTCAAATCCTGGGAAGCCACAGAGTGGATGAGGATCTAAGAGGATCTCTGCCTCCAGGAGAGCAGTTCTCATAAGGTTCTTGCTGTGCTCCAGTAAGACCTTGGATGTGTCCATGGCAACATCCCTGCAGAGGTGAAGATGCTCCACTGATAAAGCCATCAACATGGATAACGCATGCCTAGAAGTTTTGGACACTGCTTCCAACAAATGTTGAAGAACACGTGGCAACAAAGATTCCTCCTTTAGCAGGCTGAAAGAGGCAGCAGAAAAAAGGTCGGTAGGTGAGGCTATGGTAACTAGAGACCTAGCCTTTAGTTCTAAGGCCTCCAGTGTTTTAACTGGAAGGTGAGCCCAGGTCCCCACGGAAATACCCACCTGTGTTACTCCATCATCCAAAGTGGGGGGTTTAAGGGGCCAGGATGGGGTGTGAACCCTATAACTAGCTACAGAGACTAAAGGTCTCAATGAAGATGGGGGACAGACCACCCATTATGCTGCCTAGCAAACTCCTGGCCCTTATTAAACCTCTGGGAAGGCTCATTAAACCATAGCTGAGTGAGGGAGCAACAAGAGATCTGGGCAGGAGGTAGCCCCAGAGCGTCTCTTCAAACTGGAGAGAATTTTAGTGTCCTTGGAGCCTAATGGCTTGGGGCAAAGATCTATGGGTAAAAGATGATAAACATCATTAACTGCATTGTCAAAATACCAGATCTCTTCCTCCTCTGCTACCTTGATCGAAGGTTGGGAGGTAGGGGACCCGAAAGGAGGAGGCAAAACCTTGGCCTGTTCTGCATCAAACTTGTGAGAATCTACGAGGACCGAGAGGACAGCCTCATCCTGCTCTCGCTCCTAGGAGGCAGGACTTTGTGACCCAATGCCTCTCTGTTACGGGAAGACTTGGGGGTAAAAGGGACCTTGACCACTACCTCCTCACATGGAACTAAAGTTGTCCCTAGTGGCAGACTTGGCAGGTGGCAGAGAAAGACTCTCAACCCTACTGGGGTATTGCAGGAAGAAGGTCTGCCTCCCTCCCTCCTTTTTGATCCCACTTTGTAAGATGGAGATGTCAGCCCACAGACTGCAACATCAACCTCTTGGCCATGGGGCCACGACCCTGAAGTCCATGGCTGCATGGAAGGGAAGGATCAATCACTTCCCTGTGGTGGAAGGCCCATATCCTATAGGGATTTAGCGCAATTAAAGAAAAGGGCAGATGCCGATCCGATCCCCTTTCCTAATCTGGCATATGTACGCCAATTCCCAATTCCAAGCAGGATTCAACGGTAGCCTGGAGGGGGGTCTTGACCAAATCCCTATCCCCGAACCAAGAGGCGGCTCAAATGACCGGTGACCAGTATTCATAGACCGGTGACTGGTCAATGACTGGTCATGTGACTCTGATCCATAGGAAGACCCTTCCTCAGATCTTATGTACTTGTATCGAAGCTCTCACTTTTCTGGGTGGCTCAATCCTGTCGCTAACAATGAGCTTTGGGGACTGAAAGGGTGCTGCTTCTCCCTCACAGGGGGGAGGGGACGTGTGACTCACTTTCAGCCAACACCGAGCTGTGGGCCAGTAGGGGGTACTGCTCCTCCATAACAGGGGGTGCACAACTCACTCTCTGCCCTATAGGACTGAAGAGAGTGTTGCTCCTCCCTCACGGGAGGTGCAATTTGCTCTCAGCCTTATGGGATTGAAGAGGGTGTGACTTGCTTTCAGCTCTTCAGAACTGAAAAGGGTGCTGCTCCTCCCTGGTGGGAGGGGGCAACTCACTCTCAGCCCTATGAGATTGGAGAAGGTGCTGCTCCTCCCTCATGGAAGGGCATGAATCACTCTCAGCCCCTCCCACTCTCCGCCCCCTTATATCCTCCCTTGGAGAGGGGCCCCACTGGCCTTTTACATCTCCAAAGACACTTTCCTTATCCTATGCTGAGAGCCGAAGGACTCAGCGATGGAAAAACCAGAAAACCAGAAAATTCTGAGGAAGAAGAGGAAGGCCCTTTCTTTCTCCCTTTGTAAGTTCGTTCATTGTCAGCAAGGTCCCAGACCTCGCCTGACCATAGACTGCAAAAAGGACAACCATTTGTCCTTTTACAATTTGTACAAGCAAGGCAGGTGGGGTAGGTATCCCATGGGGGGCTTTCTTTGTGCCCACTCCACCCCACTCTGTTTAGGCATTTTCGCAAAAGAAAAATCTGAAGAAAAAAAACTTCTCTGTAAGTATTAGGCAGCAAAATCTTACCTGTTTTCAGGTGTAATCTTTATTAAATTAATTAAAACAATCACAAACTGATGTTTTAATTACAATAAAATTTCAATGTTTTTTTTTTTTTTACAATGATGTCAGCAACACTTATTTTGAGCACTGGAAACCAGCTTGGTAAGGAGCCAATAAAAAAAGTAATAATAAGCAATACTATCCTAAACTGACTTTAAAGAATGAAAGGTTTTCAATCGCTAAATGAAAGTAAGGACTGGTGTGCAACCTCCTTCTGAATAATAAAAATAGCAAAGTCAGATTATATGGAATATGAATTCTGATGATTCGTTATGGTATTAAAACAGTAAAACAGAATCAAGATGAGTCCATAGACCAAATCGGCAAGGATAGGGTAACAAAATACCTACCCAAGCTAGAAAAAGGAATAAAATAATTCTCAAATACAATAATTGTTACACTGAAACCCCTGTGGAGGAGTAACCCAAATGCAAGGTTATGAAAAAATAGTGACCAAAAATTGTCAATAACAAGAGAGAGCGAGAATTCCAAACAGGAATAATACTTGACTAAGGGTAATTTCACACAGTAAAAATTACGCAAGTAATGAAAATACTCAATTCACAACGTATGACTCGAAGCAAAGGCAATTTTTCTTCAAAGTATTTTAAGCAGCCGTAACAATGGCTGTCACCAGAAAAAGAATGAGGGCTAGTGCGCATGGGCCAGGGTCATGGGTCAGACACTGGAACTTTCCAGAAAGTCACCCTATGGGAGGATGATTTCTCATCATACCGTCAAAGGTATGTTCATTATCTTACTTTTTTGCCTATAAGGGCTTTTTTTATTAGCTATGGGACAAATGTTCATCTTCAGGATTCACAATCTGTGAAAACTGTTGGCCCAGGCAAGTTATTGTGGGTACATGGGATGCACAGACATGGAACATTGGGGGTCCAAGACTAGCATTTGAGGGTTTAGGATGCACTGGTCTTACAGAGAGCTCTGCTGAATGTTGTTGATGAGAAATTGTTCTTAGGATTTACAAGAATTTGTTTCAATTGAGATTATTTGTACAATACTCATCTGGAGATTGTATGTTAGGTATTTCCTGTACAATTGTGAAGAAAGTTTTGTGTAGATTATAGTCAGAGCAACACAATGACTGGTAGCAAAGCAAAACCAGGAATATTATTATGGCATGCAATATCATGATGTTGATGATGGTGATGATGAAAGAATACAAATAATAATAATTTCAAATACATGTATTTTATGGCTGTCTAAATTTGCACTTTGTATGCAGTTTGACGAGACAAAAAAAACGTATCTTGTTTTTGGAAAAATATTAGAGAATAATTCATTCAATGCTCTGGTATGATGTCATGAAATATCTAAATCTCTTTTAAAGAATGTTGTAAAGTGGGTGGGGGACTCATCTGTAAATCCAGTGTTGAACCTTGTTTGGTGTATGTACATGTATTAGCATTTAATGGCACTTCAGTAAAACCATGGTTATATGGTGCAGTGTTCATTCCAGAAATGGAAAAAGTGGGGCCCAATGGCCCCTACCAGGAAAAAAGTGGGGTCAATTAGAAGAAAAATGGGTCATAAATATTGTATATTGTTTATTCAAGAACTTCAAACTCAAACCATTATCACAGGCACCGACAACGTGGATTTATTAATTTCTGCAATAAACATTAACTTTTCCAGTGCTAATGCTTTGAATGAGTTGTTGAAGAGTTAGATTACAGCACAGTTGCTAAAATTTCCTTGTTCACTAAAATAACCGTTTCCACTGTTCAGCTCTTGGTTATTATAGCTGACATGAAAATTGTAGCAAACTATGCTACAGTCTGACTCAACAGTGTTACAGTCTGACTCAACTATGCTACAGTCTGACTCAACAGTGTTACAGTCTGACTCAACTATGCTACAGTCCGACTCAACAGCAACTGATTCAAATTATATAATGCTGGAAAAGTGAATATTTATTGCAGAAATTAATAAATCCATGACCCGAGTGCTTGTGATCATTATCAGCTTCTCCTGTAGCTAGCCTTCCATACTGGGATTCCTCATGATTCTCCTCTATACAATTTATTTTTGACATTCGAGTCGACATTTTTTCCTTCCAGTACACTACTTTGGAAATAATTCCAGCAATGTTTCCGATCATAATTTCATCTTTTCTTCTTTATATTTCTATCAATGATCATCGACCAGGTGCTCTCGATTTGTGCCAAAGTCAATCAAACTGATCATCTTAAGCACGTGCACTCTATTCAGTAAGCTTGGGACGTGCTCAGTTCAGTCTAAATTCAACCGTAAAAATCTATCATCTTTATTTGATTGGGCCTTTTTTATGCACACTACGGGCACCATGAGGGGAACTTTCTTGCACCAAAGATGAAAAATAAGGATCAATCGGTACAAGGGTGCATCCAATAATGAATCATGATGGTGCCAATTAAAACTAAAGTTCTAAAAATGTAAAAATGCAGAATTGCACAAAAATTTATGAAGATAATCCTTCCAAATAAATGTAAACATGAAGTACAACAATATAAAATATAAATGGTAAAGATGTTAAAATTCTGTAAAAGGTATACATCAGGCATGTGCAACTTACAACCCACGGGCCAGATAAGGCCCGCAACCTGGTTGTATCTGCTTATTTACATCATAGGGTGTGGCTTTAAAAATTGCTATCCGGCCCACGCCCAGGAGGAAGTTGCACATGCCTGGTATACATAATAAAAGATAAAGGTAATACATGTAAAATCCTTAAAACATTTGGTCAAAATTTGTTATATAAACCACATTCCCTCAAAATGTCCAATATTTTCTAAGGTGATATATTATCATACAGTTTTGTCATTGAGTTCACTTCCAAATACTTCTGTATCACAGTATAGAAGTTGACATATTCAACAATAATGAGTTCCACTTTCAGTGGACACTGGCAGGATATGCACTCTGGTCAAGGTTGACCCTTCAGGTGGTATGCATAAGTCAGGTACATGTGACTGATACTCAAATGGCACAGTACCATCTTATCTCTGCGAACTGTTCTGTATGAGAGATACAGCTCTCCCCCATTATAATGAGCCTCATTATAACATGATTCTGGATACAATGTGGTCCTACTATGGACCCCATAACTAAAATCCTACCAATGTATAACAATAAGGGTTGAAAGAAAACAAGGTGAAACTTAGTCTTATATCTTCATTTCCTTTCAAAACACCATTATTTAAAAATTTTTGATTGTGCCCTCTATACTGTGGTTTTGTATATTACGCTATTCTCAATATATTGCGGTTCCATATATCACAGTACTCGGTATAACACAGTTCAGTACATAACGTGGTCTGAAGTGATGGACCCCAACTACCCCCTTATAACAAGGAGAGCTGTACCATTGTCTAATGATTGCATCTTGGTTGAGCTGTCAGGGGGACATTGTGCATGTACCTCTGTCCCCCTATAAACATAAAGATATGAGGATTTGTTTAATTTAGGGGCACAGTGGCAGTCTGGGGTGGGTGTATGTCTTCTGGTTTCACTCAAGGTGCAATGCTGAGGATTATAATATGCTTGCAGTTCAAAACTATAACAGCAAAAAAACCACTGAAGTGGTAGTTTTATTGGCATGTTTACACTGGCTCACTTGCATGGGGATGGGTTTTGCTTTACCCAGGAATAAATTTCTGATTTCTATATTTTTTTGTAAAATCTGTCTGAACCTAGAAACGTTTGGTTCAAGAATGTTGCCCTGTAATCTTGTCAAGTTATATACTTGAATCCCCAAAGAAAATATAACAAATGTAAAATTCATTCAATCAGGATGGGTCTTTGACCAGTCTATTTGTTTTCATGTTTACAAATTCATGAGGGAAATAATTCCTTGCTATTTTCAAAATGGATATAATTTGCTACATTTAGGTGACACTGTTTACGACTTATATCAATACTGTTGTGAAATCAAACACAAAATATAGTTTCTTTACTGTATTTATCAAAACAGATACAGTGAACAACAATCGATACATGGAGCACCATCTTTGCTAGCCAAGGGTCATCAATCCACTTCATTGCACGAAGTTTTGAATAAGCGCACTCTTGCGGATGAAAGAACTACTGCAGTGCCTATAGCAAGCAAAATCAATTGACCACTGAAAGAGCTTGTTACATATGTTAGGTATTTAATACGACAGCTTGCATGATGTTAACATGTCTTGACTTCAAAGAAAAACTTGTGTGAACTGTTTTTAATTTAATAAATTAGAGAAAATGGCATGTGAAATGTTCTGTTGTCAATCTTTCTTGGTAAATGTAAAGGAGCAATCTGACTGGATCAGTTTCTTTCTGCTGCATCCAATCAGAAAGCAGAATGGTAGATACTGTTTTGGCTAGCTACATATGCCAAGGGTCCATGTGGAAATAAGTGGATGATCCTTGGCTAGTGAAGACATCTGGGCGCTTGCACTCAGCCAGCAGATTACGTAAATGATATTTTCACAGTCATCTGGTAGATAACATATATGTCATCTCTGCAATCAAAGGATTAATGCTACGCTACGTGGCAGTTTTTCAGATTTATGAAAGAAAGTTTTTGATATTTTCATAAAGTATGATGAGTATTTTGTGTAATTTATAACTATTTGTCTTGTAGAGCCAGGAAAATACCAGTTGTACGCAAACTTATTTAGCCATTACAAAATTTGACCTCTAATTCGCTTCTCCCTATTTTCCCATCACTTTACCCTATTAAGACAGCAGGGAGAAGTCACTTTCACTGAAATTTTTAGTCTTGCGTGACCCCTGGGCTAGACACCAATTTGAATTATCTCTAGGCCTGATTAATGCAGATGTGGCTGGTGAAAACTTGGTCAAGATTTAAAGTAAAATAAAGATTCTCTTAATACAAGCCATATGCACCTAAATACTGATTTTAATTTACTAAAGCATACCTGTGTGCCATTAGGCACTGATTTTCAAAACAAGCTAGGTTAATACCGTGCAGCTCTCTCAGAATTAGTACTGAGATAAAATTCTAAATCTGCCTGAAACCACTATAGTCTCATACTTGGAACAAAGCAGCATAATACAGACTTGTGTCAATATTTATGAATCTGGAGAAAAAAAACGTTACAAAATCATATCAATTACCAAGACATCTTTTCAAAAATGGGTCATTGAACCAAATCAGTTGCTACTTTAAGCACCATCAACAAGCAGAGATAAAATGCTAAATCTATCAGAAATCTCGCATGCTGGTTGAGAAACATGATATGATAATGACAGATCATAGGAGCGATAAATAGTACTCAAAATTTGTACGATCAATAAAGATTCAGATTTAACAAATGATCATTTAATTATCAAATAAAAGTCGCACTGAAAAATCAGCCTGTTGTGCAAAAACTACGAAATATATTTTCAAGCCATACCTTTTTGTCTTCAATAAATCCCTCCAATCTTCAGAAAATTCTTCCATTTTTTTCAACACAGTATTTTTTTTCCTGCCGACATGGATTTTTTTGAGGGTCTTCTGAGAAAAATAATGGGCCTGTCCCAATGTGAAATATTTTTAACTTTTGCAAAAATCATAATTTAAGCAATTTTTCTCTTTAAAAAATTATGTTCTGAGTAATCCAACTTTTTTCCCACAAATGATGGACCAATGAAACATTGTCAACTAGCCAAGAAAAATCCCTGGCCCACTAGACAGGCATCCAAATAACTGGCCACATGGCTCTATTATGTAGTGTTGTAATGGCTCTACCATAATGTACAGTAGAGTCTTGTACTGATACAAACTGTTCCAATTCACACTGTTACATTAACCTGCCTTTCTGATAACCAACAAGAAATCATTTCCATCATGGTATCATAAACAATTAGGCCTAAAAAATAATATACATGTTTCTGGTTTCATGGGAACAAATATTGGGTCAGTCAGTTGGAATAATGTTTTTAACTTTGTTTTCCCTCCCTCTATTTACCGAAAGTGAATCAAGATTGCAGAACCCAATTTTAGTCCCCTGAGAAAAGACCTTGTCAAAATGACTTGACAACACAGTGTTATATGATAGTCAGATATGCACTGTCGATACAGAGAATGATTGGAGAACAGTGCATAAAGATCACCATTACTGAATCATGCTTTCTAGTCTATGTCAAGTAGGTGCTTAAAAATAATGGCAGAATAGTAAGTGTCTTAATGATCATGATGTCGAATACTGTTATCTACCTATGATATGAAAACCTGACTGGTCACAAAATTCAGAAAATCTGGAGTTCTTTATTTTAATCTTTTTTGGGGTCAGAAAAATTTCTATGGTCAGCGGGTATGAAATAGGATCAGTCAGGAAACCGGAAACGAAGCAATTTGTCTTTGGGGCTTTACCCATGCTCTGAGTGCACTAAACTTTAAACATCCTTGACCTAGATATCCTGTTGCATAATTCTTTGGCTGAGACTGTCACTGACACATAAGCAATGTTCTTGTGAAAATTCTTGTCCCAAGGAGAAGAACTTTGTTTATGAATGTTGTTCTCGAGCTGGGAACTCACACCAATTTGAGGCGACAGCGAAGAGAACAAAGATGGCAGACCATGCCGAATGTAATATTTTTTTTGTTTTGACATTAGCTCCAGGATTTTGAGAACATCCAAGAGTGAGTTCTTGGTTTTTAGGCAAAATTTCCAAAACAGGCTGCCCAAAAACAACCAAGGTGTTTGCTCATAAACACAAAACCCCAACAGGAACACATTTGGTGTAGCTGACAATATACAGACTGGTTTGAAGGACTGATGCTGAGACAATGGGAATTAAGTGCTCTGCAATAGAGATAATCCATGACAGCCAACCCAGGTTGGTCTGGACTGGATCTGAACCCACTGGTGAGTCTAAACTAAACTGAGTCACCAAGTAGAGTCAGAATGTTACTGTAATATATTACTCATTATGATGCATCAAAATATACAGTTTCATTAGTGTAGGGCTGAAACACATTTTAATTAGTCTAGATGTAATAGGGGAAAGATATTAATAATGTCACAAACAAATGACTAAATTTACAAACCTCACTCAAGCATGAAAATTTAGGTCACTGTGACCAGTTTTGGTATTGCTGTCTTATGTTACTCTCCTTGAGATGCATCCACATACCAATTTTCATACAGTAAATGACAAAGTAAATAACTAATAAATTATTATTCTATACTTACAGGAAGTGTATTCCTGCAACTGATGAAATTCTGCAGGACTTAGCTTCTGCCACTGTAGTGAAGACATCTTGTGGTATGAAATCAAGCAACACCTTCTCAGTGGGATGTAACCGTGGAAATGAAGAGTATGTCAACACTAACCACTTGTTGACTCAACTGTGACTTCTGCTTGCACTTATCCATCCAATATAAATCACTACATCGATGATGATGATGATGATGGTGATGACTGGGTTTGAAGAAAAAATAGTATGTAGTGAGTGTAATTACTAATCCTTAATAACCATTAACCCGGTTATTTGTAATAAATTTGTCACAGTATAATACAGTCCTCTGCTTTTAAATTCTTCTCCACTCATTTTAATGCAGGATCTCAGAAAAGATCTGTGGCTGATCTCCTATAATTATCCCTAATAGGCTACAGCAGTGAGTTGAATGCAAACTATTTTTGGACTTTTCCCTAGATCAATATCACTGGCTGAATATTCACTATAACCTCCTGCAGCATGTCAACACTAATTTTTCAACAATGATGACTCTGGATGGGAAAAGAATCAGGGAAGTGTTTCTGACATGGTACTATAGGTCATGGCTACAATGATATTCCCTTGTGTTGTACCATACAATCTAACTTGTTCAATATCTTTGCCTTTGTAAAGACCAATGAAATGTGGTATTGAAGAGAACAAAAACTGTTAAATCGCACTTTTGCCGACACTGGTGGTAAAAAGGTACTGAATTAATTGAGCATATGCACATGCAACATTTAATTTTTGGGAATAGGATGTACAAATGTTCTTGTATCTGAATTCAACTACGAAGATGTGCAGCTGTAACATTATGTGGCACTTGATTTTGACAATGTCTTTATGTGATGGATCTGTGTAGAAATCCACTGCATCTATTAATCTTTCAGCCCAGCAAGTATCTGCAATTGGAGAAAAAAATCCTGTAACATTTCTGATCATAAGTAGACACTATAACAGACACAGTGCTGTGCCTTGCAATACTATCATGTGCCCGACTAAAAACTTGAGCAAGAAGATTTACCGTAGATATAGCCTACAAGTCAGATCCAACTGCAAATTACATAGACCCAGATCTGCCATCACATAATGCAATTTGTTCGGACTAATCTGTAGAACAAACAACACAGACCCTGATCTGCTTGTGCATTATGTGCCGGCAGATCTGGGTCTATGTTGTTTGCAGTCAGACCCAACTTATAAGCGAGTAACAGATTCTTTAATTTGAAACTGATACTTATGTCTCACCATGCTTACAAAGACAACAAAATAAACTTTATCGCATCATTTTTTTTGTTATTAGCAATTATACATGTGTAACATAACCTGTAAGCAGCATTTAGTAACATCATCCAACAGTGAGACTGAGGGATGCAAAGTATGCAATTACATGTACATTAAGTACCGTATATACTTGTGTATAAGTAGGATCGAACTGCAAACTGCATCGACCCAGATCTGCTGTTACATATTGCGCTAGCAGATCTGGGTCTATGTAACTGCATTGACCCAGTTAGTTCGGAGTAATCAGTAGAACAAACAACACAGACCCTGATATTTTGGTGCATTATGCGATGGCATATCAGAGTCTATGTTGTTTGCAGTTGGACCTAACTTATAAGCAAGCATAGACGATTTATTCTCAAATTTGTTTTCATCAGACATACAATTTCTGAACTTGTTGAAAAATAATTAAATATGTCAATATAGCCCATGACTGATAATAGCTAATGACTAATGATAGCCCATGACTGATGATAGCTCATGACTGATGATAGCCCATGACTGATGATAGCCCATGATTAATGATAACCCATGACTGATGATAGCCCATGACTAATGATAGCCCATGACTAATGATAGCCCATGCATGATGATAGCCCATGACTAATGATAGCCCATGACTAATGATAGCCCATGCATGATGATAGCCCATGACTAATGATAGCCCATGCCCCCATTTTACTAAGGCTATCTTTGATAACAAGCCCAATCTCTACTTTTTTGATAAATTATAAGGCTGGTCCCCTGGTCTTACCATCGGAGAAATAATATACATGTACATTTTTCAATTAGTTTGAATGTGAGATGCTGTATATCTCTATGTATGCATAAAATATGTTCATATATATATTACTCCATCACTTGCTTTATCTAGGTATTTACATTTCCAATGTCACTGGGAGGTTGCTGTAAATTTATGCAGTGATACCATATAGGACTCACGGTATTGCCGTCTCTACTCATGTATAAACCGAGTCCAAATGCAAACAACATAGACCCTGATCTAACGTCGAATAATGCACCAGCAGATCAGGGTCTATGTTGTTTGTTCTACTGATTAGTCCTTACAAACTGCATTGACCCAGATCTGCTGGCACATTATGCGATGGCAGATCTGGGTCTATGCAGTTTGCAGTTGGTACTGGCTTATACCGAAGTATAGACGGTAATTCAACTCCCATAGCAAAAACATTTTGAAACACCATGATATTAAAAATTCAATAACTATAAATTTCTAAATGCTCATGATCAAACCGATATTTCTCAGTACAGACCCATCCTTAAGCTTCTGTGTGGAGAAAACCATATGTCCTGCGGTATTTGTTTGATCTACAAGTGTTTGAAACATGTGTTTTCAATTCCACACCCAAAGAATCAGGTGCTGATTTCTGTAATGAGTGTTCCAAAGTCGAGTCTGTAAACGGACTAATATTCCATCAATAAAACACTGTATTTTTTTCAGTTACAAATAGGATAAGCTCTCAAAAGATTCACATAAGAAACCTTACGACGTTGTTCCACCTGAGAAAATCTTTGACTTTTTGAAGGAATGTGATTTATATAACAAATAAATTTTGACCACATTTTGTAAGAATTTTACATGATTTGCCTTAATCTTTCATTGTATATACCTTTTAGAGAATTTTAACATCCCTACCTTTTATATTTGATCTTTTTGTACTTAATGTTTACATTTATTTGGAAGCGTTTATCTTTCTAAAAACAGTTCTGCAATTCATCAGTTAGAACTATACTTTTAATTGGTAGCATACAGCTATTATTGTGCTGTGGTGCCATTAAATACTAATACATACATTCATACTTGTTTGCATACTGTTAATTGATTTATTTTCATGGGTATCAATTTTAGAGTTTTTGTGAAAAATGACATTCTCATTATTACTTAAATTCAAGAACTGAGAAAGGGACCCTATAGTTTTTAAAGAATGTTAATTGTTCACCAAGTTCTTGAATTCATGCTTTGCAGCCACAAAAATCTGGAAAGCCACAAAAAGGTAGCCCCTGAATATTGCTACCACACAAAAAAACAGCAAAATTCACAGCGTTTACTTTAAATGATTCAGGGGAAGTAATGAATGGCTGGTGAAGAAAACTAAAGTTGCCTGTTCAAAATATTCCATGATTGATAGTAGTCTATAAGTCTGCTGCAATGATGAATGTTAGCTTCTTCTGTTGATTTTAATTGGAACTTTTTAAAACATTATTGGTTACGTGTATATCATGCCAAAGAAATGGAAGCTAAGTGCCTTTCCCAAGGGCGCACAGAGGCAGCCAACCTGAGCTGGCCTGGGTAGGTATCGAACCCATGACCCTTGGAGTCCGACAATTGACCAAATGAGCTGCTGCGACTCAGATAAAATGTTAGATCTTATAAGTTTTGTATTATATAACAAGGTTTTCTCATTATACATTTTCCATGTATTTATTAGATCATTTACACAAAACTAATGCACACAGAAAGCCATCACACATGAATTATTATTTATGCACAAAGCTAATTTCCACTGAAGCTAAGGAAAACAAGAGTCCCTTGATGGGACTGATGCTCTACTGGGCAAAAAGAATCTCCAGGAATTCAAGATAAGACCATTTCTGCCTTTTAACTTCTGAGTGTTGAAACCATGTCTGATATTCTTCAGCGATAACAAGATTTTCAAATTAGCTGCTGTGGTGGACATACTGGATATAAGATTGGCACCAGTTTCGTTTAGAACAAAGTATACATCATCAGAAGTCTTTTGGTCAAAACCCCTTGACATAACAATCATCCATTCAGATGGAGTAAGGACAGAAAGATTTTCAAAACAGCCATGCTGTCAGCCATATTAGATGAACAACTGGCACCATTTTCATTTAGGACCAACTAGGTATCATACGAAGTCTATTGGTAAAAACCCCATGTTGATACAGCCATCCATTTGGGAGTAGAAACAACAATATTTTAAAGATAGCCACCATGGTGGCCATATTGAGGGTTAATCATTTTCATTTAGAACCAAGTAGACACCATAAGAACTCTTCTATTTAAAACCTTATGTCAAAATGATTTTCCCTTTAAAAGGAGTAGCTAAAACAAGATTTTCAAGATGGCCACATATTGGACATAAGATCAGCACCATTTCAATTTAAGATCAACAAAACATTATAAGTCTTTTAGTGAAAACCCCATGCTGATATGACTATTCATCCAAGAGAAGTAGCAATAACAAGATTTTCAAGTTGGCCACTGTAGCTGCCATATTAGACATCAGATCATCACCATTTTTATTTAGAAACCAACTAGACATCATACCAAGTCTTTTAGTGAAAACCCAATATCAATATGACTTTCCATTCAGGAGAAGTAGCAATAAGAAGATTTTCAAGATGGCCAGCAATTTGTTTATTGAAGACCAACTGGACATCATAAGAAGTCTTTTAATGAAAACCCCACATCAATATAACTTTCTGTCCAGGAGGAGTTGCAATAATAAGATTTTCAAGATGGCTGCCATGGCGGCCATGCTGGACTTCAGATTGGCACTATATTTATTTAGGTCTAACTAGACATCATAAGAAGTCTTTTAATGAAAATCCCATGTTGATATGATCATCCATGTAGGAGAAGTAGCGATAACAAGATTTTCAAGTTGGCTGCAGTCACAGATGGCCATATTTTAACCAGATCAGCACCATTTTCATTTAGGACTAAGTAGACATTATAAGAAGTCATTCAGTGAAAACCCCATGTTTATATGACCATCCATTCAGGAGTAGTAGCCATAAAAAGATTTTCAATATGGCTGCCATGGCGGCCATGTTGGATGTCAGATCGGCACCATTTTCATTTAGGACCAACTAGACATCATAAGAAGTATTTCAGTGAAAACCCCATGTTGATATGACCATCCATTTAGGAGGAGTAGCCATAACAAGATTTTCAAGATGGCTGCCAGGGTGGCTATACTGTATGTCAGATCGGCACCATTTTCATTTATCATAAGAAGTCTTCTTGTGAAAACCCCATGTTGATATGACCATCTATTCAGGAGATGTAGCAATAACAAGATTTTCAATATGGCTGCCATGATGGCCATATTGGATGTCAGATCGGTACCATTTTTCAATTAGTTCCAACTAGACATCATAAGAAGTCTTTTAGTGAAAACCTCATGTTGATATGACCATCTGTTCAGGAGGAGTAGCAATAACAAGATTTTCAAGATGGCCACTGTGACGGCCATATTGGATGTCTGAGTAGCACCATTTTCATCTAGGACCAACAAAATCATGGGATGAATGTGTGTCTAAAGTTTCATGACAATCCTCAATGGTGTTTAGGAGGAGTAGCGATAACAAACTTGTGCTAACAGACATATGGACCACAGATGACAGACAACAGACCATCCCATAAGCTCTTCTGGCCTATGACCAGTAGAGCTAAAAACAAAAGATCACATTTTGGCCAACCACAAGATCGAAAAGCTTTATTTAATGTCCTATTGAATGATCAGTTTGGTGCTACAGTACAGCTCACGTGATTTTTCGGAACCCCACGCTTCGCGGTGGGTGACTTAATCCCCTCCACTTTAGCTCCACAGTAACACTCCGCGGTGGAGGCATAAATACCTACAAATCACCACCGCGTCTCGGCGGGCACGCCGATATCAACTCCACCGTGTAGGGGCTAGTCGACATTACTGATTGACATTTGAACAGCCAATGAATGAAGACCACCTATGGATAGACTGAGACGTCAAGAGTGATTTACAACCAGATACCATTGGAAGAATCAGTAGTCTTTATTTCGATCATATTTGGACAATAAAAAAATAATTTCAAAAGGCTTGTATATTCAGTACACATTCCTGTTTATAAAAGGTTGATCGACTTCTTTTGCAATAAGTTTATGATTTTAATTTATTTCAAAGAAATATGAACAAACTTACGTACTGACTTGACGAGAAGCACACCTTTCTGAGCTTCTCAAGCAGCATAAATTTATCATTTTGTTCCAAAGAAATGTAATTCTCTTAGATATGGACTATTAAAATCCAAATTGACATCCGCTTCTGCTTAACACCGCGTGCTTAGTCTTTAAGCAGTAATAGCAGAGTCACGAGGCTAAATATTATGACTGCATGTGTACTATAACGGACTGACCATTTAATACATGGGGCTTATATGTTGTTTTGTTTTTTCGACCGGGATATTTTTTGTTCTTTCATCACAATATTTATTTATTTTAAGCGAATTATGGAACGGATTAACGTCTTTTTATACAAAAAAAAAATCAGAGAAAGACAAAGACAACTGTTTTCATGCATTTACTCCCCCCCCCCCCCCCCCCCCCCCCCCCCTTTGGAAAATTCAATTGTCTCTCCCTAATAAAGACTTGACTTCAGCGGATGTTCTACAGAAATCAAGGCAGTGACCATTGTGAACACTATTGTAAAATATTAACAAGAGTTTGCATCAAAGGATGATGTAAGTTTCAGCCTGGGAACAGTGTGTTTTTATCATACGAAGCCATCTGACTTTGTACTTTACAGCCACAATTATGGTCTCGCCATTAACAACGGAAGTTTGATAATTGTTAGTAATTAATCTGAACTCGGCTTATTACCGAAATGAAAAATAATGTGGAAAATGCTAAAATCTGAGATGTTCAGAGATTTTAATTTCCAACAAGTTTAGAGCATTTTGCATGGATGTATTGTCTCCACATGTATCCTATTATTTGCTCATTTTTCTACGGCAAAAATATAAAAACAAAATAAACTCTCATAATTATTTTTATGCAGATATTAAAGTATGCAGTTTCCTGTTTGTGACTGTTAGAGCCTTTGGTTATTGAGCGTGTTTCTGTATGTGGTATATTGATGTACAGCTAGAGCTACTGTGTTCCAGTGGATAAAGTGTGCGACTCGCACACACACACACACATACACACACTTGGGTGTCTGCGGGGGGGGGGGGAGGGGGGCATGTTGCCCCCGTCCCCACCCCGATTTTAAAAAAATAATAAATATATCCCTTTTACTTCGGCTCCCACACCCGCCCTCGGAAAATTCCTGCAGATGCCCATGCACATACACACGACTTTAGAGCACGTGCTCGGGAATTTCTGTGCAGTGGTGGGAAAATTTCTTTATTTTTTGCTCCATAACGCTATAATGTCTAGCACGTTATTACTTTTTTACCACTACCAAACGTTTCCCGATTTCAGTTCGTGTACGTCTAGATTTATAATCAGTCAGATTTTAATATTTTAATTTTGACGATTGACTAAAAATGTCGACATGTCAAGCAGCGAACAAAAAAAAAAAACATTTTGGTTAACATTAATAAGCATTTTAGCGTTATTTTTTAAACTCGCATTAGTGAAAAACTCTTCAAAACAAAAGCAGAATCACGAAAAACTTTAATGGCAGGAACATCTTTTTGGCTTAGTGTGAATGATGAGGTCGCTAACTGAAGAATGCTAGCCAATCATGGAATACTTAAACTATTACTGAAGCATGTACAAAAAAAAAAAAAAAAAAATACAAAAAATAAAAATACAAAAATAAATAAATAAAAGTTTCTAATAGTAAGTGCAACTGATTACGATGACTTGCGCAGTAATTCTTTGGATTCCATATTTTATGAGAGAGAGAGAGAGAGAGAGAGAGAGAGAGAGAGAGAGAGAGAGAGAGAGACGTGGGGAGGGGTCTTTACTAAAAACAGTTATTGATCCAGAAATGCTTAAACAGGTTCATCTCATTTTTCTGTATTTTGCGTAGTATGCGATAGGAAACGAACAGAAAAAGGAAAAAGTAGAACATTAACTTCATCTGATGCGCAAGTTTGTCAGATCAATGGCAAAGAAAACAAACCCGCACAAGCGCTGTTGTTGTACTTTTAGGTTAACTCGTTAACCCCTGGCGCCACGTTTACGCGTCATGAGGTTGTACCCTACTTCCGAGCTCTGTAACGTGAACATCATTTAGGATACACTAAAGTGGATGGTATTTCAGGAAAGTAGACAGATGTAGCTCTACAATGATACCAAATAATGTCGACTTTCTACTCGCATTAAAAAATACAGAGGAAAAAATGCAGTTTTTGAGACCCGATTTTTTTTAGGTCGAAAATTACCAGTTCCGGAACCGGAGTTTGTGTCCGGATTTTAGACTTTTTGGCCTTAAATCTAAAGCAGACCGGTCCGAACTGCACACAGAAAGATGAACCTTTGCAAAAAGTAGGATAAGTTTGAGATTTGGAGTAAAAAGGGGCCAGGACAAAAAAATCGGGGAACCAATACGAAAAAAAAAAAAAAAAAAAAATCCAACTTTTACCCTTCTGCACATGCGCGAGCGTAATAGCCAATCAAAAACAATGTTTCTGATACACCTAAGCATCCGGCTAAAGGAAAAACTTTCTTAAGCAGATGTGTTTTGCTGCATTAAGAAGTAACCCAAAAAATGCGTTTCCTACCCCCATTTCAGGCGAAAATGAAAAGAATCTCCAGGGGTTAATGAGTTAACAGTTAGCACATGAAATTAACACGTCAATATCAAAGAAAACAAGCAGTGTTGATGGCTTCACTTGTGCTAGGTTACTGCACGTGTCAACCATATGTATCTAGGATGACCTTTCGCGACCATTTGTGATTTGAAAAAAACCCCGCTGCTTTGGTCATTAATGCAAAATAGTACAGTTTAAAATAAAATAACGATGTGAAATCTTAATAATGCTTTATTTAAGCGATTGGATGTCAGAAAAAATCGTACAATATGTGAATGAGTACTCATGCATGGAGTAACCATCGGAACTTGTGCGATTTTATTTCACTTCAGTCAGGTATGACTGCAGCTTTTTTTATTAATTTGCTCGATGTTTATTGATTTTTTCATTGCAGGTAGTACAATATCACTGACTTTCATACGATCATTACAATTTTTTATTGCGTTTACTGAAAAAGAAATAAGGATATGAATGCATGTTTAGATTCCGATAATATAGTATTGAAGAAAAAAAATTAGATTCATTGCGCAATATGTAGTATTAATACAGTTTGCGAGGCATTGTCATTACGTTATCATCATCTAAAATTTGATTTGGCACTATGTATCATACATTATCTTCGTTAGAACAAGGAAATATTTATAATTAACTGAATGACTACGTTTTTTTTTTCTTTTTTCAGTATAAAAAAGTTAGCAAATTGCTCCCCAGGGGATAGCGATGTAGATAAATTCGGTGCCCCCTCCCCCCTGTCTCTCTCTCTCTCTCTCTCTCTCTCTCTCTCTCTCTCTCTCTCAACCTCAGCTTGCATGGGTGATAAACAGTAAACCACGCCCATATTATCGAGACAACGTCCACTCCGCGGTGGTGATCGGATGCGACTCCGCAAGAAAGCGTGGTGTGCAGGGCTACTCTCCGCGAGACGCCGCGGCAACACCGCCAGGACGCGTGGAGTGATGGTGGAGGGGTTTTTCTTAATCCTCTCCACTCTCTCTCTCTCTCTCCACCCCCACCGTGAAGCGTGGGGTTCCGAAAAATCACGTGAGCTGTACTGTATTTTTCATACGAAACAGGTAACACCTTGTAAATCTTTGAGAATAAATCCAAATTTGATGCAGTAACCATGAAAATTTATTTACACACTCTTGCAAACCATAAATGATTTCTGATTTAAACCATTTTTTTCATTGGTCTGCACTATGCCCTGTCTAGTCTGATATCTTTATTATATCTGCAAATTCTGCACTTCTGTTTATATATTGTGATCAGCTTTTGAAGTAAGTGCATGCGTGCCTGCCCAACACCAATAATTTTCTGGTCGGGTTGACAAATCAAAGTACTGGAAATACTGATAGTTTGGAGAGTTCAGGTAATACATTTACGACATTCAGCTGGATCCAAGGGATAAACTTACGAGATACTGATAATTATGTTCCTTTTAATGATCATAGGCAAATATCAATATCCCCCTATATACATGTCATCTTAACAATACATTTTTCAAGTCTTTTACTCTCTTGATCTCTTTATTAAGAACTACAAAAATTCTTAAAATATTTTGTAGCAAATGTTAAGTACCTTTGATGAGCATTTTCTATTGAAATGATTCTGTATTGTTTGAAGTGCTACACAGAAGCCGTCAAACTATATCAAGTGCGGTAACTACTCTTATTAATCATTTTTTTTTTTTTTAATTTTTTGTTGCTGAATTAGAATGAGTTCTGTTCCTTTACACATTCGGACTGGCCTTTCAAGATCTATAGTCCAGAATAGCTAAATATAGAAAGTGCCTTAATATCAGAAGCGGACTATTTTTAGTAACAAAGAGTAGACAGCATGCCATGGGCTTATGAGGGATCACCTCAAAGCCAAAAAGAGGGAGTAGCTCAGTTGGTAAAGTACTGAACTCACAATTTAAGAGATGCATGTCTGATACCCACCTAGGCCAGCCTGGGTCAGCTGTCATGGTGTGTTTTTGGGAAAGGCACTTAGCTCCCATTTCCTCATTTTTATTTTGATATAGTCAAGTAAAGTACTGAAAACGCTGTTAAGAAAACAGCAATCACCAAAAATTGAAGTAGCTAGTCCATGTGACCAACTCAAAATACAGACACGATTTTGAAAAAGCAAAGGGGAAGACCACTAAATGTTCTGGCAGACCAGGAACCTTTTAAAGTTACTGTTCCTTTCAGGCCTGAGAAATTTAGGGAAAGGGGCAACACTGATTGTGATAGGTCATATATGTCTGTCCATCAGTGTCTTCAGCCAGCCAGCCAGCCATCACTCTGTTACTAAGTGCTAATATAATATATATGTCAATAGCACACTTTATAAACTTAAGCCTAAAATAAATTTTCTTGTGCCTTGAAGAGGGCAAGAATAACACCAATGAATAAAGGCAATGAGAAAAATATTCCAGAAAATTACAGACCCATTTCAGTCATATCCACCATTTCAAAAATAACTGAGAAACATAGCAAAAAGATCAGTACTTTCTTACAAACAAATGACCTCCTACATCAACACCAATCAAGTTTTCAATCAAACCACTCATGTCATACAGTGCTGATAAAGATTACTGATAAATATCTTCAAGACATAGATAAGGGCAACATCATAGGATCAATCTTTTTAGATCTAAAGAAGGGGTTTGATTTAGTTAACCATAACATACTTATTGTACTTATTGAAAAACTCTTCTATTACAATTTAAGTTAAGAAACTATTTCCTTGATATCAATACAATCTTATCTTAGTAAAAGAACCCAGCAATTACATCTCAGCAACACACTATCAAGTCCTTGTCAAATAAAATATAGTGTGCCTCAGGACTCAATCCTTTGGCCCATCTTATTTCTCTTATACATTACCAACTTGCCATTATATACAGAGAACACTGAAACTGATATGTGTGCAGATGGTGCAACATTCCACTCCTCAGGTCAATACAGCAGCACAAACCAATAACAGATACAACATGATCTTAATCATATCAGTAAATGGTGTCAAGGTAATAATGGAATGTGTATAAATACCAAAAAGACCACTGTAATGCTACTAGGAACATCAAACAGATTACCGGTATCCTTGCCAAATCCCAATCAGTTGTCTATATATGTGTGTGTGTGTGTGTGTGTGTGTGTGTGCATGTGTGTGTGTGAAAATTCATGTTTGTCTCTGGGCAAGCAGCTTCGAAAATCTGGTTGCCCAGCAGATTTTTCTGGCTGCCCAGTAACTTACTGTGGTTGTTTACAAATTCCTGAAAATCAACATTATTCAACAACTTATGTCACACACAAACACACATAGATATATATTGATGGTAAAGTGTACGATTTAAGACAAAACCTTGGTATCCTTGCAGAATATGTTTTTTGCAATGGGGAGGCAATCAATAATTTTCCTGCATATTGATGTGTCTGTATATGTGTCTATGTACATGTGTGTGTATGATTACAGAAGTCTTCATGAGAAGAGACAAACAAAGCAATTAATGTCTTGTTATCACCACAGTGTGATTTATTACTGAAATTTCATTGGAATAAATAAGTAATCAGTCTATAAATTTGTCTCTGGTCCTGATAATTAAAAGTCTGTAACAAGTCTTGACATTAATTATCTGAGACCTGAAATTGTTAGAAAGAAAAAAAAAAGCACAATATTAAATTATACATTCTGGTATTATTAAAATTATAATCTGTCCTGCTAATGGAAAATGTGTTACAAGTCTACACAGTAATTAATCTGAGATCTCCAATGTAATGATTATCAACAGGAATAAGATAAGTTAGTAGTAACTGACTTTCTTATTTATGCAAATGATCTTCTATTCAATAATGAATTCACAAAAACAGATTTGCTTGCAGATGATGCAGCTTTGTATGCATCTAGTTCTGATATACTGAAGTTATTCAAGCAAGATTAAACTCAGGCCATATTATAGTTCAAAGTTGGGAACAACAAGAAAACATGATAATAAATGAGGATCAAAGAAAAGGCATGATATTTGGGACATCACAAAAAACTACATAAATTATAGAACTGAAATCTATTTCTTACAATAAATCATTAATAAAAGTCAGAAAATGTCAAAGATGAAACGCTTTTAGAGATATCTGAAGATAATAATTTACAATGGGATTACCATGCTAACAATGTAAAGCACTGTCATCCAAAATTGCCTAACTCAGTAGAATCAAGAAATATTATTCTACAGAACTCATATTCTGTATTACAATGCATATATTCTTCCAAATCTGGATTACTGTTCTGTATTGAGAACCTGTGCCAAATCTCAGCTTGATAGGACTGATAAACTTCTAAAAAGGGCAGTATATGTAATTTTAGATTCACCTATTGATTAGTCATCAAAAGCATTGTTTACAGAACTAAAATGGCTTACAATATATGAATGCATTGATTTTCACAAGGCAATTCTTGTACATAAATGTCTACACGAAGCTGCACCAGAGCATCTACATGAAGCTGCACCAGAGTACCTGCATGAAGCTGCACCAGAGTACCTGCATGAAGCTGCACCAGAGTACCCGCATGAAGCTGCACCAGAGTATCTAGATGAAGCTGCACCAGAGTACCTGCATGAAGCTGCACCAGAGTACCTGCAGGATTTATTAAGTCCTTTTACAACACTGCAGCAGTTGAGGTCGACATCACATGGAAATCTACATCTACAAACACCAAGAACAGAGCAATTTAAGACAAACTTCCATAACTCTGGTACATTTCTGTGGAATAAGCTCCACTGCATGTCCAATCTGCAGAAAATATTACACTATTGTAAGAGATATAATGAGCATGTATGTGCTACTAATACATGTACCGGTAGATTATAATATAAATTAGTATTTGTAATACGAACGAAATTTACTATTAGCTTTTTGTATGATGTACATTGATATACTATCTTCTTAAAAGGGCCTCAACAGAGATTAGTCTTTGACTAAATGAGTCCCTCTCTATAAATAATAATAATAATAGTAATAATAATAATTATTATTATCAGTATACTTATTATTATACTTATTATTATTATTATTACTGCACACAATACTTGCTAATCATCAGTCCTGCCTATGAAACTTGTCACACAAGTCTACATATTTATTTAACCTATTTGAGATCAGCAAATAAAAGATAAATTGAACATTTTCCTGTTGTTGTTTTTTTTTTTTAAGATGTCTTGTTGCATAAGCTTTCTAATAGCTGGGACATTCCTGACCAGCAACTTATCCACGTTTTATCTTTATCTGAGTTTATACATTACAGTTCACATTATCTTTAATCTGATACTATTAATCATATTTTTTAATAATTCCTGTCATCTTTGACATTCCCTACGCCAACCACTTTTTCCCCCAATGCCCTCCCATCTGTCCTTTCTAGCAGCCATCAGCCATTGTCCAGATAACTAAAATACCTACTTAAAAGTGTGGTTTGTTCTATTAAAATTCCATATATTTTTGGGTTTTTTTAAAAAAAAACAATGCATGTATGAGTATAAGTTTTTGTTCTTTATTTCTAAAAGGATGACATAAAAAAATTTGTGTCTAAAAGTATGTTCTTTGGTTGCCAAATACTTGTACCAGTATGTTCTTTCTAAAAGTGCCCCTTGGCTCCCAAATGGTCACAATTGTAATAGAGGCCCTTCTCGTACACCCCTCTTAAATTTGATTTCTGTATAACTTGATATTTAATATGATATTCTTCATACCTGCAATAATGATAATAATACCAATTGCCAAAAAGCAGTGTCATGTTTTCCACGTTAGTTCATGTGAAGAAATATATATACAATATATAATTTTGAGTTTTTGATTCTCATGACTTAAAATTTGTCAGTTTGTACACTTATACGCTCTGTTAAGTACCATACTAGTATTGATAACTGAATTTTAAAACTTACTACATGTAAATATCAACCAACTCGAGCAAGGAAACTAAACTATTCTACCGGTATTCAACTTATGTGTTAATTATTATGGACTACTGGTTAACTGAATGGGGTTCATGCACACAAACTAATATTAATCACATAATCAAACTTACAAAAGCATGCAGCAAGAATGATATTAGATGCCAATCCAATGACAATATCTGCAGACATTTTTAACTGGCTTCCTTCTGACAAAGGAATGTCATATCATAGATGTATTTTGGTTTGTAAAGGTCTTCATAATTTAACACCTTCTTACTTGAGTGGTATGCTTATCCAAGACAGCAATACTAAGTCTCATCAAACATATATGTATAAAACTACCAAAACAAATAACTAATGCATTGAAAAGATCATTTACATATAATGAATCTACTGACTAGAATCAGCTACCACTTGAACTAAAGCAATCTTAGCGTGTTCAAAGCGGGATGTTTCAACTACCCAAGCATATAATATCTCTCACTAAATATTCCTTTGTTCTTATGTTACTGTGTATGCATTAAAAAGTTATAAACATAACACAATGATGTATGTTATGTAAGTCTAAGTTCATATTTAATTATATATATATAGTAAAACCTATCATGAAAGGGGGCCCCGGGTGGCCGAGTTGTCTAAGGCGCTCGCCTTTACAGATCACTGACATTTCACATCTGTCCTCATGGGTTCGAGTCTCGGGCTTGGACAACGTGGGTATGTGAGAAAGCTTGCCAGTAGCTTCCAGTGGGTCGGTGGTTCTTCCCAGGGTTTTCTCTGGTTCTTCCTCCACCAACTATATTGGCCGCCAAGTATAGCCTATCATATGCTGAAAAATGGCATTAAACGCATAACAACCAAACAACTATCTGAAAGACCACAGCTATGAGACCATCTGTGACTGTCTTGAAAGAGCAGATTCTCAATGCACAGCTTGATTGATTATACAGTGTTATAACCTGCTCTCATGAAAAACCACGTCTTTAGAGACCATGATTTTTTGTCTGCAAGACAGGTTCTACTGTACATTATTTTTCTTTCCTTTTATAAATATTGTGTACATGTATAGAATATTGTATGCCCCTGAAGGCTTAAGCAAGGAGATTAGCTAATATTAAGATAAATTAGATACCAAAGTTGGATTTTTGAAAAATAAATTATTATTGTCATTATTATTATTGTCATTATTATTATTGTAATTCTTCTAACCTGAACTCCATCTGCTTGGACTGAAGGAGAGAGAAGATATGTTGTGTTTTATGAAGATGAGCAGACAACAAGGAAAGTTTTGGATCATGAATGCAGCCTCCAGGGAAGGAGGGGATGGGTGTCAAAAGTCACATTTCCATAGCTAATTTGGACTTTTTGTAACTCCATCTATTCTGATTGCGGAAGGATGATCATATCTGGTACAATGTTTCAGGAAAATAAACAGATGCTGATGAAGGTGAAGGCTTCAGATGCTAAATGCACTTGTGGTGGGAGGGTTTGCAGATGTTTGTGATGGCTTTCATCTCTAGTTATTAATCAAGGGAAGAATCAAAACTCCACCTATCTGTCACCAGCTGCCAGTTCATCATTTTTTATAGTGCTCACCAATCTCAAGCCAGGCTATTAATGAATTCTTACATAATCATGCATGGGGTGCTAAGCAAAGCTAATGTCTGAAAAATGAAGTGGTGTGGTTCACTTTTGATCTGAAACCAATGAATTTTTCACAACAAAATATGTACAAATTCAAATTGTTCAAACTTTCCTATCTTTCATGCAATTTTGATGACATTTTTCACTGAGGACAGAAAATTACTCTCTAATAAAGTAGTACAATTTTCAAAAGAAAATCTCCAATGCAGAAGACAATGGTACACTAATGAGTAGACCTAATTACATCTGCTTTGGTGAATCATCAATTAACATGTGGTTATCTTCAAACAACCTGTTGTATGTCAAGCTTGCTTCAGATTCTGAAAATAGGTATAATTTCTGTAGTTTGACTTTTCATACGATTTAATTTTTTTCTCAAAACAATATACAAATTTTTTTGAACAAATCTTTGAGAAAAAAGTCACTAAAATGATCTTAGATTGCTTGCTTTGTTCAGACTTCATTGAAGTCTGATTAACTTTGAACAGATGTATTGGTACAACTGACACCTTGACATTCCCCATCAACAATCCAATCTGTACTTCCTACAAGTATAGTACTTCATATATCACAATTTGCCTTACAGCTGTATGTATAATTTTTATCAGCCTTTCTGGTCCAGGTGCTAAATATATCTTAACAGTTTAAGAGTTTGCCCTGAGAAGCATACCAGCCCATTCCCATGGAAGTAAATCTTTTCCTTCTCCCATCCAGTGCTGCACTAGAATGTGCACTAATATATTGCAGTTATAGACATGGATGGTAAGGTGTGAACTGATACAAATGCTGTGCTAGAGATCACTTTCACTGCAAACCCTCTGAATCATAGATGATCCAGTACCTCTGATGGAACACCTGAGTAAAGTCTTATGAGGAGCTTCTTCTCCAGCCTTTTCAACCTATCTCTTTGTTGCCTTTCGAGAGCTTGTTTCTTGAAATGGTCGTCCTTCCTATACCATTTGCATCATCCCTGTCCATCCTGGTCTAGGTGACATAACAGGCCATGAGATGAATTTTCCAAGTGGGATCTTGTACACCAGAAGCTTGCAGTTTTTCAAATGTCAGCGAGAACAACAGATTGCCATGTGGTTTGTAGAAATGTATGTCAATCTCTGCATTGGTGGTATGGTCATCTGCTGTTGCAGAAAGTCTTGAAACTGACCTCAGAGTGTTGATAGCAGGTGTAACACTGGCAATTTTTAATCCCATCCCATGAAAGTTATTATGGCCATCTAAGGTTCAGAGATTGTTATCAACATTAGCCGCTACATATTGTATAGAGTGTCAAGACAGAAAATATCTGTGCCTTGGGATGCACCAGCACTTACCTCAAACTTCTGTACCTCCGAGTACAAGGAGCAAAATTCAAGGTGATGAATAGTATCTACCAGGAATTTGCGTGCAAAGTGATGATGCACCTGTACTCCAAGCCCAATTTGGACAGGTGCAGTTACAATTCAAGGACATGAAGGTTGGATAATCGCTCTGTGAAAATTGTCTTCAGCAGAATTTGTAGACTTTCAGGGACATATGCAAGATTTTTTCCACAGATTAGATCTCACTTATTGTTCTGTGTAGCAGCTGTCTCAATGATAGCCCTTTCTCTGCATCAGAATCTTGATGCTTTATGCATTGGTAAAACTCTTGTAAAATGGAAATCGATGTACTTCTGAAGGTTACAAATAATGCTTACTCACTGATTTCTGTGACAATAATTGATTAACTGAAATGTTCCTGTAACTTCTTTTTCATGTAAACAGAGTTAAAAGCATTTTCTCCATAGAACTCCTTCACTTTCTCCGTAGAACTCCTTCACTTTCTCCATAGAACTCCTTCACTTTATCCATAGAACTCCATCATTTTCTCCATAGAACTCCATCAATTTCTCCTTAGAACTCCTTCATTTTCTCCATAGGATCTGAAACTGTGATCTTTGTTCTCTTCTAAACACTGTGCAACCTTGATGAAGGCTCCTGACTGATCATTGATCACACTTTTCATGTCTGTCATGTGATTGCCTGCCATGCTTATAATCTCTTGGTTGAAATGCATTTGGAACTTGTTTCCCAGGCCTAAAGTTTATATTGCATGACTGGTGATAGACTGCATCAGCAAGGTCCTGGACAATATGAAGACTGCACGTTTTACTTCATCTGCATCCCATTCATTACAAATTAGCTATATGTTTTTTTCACGGAAATCAACTGTTCAAATGGGGAAGACTTCAAACCTTTCATTGTTTCCAGAGATTTTTGCCATCTGGCTATAAAACAAACATCATTTATTGAAACTGAACTGTGGACTCTGGAAGAGCAGATCGCAAGGGACATTCTCCATAGATGGGGTTTCCAGCTTTCTCTTGTCCCAATGAATGACAATATTGTTGCAGTAAAGACAACCCCTGAATACCTTTTTCATGCAGTGGATGGTTGGTTGGCATTGTCAAGGGGCTCTTAACATATAATGCAATTTTCCATTTCAAACTAATGTACTTTGTAGGCAATATACATAATAAAACACAACAAAGAAAATAGGGAGAATGACAGAAACCTTATAAATGTTTACGATTTTTCACTTAAAAAAAATCACATTTATTCTGCAAATCCAGAATGAATTTTTTTTTCATAAGATAAAAAATGCAAAGGATAAAATCAGTAGTTAAAGTTTGGCTTTCAGCATCAACTCAGTGCATATAGGTGTAGTTTTAAGGACATTCTTCAGGTTAGTAGGTATGGTAGGTTTGGTTTGGTTTTATGGGCTTAATGCCATTTTTCAGCACATGATAGGCTATACATGGCGGACAGTATATCTGGTGGAGGAAGAACCCGGGAAAATCACGGGAAGAACCACCGACCCACAGGAAGCTACTGGCAAGCTTTCTCACATAACCACATTGGCCGGGTATGGTAGGTAATGTAGTTCACAGCATAATTATTATTGAACAGAAACTTTAACTGAAAAAAATTAGGGGTCTTCCGCCATTTGGATTTGTCTCTTTTTTTATGTTTTTCAGCGAATGATAACCCACATTATAGCACAAAACTAAATTCTTTTGCAATTAGTTTGCGGTCCAAATTTATATTGACTGGACTATTAGCAGATAATGTCAATAAAACAGACTTGATCCTTGACTGCTCTGCATGTTTGAATAAATTATTATTATGTCAAATACAAACTATATCTTCCAGTATTTGCACGTTCATAGAGATCAGTGATGGTATTTACGAAATGTTTGTTTACAAGTATCAATATCCATGAAAATATGACGTTAATCGATCTAGCAGGTTATTCCCAAACACTTATTTTGAACAAGATGCATTATAAATATCCTTCTGTACTTTGAGGGTTTCACCTGTACAGGGTTTACTAGAACCCCATGACTAGAGAAACTAGGGTACAAAGCCTGAAGGTGTGAATTCTGGCAACACACATGATGTATCTATCGTCAAGGATAGTTTCACAGTAGGACATATCCCTAAAAAAGTTTCCTTTCTTCCAAGAAATTCCTTATATTAGTTTATGTTTTGTTTTAAAATATTTGCAAAACAGTGAGATATCTAAATCAACAGGGCTTGATATGATACGCCCATGGCTATTGAAAGCAGCAGCACCTGCTATTGCAGAGACATTTAAGACTGGTACATGGAAATTTCCCCATTTATGGAAAACTGATAAGGTAACACCACTAAACAAGGCAGTGGCAAAAGATGACAAAAACAATTTTCAGTCTAAATCTTTCAAAATTAATTGAAAAGCATGTGCACAAGTCATTTATGACTTATCTCAATAACCACAAACGTCTCCATGATAACCAATCTGGTTTTAGGCAAAATCATTCCCATGAAATGGCACTAATATCAATGTCTGATACATGGCTGTTGGCTTTAAATGAAGGAAAGTTAGTTTGAAGCATTATGGTTGATTTTTGAAAAGCGTTTGATCTTCTAGATCATAAACTTCTCCTGGAGAAACTGACAATCTATTAATATAGGGACACCGCTCACAAATGGTTTGTTTCATACTTGAATGACAGATTTTTAAAAAGGGACTTCACATGGACACGTATCTAAAAATAAAAAAATAAACTGAGCTGTTACACAAGGATCTATAATCAGATCACTTTTGTTGTTATTTTCATAAACGATCTAAAGATTGAAAATACAGTATCATCAACTGATCTACATGCTGATGATACTACTTTCTCTGATAAACACAGCTGCAAAACTGAATTAGAAAATAATCTTCAAATGCCACTAAACATGCTTCAAATGTGTGTAAGGAGAATGGCATGGTTGTATATACAGATAAAACAAAGGTTTCATTAATAACAATACAGCAAAAAGAAGCAAAATTAAAAAATATGACTTGAGCCTTTTCTATAATAATGAAAAATAAAAGTGTTTTCCAAGGACACAATTCTTGGTATTCTTTTTGACAAGTTTCATTACAAAGAAAACAAACTCCTATATTTGGCTATTAGGCAAAAAACAAAAAAAAAAGAATGTGTTTCCTATTGCACTGGTTTTAAAATTAGGGTAGGCAGGTTTTTTTTTTTTTATAATCATTATATATAAATCAAATAATATTTCAAGTGCTTCAAAGTACTGGGCAAAACTGGCTCAATTAGTTGCACAAATCAATTTCGGCCATGTGATTTTTTTATTTAAAAAAAAATAAAAACTGGGGGGGTGGGGGTGCTAGGGTCAGCAATGAGAAACAGGGATGGTTGGCCGACTGGAAACACATATTTTTTATTTTGGCCTTAAGATAAATAAAGTATTTCATTTCCAAAACATTACTGTGTCACGTTTTACAAGCGCCACATTCAGCCTCTTTTTGACTATTGTATTATAATATGGGGAAATGTGTATGATGTTAATATTAGGTAAAATATTTTGGTTGCAAAAACAAGCCTGTGAAATAATACTAGATGGGCAAACTGGAAACATTGAAGAGACAAAAGATACTATAAGACTCTTACCTTTTCAAGAACAACTTCACCTTTGAAAAGCCAAAATGATCTATAAAGTTTTTATGAAGTCAGCCCCTGTTTACTTGAGAAATCAATGCAGAGAAATAAGCATTAGATCAATGACACCAAAACACTTCCTAATTCCAAAACCAAAGAAAGAATTATTTTAAAACAGTTTTCATTACTCGTACTCTGGAGCCATTATCTGGAATAATATCAGTTTTCATTACCGGAGCCATTATCTGGAATAATATCAGTTTTCATTACCGGAGCCATTATCTGGAATAATATCCTAAATGAAATCAAAGAATTTTTCAGCATATCAGCCTCTCACCATGGTATCTGAGTCTTAATTAATAGCATAAAGACAATCCACTTCCTTCAGCTATATGTTGTATATAGATATATCTTGGTATGTGCCATGCATTAGTTTAACTTTGATTAGTGAATACTGATAGTAGTTTTGTCTGGTATACAACTTACATGTGTATTTAACTAGTCTAGGTCTGTCATTTCTATATACATGAATGTGTGTATATACATTATGTGAGCATGTACAGTATGTGTGAGATGGGTAGTGATTGATTGCACTCTGTTTATATCTGTACATATATCTTGGAGGGGGCCTCAAGGTAGTTTAGTCCCATTATGTAACTGATTGAATCACACTCATTATATAAAGCCTTTACTTTTATAATTATTATTATTATTATTATTATTATTATTATTATTATTAAGTACTTGCTTTTGCATGCTGGAAAAATAAAGTGCACTATTACTGAGAGGAGAATAAGGCTGCAACGTTTACACATGTAAACAGCTTAGTTTACTTTATTACCTGTAAACATTTACAAAATTGGTAACCATGTCAATAAACATGCACATGGCTTTTGGTACCACAGTAATTGCCAGTTCCAATTAAATGATAAATTTCCACATCTCTGCTTAATTGGACTGTTTAGTAGGATTTTTATTTTCTTAATTCTTTTCTTAAAGTATGTATGAATTTTGCATAGAACGTGGCATCCCTAGGAATTAGCCTAAGTTGATGAGAATTGGTTGTACAGCATTTTACACACCAGACTAATTTACTGATAATGCTGACACTAACTTCCTTACATTGCATTATTTCCCTTTGAAAAACATTTTTTTTAACAGGACCTTGATGTGTAACATTTTATTTTAAAGAAACATTGTTTCAGCTTTAAATGTGACAGCATAGTTCTGTAGTCACTGTATAAAGCATCTTTTGTGCGTGTCCAGGAAGTACGTCCAGTTGCATTATCCATTTTCTATCATGTACCTACATGTATCTGTAACAGTAGGATACAATATCACAACAATCATAACGATATTATACCTCATTTGTGATATAAACAGGAATTCACCAAAAACATGTCTTACAAACAAAATTAGTGATAATAAGAGGTAAAATATGTAAAGCAAATAAACAATCTAAAGTTGAGTGATGTACGGCATACATATCGTCAATGTCTTACATATAAATAGTTGTCAGATGAACATGAAACCTCGCTAGTAGATGGGGAAAGGTATAGTTTGTAATCGTTTAGATTAAACAGCATCGTTTCAGCTATTGTATACCATGAACTTGTTTACAAATTTTGGTACACATTGCAGCCTTAGAGGTGAAAAAGGTTGGCGTTGCTACAATGAGGTCTTGAACTTCATGTCTCTTAAACTTAAAAAGCTATAATAAAGCCATCAGACACCTGAGCTCAAAATTACAAGATCTGAATACACACTGGTGATGTTTAGTTAACATTTATTCTTTTCATGATCTGCGTCTCTCTCTCTCTCTATCTCTCACAAACACACACACACGCATATACTGATACTCATATATTTCATATATCCTTATAATCTATCACTTAAAAGTATATTTACACTCACTCAATCTCTCTCGGAAATTTAAAATTAGGCTCATATAAGCTGAATTATAGGGATTTTTATAACTGCCAGCAACATATTTTTGTTAATCAATCAAGAATTCTGGATTCATTGGTTGGCATGGTTCAAACAATACAATAACCAAAGGAAACACTAGTATGACTTGCTACCCTTATCAAAACACCGTTTCTGTGCGTTGTGAGATACTAAAATTGTTACTCAAACCAATATTTAATAGTTTTAAAAAAATGGAAGTTAAAGGTAGGTTGTTGTCTAGAAAGCAAAAAAGTACATTCATTAATTGTAGAAAAGCTCCACCTGGGTGATCTTGTACATTTGGAACTCTGTGCGGTGTGTGTTTCTAGCACTAGATAGGAAATGAAAGAACCCAAAACATTATTCAGCCATGTTTTATTGACTTGATCTAAAAAACAAAATTAGGTACTGAATATGTGGAAAATATTTTGTGGTTTCAATCAAAAACAAAAATGTGTGTTCACCACATAGGTTTTAAGATCTTGAAATTCTTCTTTATAAAAAAAAAACTAAGTTTGAATGAATACAGGAAAATGAATCAGTCCCAATTATTTTCATGTATTTTACATTTTACAAATTTTTATAGAAGTTACTGTACTTGTACTCAACATTCCTAATTTCATTTCATGCCAAAAAAGTCTGCGGTAATCAGAATCATTTTGCTTCTGTTGCTGTAGTAGTTACGTGATCATCAACATATGTATAATATCATCTTCACTAGTCAAGAATTGCCGATCCACTTCGTTCCACGTCAACACTTGACATAGATGAAATGGTATCTACTGCTCCGCTATCTGACTGGATACAGCTAAAAGAAATTGATCCAATCAAATCTCTTGTTACATTTAAATTTGGAGATTGTTAGGATTAATCATAGCAGCCTCCATACACAACGACACATGTAGCGCATAAGTTTCTACAATTTAAACATTTTGGCAACTTTTAATTCCAAGTTGGACATCATGAAAATCACCTTATTGAATATCCAACATGTTATGTAACGAGCTCTCTCACTGGTTAATTGATTTCTGTTTCTATGAGCAGGAATTCTTTTATCTGCAAGAGGGCTCCTGTTGAAAACACCATTTCAGCTAGCTAAATATGCCAAGGGTTGATGTGGAATGAAGCGGATCAACGACCCTTGGCAAGCAAAGATGCATGTGTACATGTCATAGTGTTTCTTGACAGCAGAGAATTTGTCTCCAGAGCAGATTGTTAAAGAAAAATTAAATGCGAATTGTATACTTTACATCTCTTCCTTTTCCCTTCAATACCACCTCCACAAAATCACCCAGAATATTTGCAATAACAATGCTCCATACAAAAGTGTCACCTTCTGATCATCTGCTTCCAGTTCGTAGCATCAACTGTGCTCTGATCAGAGATATTAAAGGTCAAACATTTATTTGCTGTTGTTTAATAGGTCCTATTTTCAGGATTTTAAGGATTGATGATGATGATGACGATTTGTATAATCAATACATGCCATCAAAAATATGCATCAATCAACATGTATCAATCTGACTGCATACATGTGATAGAAATGAGAGGACAGCTTGGAACAGATCAGGAGATTTGCAAAATTTGGTCGGGAGTTTTGACCTCAAAAGAGGAAGGATTTGTATCGATCCAATTTTTAGCGTACAAATGGGCAAAAATTACTACTACTGAACATATTTCCATTTTTTTAATATGAAAATATGCAATTCAGTTCTTTCACATTAACCTGTTGCCTTTCACATTCGCCATATATGTAAGTTGTAACACAAGCATTTTTAGCATTTCTTATAAGATCATTGCCTGGATTATATTGGTGGCAGTCCTCATCATTGTTGATCGTAACACTTAAAAGATTATGTACTGTCACTGGATCCAGGTTTCCTCTAGAGTCAGCCTGAATCTTCATCAGAACGGAAAATGTCCTTTCAGTGTCTGCATTGGAATGTGGCAATGTCAATACAACTCTACCAGTTCATCAAGAAGTTTAAATTGTTTCCTGCCTGTGGGTAGATTCAGATTGCTAACTGTCTGCCAAAACTGTTCAAGACTGGTAATGTCTGGGTCAAATTTGGGAAATTCTTCTTTGGGAGTCAGAATGTAGTCCTGAATTTCATCTTCTGGTGCACTTCTCTCACTCTGGGTATATCAAAAACCTCTCAGACAGCTTCACCACTGCAATGCAAAATACAAAACATTAGAACTTGGAAATTTACTTGCCATGGATATACAACAGGTAAATTAAAATATTACATATATAAGGAAACTCTTTTAATTCTAATAAACTTTGATTTTTTATGCTGCAGTTAAGATATCAATAAAGATTACATGTCCATGCATTCTTATTGTTAAAACAAGTTATTTCCCATTTTCACAAAAAACAAATGGTCATTGAACTCACTTGCTGGAGTTGAGACCTTCTCCCTGACAGATGGGTTTAGGTAGGCCATGGCTTCAAGGACTTTAAAGGTACCTATCACCGTTTTAAATTTTCAATTATCAGTGCAGACCTATAATATCGTTTCATTGTTCACCCATCAATAGCTGTTAATTATCTGTATTGATCACTGGAGACAAGAAAACCTACATAATCGGATTAGTGAGTATTTATTGCACTCCCAAGCATCTAATGTTGCTTTAATGTTGATAAGATTGTCCACATGAAGCACTGATGCATACATTAGACCAACTTTCTCCTGGGTGCGGGCCAAATTTATAAGCGATTTTTAAAGCCACACCCTATGATGTAAATAAGCGGATAAAACTAGGTCGCGGGCCATAGTTTGCACATGCCTGCATCAGACTATCATGCCCTTTGTGACTTTATGCTTAATTTGCAGATGCCTTTGTTGTCATTATTATCATTAATCCCATGGATTATGTCCTGTGCTGTAGCCATATTATTCATATTCATCATTGTACAATTGTGATTATGATTTCTTATGAACAACAAAATAGTTAAACTTTAGTAATACTTACGTGAATATTTTTATCCAAGCATGCAAAGACGAGTTCTGTTGATCCAATGTTACAGGCTGGTATTCCAAGGAATCTTGTTAATATCATGTTTACATCATTGTCAAAAACATGAACTAAGACTGTCAGCACTTTATTATCCGCTGGATCATTTGACTCGTTAATGAGAATGGCGAATTTTTCACTGTGGCACGTCTGTGACTTTCTCATCCCAATAAGGACGCAAAGCTCGGGTCACAATGTGAGTAGTTTTTGCCCATTTGCATGAGACCATTTGTGCGATTTTCAAGTCTGGGAACATTATTTTGACTACATCTTAAAAAAATGATCTGCTACCAGAAATGGGGGATTATGTTCGACTATAAAGTTGGCAAATAGTGTCTCAGCAGGAACAAATTTTAACAACATTTGATGCAGATTCTGCAAACATGGATTTCAGTGATGGCATATTGGTTGTCTCAGTTAGTATGCTTTTTTGTGATGGGGTTTCTGCACGTCACATTTTATTTGTGGACACCTCTCAGACCCCTAGCTCTATAAGCTAATAGGTCTTTATGGTGACCCCCTGTTGTTCCCAAAGGTTATAAAGGTTTTTTTATATCTGTATGTATCCCCCAAAGGTCTGTTGTTGTGTGTTTATAAAATAATCAAATAGAATTTTGATACAAAAATATATTTAGATACTTATATTTTTTATTAGGGTTCTTGATGGCATTTTTTGATGGAGCATACTTGCTTTGGTTCCCGTTTCCAGGTCCCCATTCATTCTGCCCCCTTTGGCCTAAATAAGAAATTACTATGGCATGTATTCCTTACACCTTGTGGCTGGTTTCCATGCCATGTTATCCCCATTTTTGTGATCCTTGCCAAGAATTCTTTATGTCCAATGTCTGCTATATGTGGAATTGCTATATTTGTGGTGTGAAATGCTATAATCTTGTGTTTTTGTATGGACAGCAGTGATAGATCAAATCTTTTTTTAGTTTTTGTTTATTTTTAAATAAATAAAGGAATTTTATACACAATAGATTGTAGAGACCCTTTGGAGCCTCCATCAGAGAAGATTTATGAAGTGGCTTTCCTGCCCCCCTGTTTCCATGCTCTTCTGATATTTCCATACCTTCTCCAACATATGAGCCCTTCTAGGTCTCTCTAATACTTTCCCGTGTATGATGTTAGGTTGTAAAGGATATAGATAAAATAAAGTAAAATAAGAAGGAGAGAAAGTAGGAAAAGACGTTTGTACTGCATGTATGTATGATGTGCATGTGATATGTTGATTGGTCCCGTCTCCCTCTTACAAGAGAGACAGGGTCCATAGTATGCTCCGCTTGATCCAGAGTTGGTCTGTTGTTTGTCTTTGGTCACAGTCTGGTGTCTCATTGAGTCAGTTTATAGAGATTTGCAAAAGGCGTGGGCCCCCTAGTTTAAAAATATTGTTTCATCGGATATCACGTGCCCATATTTACCAATTGTCTCATATATGTCTCAGTTGGAGACATATTCTAGATATTGTTTTCCTCCAAACTGGGGAAAACGATATTGGTTGTATGACACACACACCCAGTGATATAGTGGGCTCTATTTTACATTTGTATAATCTCCTTCTCCGGCGCAGGGTTCGGCATATTTTTGTGGGGTTTTTTCTTCCCTGTGTTACTCCCCGTTATGTCACACATCGGCAGTATATGCAGCTCACATACATTCTTCCTTATTTTCAATTTTACAGGATTCTCTCAATATTATTTACTACCACCATACAGGTTTCCGATCCTGGTATTGGTGTGCAGATGGTGTTCACCTTTCCAATAGAGTGAATTTGTGGTTTATCCACCATATTGTATCTTGTATCCAGCTATGCCTTGAGTGAAAATACTCTATAAAAAAATAGGTGAGACAAGTAGTCAGGCAAAATAAATATATACAAATCACAAACAATTATAAAATTATAAATGCAAAAAAAAAAGACCAAAACAAACAAAAAAACCAGCCAAATCAATTCAAGAGCATATATATAGTCAATACTGTTTCTCAGTATATTTAGTTTTCATCTTTCATTTATCAGATTGCTTTGTAAGTTCACATGACTTGAATGAAAACATCATAGCAAAAGTCAGGAAAGTGTTTCACACCCATTGACTATGACAGATATAAGCATACCATGCTTTCAGGAAGTTCAAGGTTGTGTTTGTGTACAGTTCTTTTATGTGTGTGCTAGGGAAATATTGTTAGTAATTGCACGTATATATATATATATATATATATATATATATATATATATATATATATATATATTTGTTTCCCTTATGTAGCTGTTTTGTTTGTCCCTGTTCCACTCTCTTCGTTTTCTGGGGCTCCTGTGCAGGTCTGTCTACCTCGCATGAGCCACGTACTGTAGCATATTCCTGCACTCCCTACACCCCTTACTTATAGGGTAGAGTGGTTCCCTGTTCCCGTCTGTATCATTTCCTTTTTTATCTCGATATATATTAGTATATTATTTCCCTTTTGTATGTTTGACTCAGTAAGTGATATTATTTACTATTAGTTTTACATTTGCTCTAACATGTAGTCAAATGCTTATCTTGAATTATGTTCTGTTTCCCTATTTTCTTTGGTGATTCCCTATATATTGCTGTATATAGTCCTAATGTTGGGATTATTGGGAGCCCTCTTATCCCCTCATTCAATGTTTATAAGAGAAGTGAAAGATTCCTTGTTTTTACTTTGTCTTTACAGTTTATCATGTTTATTCTGTAATTATTGTAAGTTGTTACATCCATTCATTTTTAGATCAAAGTCCTTTTTGTGGGTACGGCCTTTCCAACATGTGGCTGAGGGAGTTCCAGGTGGCCCAATCGTGAACCCACCCCCTATTGGGGAGGCCTACTGATTCCTCTCCCCACAGTGGTTTTAGTTGGCTTCCCATTACAACTCAGTACTTTATATTTTGGTGATTGATGAATAGTTTTTACTTATTGACTTCCTTGATCTAAATATATCTTCGAGATCTTTCACAAATCTTCTCTTTTATATTGTTTAAGCATATGTATGTGTGTTTTAGTTCATATTACATGAGATACAGAATTAAATATTAATTGTATGAATTCTATGTTCAGTCGTTATAACTTTCCTGCACTGCATACTCGCCTTTGTTATTAAATCTCATATTTGCTTATATATGCTATTATTTTCTCTTGTATCTAAATACAGTAGTTGCCAATCATTATGTATACCGTATATACTCGCGTATAAATCCATACCAACTGCAAACTGCATAGACCCAGATCTGCTGTCACATAATGTGCCAGCAGATCTGGGTCTATGCAGTTTGTAAGGACTAATCAGTAGAACAAAAAACATAGACCCTGATCTGCCGAAGCATTATGCGATGGCAGATCAGGGTCTATGTTATTTGCATTTCGACCGGATTATACGCGAGTATATATGGTATATTGAGATATTTAATATTGTTGCTTATGATATTTCTCCTTGAGGTACCTTGTAGTAAGATAACATCATAATTTTTTAGATTCTTCATGTAATTTGTTTATCTTTTCCTCATTTATTCCATTTGTATTCAAAGATAACAATCACAGGTTATATCCCTCCATGGAGTGTTTCATATTCTAAGTATTTTTTTAAATATCTTTCCTTGTTGTGCTTTAATTCATGCTTGATTCATTGTGTTCATATGCTTCTGTTTCACTTTTGTTACTCATATTCATGTTTCTTATCTCTACATCCTGATCTGAATCACTTGTCAATTCTTCCTCCTCTTGTTCTGTCTTGTTTATTTTATATTTTGCTTTATATTGTTCTATAGTTATTCATTGCTTTGGAAATATGGTCTCAAGTGTTGTGTTTGGTTGCTCATCTGTGGAATGTCCTTCAGGATTTGTCAGTTGCAGTTGCACCCATTCCTCCTGTTCTGCCCATTCCTCTGATTATGTGTTTATTTGCTTTCTTTTTTGCAAATTTATTGGGGTAGAGATCAGCAGTGCTAACTCCTCCTCCTCTTTTTTTTCTGTGTCCGAGATCTCAGTTAGATTTGTTTCATCTATTTTGTTCTCTTGTTCTTTCCCTGTGGATAGCTCCGCTAGGGGGTCATTTCCTTCTCTTGGATTGTCTTCCTCAAAAGTAGGTTCTATGAGAATATAGTATGATTTTGTCTGTATGCGATTTTTTTTGCATTTGAGTTTTCTCTGATTTCGTTTTACCTTTAGTTTTTTTTTTTTTCTTTTTCTCCTGATAGTTTGCTTCTACCTGTTTGCGTAAGTGTTCCCACTCCAGGTTGGAGCCCTGTTCTGTTTGAGTTGAGACCGGAGTCTCTAGTGGATGTCCTTCCTGTATTTTGGGTGTAACAATGTCATATGTTTCTTGGGTATCGATGTTAGATTCATGACCCATTTCTTGTTCTGGGTCTAGCTCTATTTCTGATGTCTCTACATTTTGCACTGCCATAGCAGCGTAAGTATTCTTGTTTCTTTGGTTGCGGATCTGGGCATTCCTAAGGGATATGCCCAGTCTGCTGACATCTCGAACACTTTCTAAAGTGTATGCATCCTTTGAACCAAGTTTTAAGAAGGAAGCCCATTAGATAGAAAAAAGTTGGGGCATCTTAGCTTGGTCTTTATCTACCGTCACTATCCGTGCTCCAGAACCCCCATATTGTTGCTACTCTCTGTTTGAGAGCCTTTACTTGTAGTTTGTTTCCCATTTTTGTGATCAACTCTTCTGTTGAAATCTCTATGTTTTGGCCTCAACTACTCTTTGAATAGGAGACTTACTTTGTACCATCACTATCTTTCCCTGTATTTCAATTTGTTTTTATGGGAGGATTGGTATTTCCCCTTTAGTATATCAGAAATACTTCCCATTTCCTCCATTTTGAATAGCCCCTATATTGTCTATGTTTGCTCCTCTTGAGACAATATGTGCATGGATATCTGCTGGTTTAGAGCGTTCAGCAAAGCCCAAATGTGCACAATCCAGCATCTGGCAGCCCCTTGGGCGATGTGCCACAAGGATTATATCGTCTCCTTCTTTAACTATTTCTGTCCAGAAATAGTTATGCAATTTCTTTCCCCCCATTTCTCACAATTTTGTCTAAATACAATATTGATAATTATCTAGGTTTTGGAAGTCAGAAAATTCCAGTACTATACCCAACTGAATAATAGGTATTTATTCTAGCTCTGAAAACTAGATTTAAATACAAAATGCTACAAATGCTGCAAACAGAAAATCACAAACTTAGTACTGTATGTAGTATTAGTAGCAAGTGAGTACAAATTACTCTCCTCCCTGCACGGACAATACAGTGGGAAGAGTATTAAAAGGATAGGAGAGCCTTTTGGTTTTTCTGTCTTTTCTGTGCTTTAAGTGAGTGAGTGATTTATGTTTTGTGCATCAATGTTGTATGTATTACTTACATAGACTTACAAGCAGTTTGCTTTGTACAGGCCATTTTCCAACAAGTGCATGATGCGTGATGTCATTCTTGCCACCGTAACAGACTTTAAAATCAGCTTTACATGAAGAGCAGAATGCATGTTTATGTCCCTTTGAACTTGATTGCAACTACTGAAATTCCCATTTCCATTCACCACTGAATTTCGTGTGATATTTGCTTGCTTAGAGTTTGGTGTTTTGGAACTGGGAGATAATGCACACTTAGACATCTCAACAAACTTTAAACACCGAAGTCAAATTGACCCAGTTTATTTTTTTTATGCCGTTTGAGCTCTTGAGTAATCCAACCACAATCACTCAACATCTTTAATCTGTTACTTGTGATCATACATAGTATAGACTCTAATTCACCTCGACAACTTTAAGCACCGAAGCATACCTTGCGGAGAGAATCAAAGTAATGTTTATTGTTTCATGCCGATTGAGCTCTTTAGTAACCCGCCATAATCATTTAATGTCTTTAATCCTTTCGTAATTACACCTACTCACACGTAGCAAAATCCACCTCAACAAACTCCAAATAAAGCCAGCTGACCATGCTGACAGGATCAAAGGGTGAAATTAGCAACTACATTGTCTTGCCCTGCTTAAGCTAGTTCACAGTCACGTGATCACAGACAGTATTACCGTAAATATACTACACTGGAACAAAAATGGGGGTGGGGGTGGGAACATTTTGTTTTCAATAATAATGCTGCGTATGCGTGAGATTTCAGTGAGGGATGGGAGACACCCCTAAACTTGGGAGAAATACACTCCCATGGGAGGTTCACATGTATAAGACTGTCTCTTTGGTGTAAGTGTGTAGGATCAAATAGATCCTTTTCTTATACACAGCCAGAAAAGTATTGACTATATGATGTAAATAAACCAAAAGATAAGTAAAACTTCAAAATGTTATAAATTTTATAAAAACATCCACCCAAGTACATCAGGAATAAGCAAATATGGGGTGCAATCACATTGGAGAATGAAGACATATCAGAAGAAGACATGAACATATTCTCACAACATTTGCCTGATATAAATTTAAAAAATAATAATAAATAGAACAATTAATTTTCAAGTTGAATATAATGCAATGAAAGAGACTTTTGAAAAACTGAGAAACAAATTACATTTTTATCATAATATAATTTATTTGACTGATTCAATTCATTTGCAGTTGAAATATTTTATACTTGATCTAATTTAGCTTTTACTTAAAAAAATATGTGGGTAATTTGCACATTTACCCATTATTCTGGATTTCCCTTCACTGTACTTAGTAAAATTGTCAACAACTGGTTTAATGTGATCAAGACAAAGACACTCAATACCACACAATCATATTGGATTGGTTCCCTTGTTGTAAACAAGATATGGTAACATCAGATAAATGGTGTTTTCTATGCAGTCAGAACTTTCAAGCTTGAAAACAAAATCTTGTTTTTTTTCTTTGGAATTTAATAAATATACATTCCAAATAACTTGATAAAGGTATGTGCACATCTTGTATAATAATAGTGTAAAATTAAGTACCGCAAAAATAGGAGGGGATGGCCTGAACTTATATCCCTTCTACTAGCTTTAGGTAATGTGATAAAGGCATGTTCAATAAACCCATGACTAACTGGAGTCTATGATCATCTAGTTCTAAGTCGCACTAAACCTTCAACCACCTACTTCTTTCAACCATCCAGTGTTTAACTGAATGAATTTGACTAAGATGCAAAGCCATTGGTATTTGTACACCTGAAGAGTTTCAAAATATCTTTTTTTACAATAACATGAAAGTCCAGTTTAATAAAGCAAGATGAAAGCATTCACAATGGGCACTAGTCTTTTGCTATAGTAAACAATTTATGGTGTATACATATTGTTTGGTGTATACATATTGTATGGTGTATACATATTGTATTCTGTATACATATTGTTTGCTGTATACATACTGTATGGTGTATACATACTGTTTGATGTATACATACTGTATGGTGTATACATATTCTATGGTGTATACATACTGTATGGTGTATGCATATTGTTTGGTGTATACATACTGTATGGTGTAAGAATATTGTTTGGTGTATACATACTGTATGGTGTATACATATTGTTTGGTGTATCATATTGTATGGTGTATTCATACTATTTGGTGTATAGATATTGTTTGGTGTATACATACTGTATGGTGCATACATACTGTATGGTACATACATATTGTTTGGTGTATACATACTGTATGGTGCATACATATTGTTTGGTATACATACTGTATGGTGCATACACACTATTTGGTGTATACATATTGTTTGGTGTATACATACTGTATGGTGCATACATATTGTTTGGTATACATACTGTATGGTGCATACATACTGTTTGGTGTATACATATTGTTTGGTATACATACTGTATGGTGCATACATATTGTTTGGTTATAAAGAGATGTCCAATAATAACTTGTAGCATTTCCTATTTGGAGTCCAAAGACTGGCGAAGATGCCTATCATTATAGAGTTGTAAGGGCAATTGATGTGATTTAACTGTTTCCAATTGTTCAAGTCTTTTACATGTCACATTGATTCAAATCCACATTTTAAGAAATTTGCTGATTCTGTGCTCTAAACCATACAAACAGAATCTTTACAGCACACTCACCCCTAAACATCCCTACTCTATAGACACAATCCTTTGTTTCACAGGCTGAGCTCTGGCCTGGTAGATGGTGCAAACAGCATGTAAATTTATATGTGTTTATGTATATTAATTAAATGGCTATTTACAGCACTTACATGTAGCATAAACTTTAGAAGTTGAAACTGATGATGGTATTAGAGACAAGATAGTAGATTAATTGGCTCAAACTGAAACAGTAACTTGTATATAGTTTTAAATGGAAATAGGGATTTTATACTTAAACTTTGATAACCTAAGTCAGGCCTCTACACCTAAAGCATTTATTTCATTTATATTTTGTTGCAAAGATTGAAGGTGAGTGTGAGTGTGATCAAACACCAAGCAGTAATCAGTTACATGAAAACAAATCATCTTCTAGACTAATCATTACTGAGAAATTACAGATTTAGATTAACATAGGAAACAGATTTCTATATCAGAAGCTCTCAAGACAGTTAAAGAAACAAGATATCAAGGTGTTTTCTGTGAAGTCAGCTAGCTAGATTCATAAGAGGGCAGAACTGATTATTAAGGGGATTGGTTTAGTGAAAGCTAGCAATTGAACATGTAGCCAGAAGCTTGTTTGTTTGCTCTACCTCTAATTTCCCATGTAGCCTACCACCCTAGCTGTAGCATACTAACAGGGGGGGGGGGGGGGGATGGACAGAGTGGTTGCCCCAGGCACCAGAGGTCTTGGGGTGAGAAAACAGCTGATACAAATTTGCGGCCTCGTATTCTGACCCTTTGGCCCATCATCGTCACCATGGGTGCCATTTAACCTTAGTACGCCACTGCAACCTAGGTACAAGTATACACTTAAATTCAGAATTTGGCAAGTCTCTTGGGCCCAGAATCACAAACTACCTCATCATTTGATCAGTATACTATTACTATTACCGTATACACTCGCGTATAAGTTAAGTCCAAATGCAAACAACACTGACCCTGATTTGCCGTCTCATAATGCGCTGGCAGATCAGGGACTATGTTGTTTGTTCTACTGATTAGTCCTTTCAAACTGCATGGGCCCAGATCTGCTGGCGCATTATGCGACGGCAGATCTGGGTCTATGCAGTTTGCAGTTGGTATTGAATTATACGCGAGTATATATGGTATCTGGATTTGCTTGCTCATTTGATGAAGTGATTTACTCTGTGTTTATCCTGTAGGTCCATTGACTTTATTTATCGATAAAATCCTTGCAGACAGCCATATTTGTTTTAGGACTAAATGTTTATTACAAATAGCATACAAACATTTGAGAATTTATGAATCTATTTATGATATGACCAGAGTAAACCAAAGCAAATTTACCTACCAAAAATGGGCTCTAGCCCATATGATAAAAATGCAGAAAGAATGACCTATGGACTAATAAGGAATATCCTATCATATACATTGTTCCATATTTTTCAAATAAACATCTAAAGAAAATGCTATACAAAAAATGAGAATTGGTAATGGCACATACAATATTCAATTTTCCTTTAGAGATGGATGAAAAAGGTGGAATCTACTGTAAGAAGACAAACAAGAGTCTCTCAAAGGACTGATGCTCTACTGGCTGAAAAGAATTTTCAGGAATTCCAGATAAGACCATTTCGTCCTTTTAACTGCAGAGTGTTGAAACCATCTTCGATATTCTTCAGCGATAACAAGATTTTCAAATTAACTGCTGTGGTGGATATACTGGATGTCAGCTTAGCACCATTTTCATTTAGAACCAACAAGGCATCATAAGAAGTCTTCTGGTGGAAACCCCATGTTGATACGACTTTCCATTTTGGAATAGTAAGAATAACAAGATTTTCAAGATGGATGCCATGGTGGACATATTCCATATCAGACTGGCACCATTTTTATTTATTACCAACTAAACATCGTAAGAAGTCTTTTGGTGAAACCACAAAGTTAATACGACCAGTCATCTAGGAGAAGTAGTGATAACAAGATGTTCAAGATGGCCATTGTGGCAGTCATATTATAAGTCGGATCAGCACCATTTTCATGTATGACCAACTAGACATCATAAAAAGTCTGTCAGCGAAAACCCTATGCTGATATGACCATTCATTCAGGAGAAACAGTGATAACAAGATTTTGAATATGGCCACTGTGATGGGTTTATTAAATGTCTGAATGGCGCCATTGGGACCAACTAGACATCATAAGAAGTTGTTTAGTAAAAACCCCATGTTGATACGACCATCCATGTTCAGGAGGAGTGGTGATAACAATATATTCAAGATGGCCACTGTGGTGGCCATATTGGACATCATGCAAAAACTCCATGACAATATTACTTTTCATTCAGGAATAACAAGATTTTCAAGATGGCCACTGTGGTTGCCATATTGGACATCAGATGGGCACGATTTTCATTTCAGACCAACTAGATATCATAAGAAATCTTCTTGTGAAGACCCTAATGCAATATTACTTTTCGTTGAGGACTAGTAGTGATAACAAGGTTTTCAAATTGGCCACTGTGGTGGCCATACTGGACATCAGATCGGCACAATTTTCATTTCAGACCAACTGGATATCATAACAAATCTTCTTGTGAAAACCCTAATGCAATATTACTTCTTGTTGAGGACTAGTAGTGATAACAAGGTTTTCAAATTGGCCACTGTGGTGGCCATATTAGACATCAGATCAGCACCATTTTCATTCAGGACCAACTAGACACCATAAGAAGTCTGCGAGTGAAAACCCCATTTTGATATGATTATCCATTCAGGAGGAGTAGCAATAACAAGATTTTCAAGATGGCTGATGTGGTGGCCATACTGGATATCAGATTGGCACCATTTTCATTTAGGACTAACTAGACATCATAAGAAGTCTTCTCATGAAAACCCTATGTCAATATGATTTTCCATTCAGGAGAAGTAGCAATAACAACATTCATAAGACAACCACTGTGGTGGCCATATTGGCTATCAGATTGCCACCATCTTTATTTAGGACCAACTAGACATCATAGGAAGTCTTTTAGTGAAAGCCTCATGTTGATATGATGATCCATTCAGGAGCAGTAGCGATAAGAAGAGTTTCAAGATGGCCACTGTGGAGGCCATATTGGATGTCTGCACTGCACCATTTTCATTTAGGACCAACTAGATTTTCATGTTGGCTGCAATGGTGGCCATAATGTATATCAGATTGGCTCGATTTTCCTTTAGGACCAGCTAGACATCATAAGAAGTCTTCTTGTGAAAACACCACATCAATCAGGAGGAGAAGTGATAACATGATTTTCAAGATGGCCACTGTGGCAACCATATTGGACATCAGATCGGCCCCATTTTCATTTAGGACCAACCAGACACCATAAAAAATCTTTTAGTGAAAACCCTATGTTGATATGACCATTCATTCAGGAGGAGTAGCTTATAACAAGATGTTCAAGCGGCACCATTTTCATTTAGGACCAACTAGACCATGGAATGAATGTGTGTAAAGTTTCATGGCGATCCTCCAAGTAGTTTATAAGGAGTAGCGATAACTATTACCAGTAGAACTAACAACAGGCCCAAGTGGACCTGAGATCACTCACCCGGCTGACAAATGCAAGAGCAGTTGGGCAAAAAAATTTGGATCAACAGGATGCTTTCAATAGAAATGCTGTTGATTGCATGTTATAAAAACAATTGTTTCAAGGTTTCTCTATATTTTGTATCTTATCAATATCTGATGACACATCAGCATCATTTGCCTAATACTGAAGGGCCATTATGCCAGGATGCTGTAAATATTTGTCTAATTCTGTTGAGTGGGTTTTTGAGACTAAGTCATTTTCAAGTTTTTCCATTTTCAGTAATGGCTGCCATTATTGTTATGGATGCTTTCTGTCAAATTCAGTAAAATTATATTCAGCAGTTTTATTGAGAAGTTGATCAAAGTTTTTATATTTTTTATAATGGCAGCCATAGTTTTAACTTGAAAGCCCTTTATGACAGAATGCTATGTATCAAATCTGCTGAAATTCTATTTCAATGTTTTTGAGAAGTCTAATAAAGGTTTTATATTTTTTAGTAATGGCAGCCATAATTGATGGCAGATCAGCATAATTTCTACAAACCTGAAAGCTGTTCATGCCAGGATGATTTCTCTCAAATCTAGTCAAATTCTACTGAGCAGTTTTTGAGAAGTCACTAACAGGTCTTCTATTTTTGGTAACAGTGGCCATATTTGATGGAGGATCAGTATCATTTGTACAAGTCTTTTTTGACTGGATGCTTTTGGTCCAATTCGGTTAAATTCTGTTAAGCAATCTTTACAAAGTCATTAAAGGTTTTTCTATTTTTAGTAATGGCAGCCATATTTAATGGCAGATTGGCATCACTTTTATACACTTAAATGCATTTCATGTACAGATGATTTCCATCAGTTTTGGTTCAAATCTGGGGAGTTATTTTTTTTTTTTTTTTTTACAGAATAAGTAATTTCAAGCTTTTTCTACTTTTAGTAATGGTGAGCTAAATTAATAGCAGATTGGTATCATTTGTACAAACTTGAACAATTTTTTGCCAGGATGCCTTCTGTCAAATTTGGTCAAATTCTGTTAAGTGGTTTTTGAGAAATCATTTAAATTGTTATAATTTTAGTAATGGCAGCCATATTTGATGGTGAATTGGCATTGCTTGTAAAAAACAAACTAAAAGCCCTTTGTGCCATGATGATTTCCAAATTTGGCAACATTCTGTTGAGCGCTTTATGAGAAGTCATTGACGGGTTTTTCTATCTTTAGTAACAATGGCCATATTAGATAGTGGACCGGCATCTTTTGTACAAACGTGAACAACATCCTTGCAAAGACGCTTTTGTCGAATATGGTCACTTTCTGTTTTGGAGAAGTCATTTAAATTGTTTTATTTGTTGCAATTGCAGCCATATTTGATGGCGGTTCGGCATTGTTTGCAAAAAATGTAAAGCCGTTTGTGCCAGGATGATTCTGAAAAATCTGGTTAAATTGTGTTTAATGGTTTCTGAGAAGTTGTTTAGAAGTTTTTCAGTTTTTTTTTAATGGTGGCCATTAGATGGTGGACTGGCATCATTTGTTTAAACCTGAAAGTCTTTCAAGTACAGGATGCTTTCTGTCAAACTTTTTTTGTTAATTGGTTATTGAGAAAAAACTGTTTTTCTATTGTTTGTAATGGTGGCCATATTTAAACATGGATCAGCTTCACTTGTGCAAAGTTTAAAGTCCTTTGTCCCAGGAGGCTCTCTGCCAAATTTCTGTCAAAATTGGTCCAGTGGTTTTTGTTGAGAAGTATAAAATAGCAATTGTCGTTGGATGAATGATAAAACAAAGGACAATGCATAATGGATGCTGGGCCATACCATAAAATAAGATGAATTGACTTTATATCCAGTCGAGCTAAAAATGATAGTCTTGAAGCTAACAGTTTCATATTCAAATGCCTATCGTATATACTCGCGTATAAGCAGAGTCCAAATGCAAACAACACAGACCCTGATCTGTTGTTGCATAATGCACAGGCAGATCAGGGTAGATGTTTGTTCTACTGATTAGTCCTTGCAAACTACATAGACCAAGATCTGCCCGCACATTATGCGACAGCAGATCTGGGTATATGCAGTTTGCAGTTGGTATCGGCTTATATGCAAGTATAGATGGTACTTTGCCTTGTTTGGGGCTACTGAATTTATTAAACTGGGCTACCAGATTCTTATTGGGTTACCATCTGATCTGATACTGTATTAGTCAGATCCTTTAAAATATTTCATATCGTTATTTATTATCCATAATATTTAATTATGGGATAGACCAGGTTATACTGATGTTTCCTTGAAAACATTAGGTTTTTTTGTGTCTTTCCCTCACCTTGCCATAAAACTGTCTAATTCTATTATTATAGATCTTAGAAAATTTTGTGGAATAAATGTTCACATGTTATTTGCAATAAATACTTAGTCCTAAAAAAAAAGGCAAACTATATAAATTTTATTTTCAATAGAAGTCAAAGGTATTATGGAATAAGAACAAAGTCTTTTATGTTAACCACAATGCCCCTTGTTAGCAGAATTGCGCCTAAATGCCTGGATGTACACAGATGAAATTTCATAGGCTTATGTGCGTATGTAGATTATAGATTGGATTTTCATGATGCTTTAAAAAATGTTGCTCTGTGTGTGTGTGTGTGTGTGTGTGTGTGTGTGTGTGTGTGTGTGTGTGTGTGTGTGTGTGTGTGTGTGTGTGTGTTGCAAGTGTGGCAGCATCAGCTTTGCCAGTACAGACAAACTGACAGGTCTAGTTTAAATGGATGCAAAATTTGGTCCTTATTGTCCTCTAGACTTTTTTGGGATACTGGACTTTGTATTCAAGGATTTAATTAACTTCTTCAAGATTATTTTTAATCTGACAAATTATCCCGTTTCCTTTAACAATCATTAGTACAAACACAGAAGCCAGACATTCTGTTCATAAAAACAGATGAAACTTCAAAGGAAAAAATGATACATCTATTTCGATTTTTATATAACAAGCTGGGCATCTCACTACGGAGAACTCTGTCAGGGTAATACAGTTATACACTGAAATGCAGAACCAGAAACTGGAGGTCCTGGAAGCTGGGCTTCTCACTACGGAGAACTCTGTCAGGATAATCCAGTTATACACTGGGATGTAGGACCAAAAACTGGAGGTCATGGAGGCAGGGCTTCTCACTACAAAGAACTCTGTTGGGGTAATCCAGTTATACATTGAGATGTAGGACCAGAACAGGAGGTCCTGAAAGCTGGGTTTCTCACTACGGAGAACTCTCATATGGTATTACAGTTATAAGCAACTAATCTAACATGTCTAGGCAACAGCATTGAACATATCTCAATGGAAATGCATGTTTGAGGTAAACACTGAGACTGTTCTGTCTAGCATTTAATTCAGCCGTATATAAACCTTTTATGATGCATGTAAAGAATCTTTAAAGGCCAAAGTGATCCAGAACATGACATTACTAAGTTGCTTTTTCATGCATGTGACAGAACAGAGGGGTCAGCTTAGGACAGATCAGGAGATCTGCAAAATGTGTTCAGGAGTTTTGACTTTAAATCAGAAGGATTTTCATTGAGCCAATTTTAGCATGGAAATGGACAAGAATGACAACTATTGAACAAATTTGATTTTTGTATATTAAAATATGCATATCATCTCATCATGTCAGTCCTTTCACAGTAACTTGTTGCCTTTCATACTGTCCTTATATGTTGCACATGCATTTTTATCCTTTCTTAGTAGGTTATTACTACGTATATATTTGTGGCAGTCCACATCATCGTTGATCTCAACACTTAGGAGATCATGTATTGTTGCTTGATCCAGGCTTCCCCTGGAGTCAGCCTAAATTTTCCTCAGAATAGCAAATGTCCTTTCAGTTGCTGCACTGGAATGTGGCAGTGTTAGTACAACTCTACCAACTCCACCAAGAGGTTTAAATTGTTTTCTGCCTGTGGGTAGATTCATGTTGCTGACTGCCTGCTGGAATTGCTCAAGTTGTTCGATTTGAGAAGTTCTTTTTAAAATCAACTTTATATGAATGGCAGAATGTACATTCATGTCTCTTTGAATTTGATTCCAACCACTGAATTTCCAGTTTCCATCCATTATTGAATGTTGTGTGGTGCTTCAGTTGTTTAGATTTGGCATTTTAGCATTGGGAGATTACACATGCTAAATTATCTTTACAAACTTTAAATAACAAAGACAAACCATCCTGTTTTATGCCACTTTAGCTCTTTAGTAATGACTAATCCAACCATAGTCCATTAACGTCTTTAATCCTTTCCAAATTACTTCTGATCATACATAATATAATCCATCTCGACAAACTTTAAACCGCGAAACCAAACTGACCCTGCCAAAAGATTCCAAGTAATGTCAATTGTTTTATTCTGCTTAAGCTCTTTAGTAATCCAACCATAATCCATTAACGTCTTTAATCCTTTCTGAATTACTACTAATCACACATACAGTTGTATAATCCAATAATTACTTTTCGGTTATTGATGGTCGAATTGGCAATTAAAGCATCTTGCTTGTGCTGTGTAAGCTTTAGCCAGTTCACAGTCATATGATCACAGGAAGTCTTTACCATAAATATACTACACTGGAAGCAAGGTGTTAAAAAAAAAAACAAGAAACATTTGTTTCTGAATTTTTTTAATAATAATTTTGAGTACGTAGGTGATTTCAACGATTGACGGAAGTGATTGGAGACACCCTCATCTAGGAAGGAAAACCCTCCCAGTCAGACAGTTCGCATATATGCTTTCTATGTTTACTGGTTTACATACAACTAAGTCCTTGATAATAATCTATGGAGAAAAAAAAATACATCTGCTTAACAAGAGGGAAAGGGGGGGGATTTTAATCCCTTTTAATCTTGATCCGTATCTCCTTTGTTAAAATTTTAAATACATGTAATTGTTTTTCATGAAATTGCAAGAAAATTTTACCATTTAAAATTACCTAATTTTCATAATATCCAATCCTGACGGCACAATGCTGGATGCTAAATGAGGAGCAAAAACAATGAAGTCAGATATTTATCAAGGCAACACAAATGAAGACAATTTGTTTTGTTTTGGTGTTTTATGGCACAGCAACACACGATGGTTATATCAGTCAAAGGCAATTGGAATGAAGTGCCTTGCTCAGAAACACACCACAGTAACCAATCTAGACTGATGTGATGACAGGATCTGAGCCACCACCTTAATGGTCACGAGCCCGACACACTAATTGCTAAGCCACCACAGCCCCGTCAAGTGTAGACAAAGAACAGACCCAAATTGCTTGAGCACAAAAACTAACTCATGCTCAACATTTAAATTGTTTTATCTTCAATGGCTTAGCTACAAGTCAGTGAAGTTAGAATCATAGAAATGTCACCATCTTATTATTGTAAACTGTATCTCTGCATTTACATTAAACTTTATTGATAATGACAGACTAAGTGTGATCTTTCATTTTGGAGTTTTCTGTCCGAGTTCAATTTTTGTTACATACGGTTTTGTGAATACAGACTCTGTGCTTATCATGTTCTGATGATAAATCTAAGTAAATGAGTGCTTACTTTTAAAAGTACTCTTCAGAAAATTAAATTTCTCTTTTACTTTCTCAAATTTCATTCCAATTTTCTTTTTGAGACGGTGTTGCTTAAAAACTGGCACTACAAGGTTCAGGATCAAGAAGTCGAGTACAAAACAATCATTCTTAAAATTTCCAGTTATGCCCCTGAGAAAGCATTTAAACCACATCTATTCTGTACTTACTAAATGCAAATGAGTACCAACATTCTCTGTGAAGTATACTGCAATGGACTGATATACAAGATCCAGCAAAAGTTATGTGCGCAGTAATTTCTCAGCTGCAGCTAGTGTAAATGCAAAAATTTTACTCATTTATTTTTCTTGCGTACACTGAGGAATATTGACACTTGCCTTGTAATATAAAAGACAAAGATGGCGACAGTGTGGAATATGAGAAACTTGAAGTACCTTGCACATAGCTACATGTGTTGCAGAATCAGAGAAGGCAACCAACTATTGCAACACACGAAAGCTCAAAAATCAAACCTTAGACCATATAAGTGCAAAAACAAGTGTTTTACAGTGAACTGCATTTGAGTCTCAACATAAAAATACAGGTAAATGACTATCAAAGCGGAATGCTAATACTAAAATATCACCATTAATATAAAATATTCATTATTTTAGCAAATGATATTGACAGCACATAGTAGTCATAATAATAAAGCACCAACTGAGGCTACTTTTAATTTCACAACTTGATGGTAATTTGACACACTCCTTCCCTTGGGATGGGGATTCATTCAAGTAAAGGCCACAATGAAATAATACTAGAAAATGATAAAAGAATATTAAGTGAGAATTTATTGATGGCAGAATAATGACTTTAGTTGGGTGATAAATTATATTGATGAATTATAGGTTTCTGCAAGATTGGATTGAATATTTCTCTTTTAAGTCAGGTCCAAAATGTAAACTATTGTTATTTCAGACAACAACTGTGGTGTGCTACCCTCAACAGTCCTACACATCCATCCATCTGTCTGTCCATGACACCATGATTAGATTTTGCATTTATGTTATTTTTCAAGCGTTGTTGATGGACATGCATGTTCCATGACGACATTTCTTATTCCAAAGGTAATTATATCGTTCACATTATCTATGTTCCAACAACAAAAATTCCAAGTACTATATGTAGTCACTTTTAAGTCGAGTCCAATTGCAAACTGTACAGACCCAAATCTGCCATTGTATAATGTGCCAACAGATCTGGGTGTATGCAGTTTGTAAGGAGTAATCAGTAGAACAAACAACATAGATCCTATCTGCAGGTGCATTATGCAATGGCAGATCAGGGTCGATGCTGTTTGCAGTTGGACTCAACTTATAAATGAGTATGGACGGTAGTACATGTAGTCAAAATTATGTCGATAATCTCAATTTTGTTGGTAATCATAACACATCTCTTGTTGTCTCCAAGGACAAAGAAGGAAAATGCAGCAGCTAAAATTGATTATTACATAATATGTGGTAGCCATCTTGGAAAATTACTAGCTAAGGGCTATTTTGGCCATTACTAAAAAGAATATAGAAATGTACCTCTTAGCTGATGGTTACTTTTAAAAAACAGATTTAGTCGCTCTTGGTATAGGAAGGAAGGACAAATGTAGACCCAACATATCACTTATAATTGTTTCAATTGCATGCTACATACACATTCCATAAAATAAGAGTACAGCAAATGTCACAATGATACACCCTTCTCATTACCTTTTCCATTCTAATGAATTTGACTTTTGAGCTATTAACTTGACTATTGTATGATAAGGTGTGGACCTGAATAAAGTTTCGTCAAATATCAGTAAGGGTTAAAAAGCGACAGCCTGGGTACTAAAACATGCCACTGACTTTCATTATCCATTATTGTGACCTTAACCTGTCAAAACAAGATAAAATGCTATCTTCATTATTTCAAACTTTATACCTGTACATGAATACAGATCACCATTTATATTTTCCCTTGCTGTGACCTTGACCTAGAGGCAGGCGATGGGGTTGTGGTATGTGACACACTGCCTCATCATGTCTGATGATACCTAACTGGTTAAAGTTTCATTAAAATATTTTCAGTGGTTTACAAGGTTTACTCAGACAAGGATACAAGTCACAGAATTATATTTCCCCCTTGCCATGACCTTGACCTTAAGAAGAAGAATAGCAACAATAAAATTTATTTATTTTTGATGGACTGTTGAACCAAAGACTAATCACATACAGGGTCAAGATGCATCAAAATGTACAGTACAGGGTCAAGATGCATCAAAATGCACAGTACAGGGTCAAGATGCATTAAAATGTACAGTACAGGGTCAAGATGCATTAAAATGTACAATACAGGGTCAAGATGTATTAAAACGTACAGTAGTCGCATTATGTAAAAAAAAAAATTGTGTGAACCACATACATGTATTTACAGTATATTCACAAATTTGTGTGGAATTTGTAGTTGTTACACACCACAAAGTTGAAGACCAAATGAAAAATTATTATTCTATCAAAACAGCAGGACCTATTACCAATTCTAGAAAATACTGACCATACAACCACAGATTATTATTTCAATCAATGTCCATCTGATGCAATCAACATCAATTGCATTTTTCAAAAACATGTGTAGCTTGTAGTATTTTCCTAGATTTATTGTCTTAAAACAATGTACCATCAAATAACATCTTGGCTGGATGAATTTCAGAAGAAATTCCTTTCATCATCAAACTTTAGCATTTAAATAAACTTTTGATGTGAAGATGTATTTCAGTACAGTTCCAAATATACAAATTTCACCTTTTCATCAGTTTTTCTACAACAAAGCACTAATAAGCACTATCCGTGAGAAAATCACTCACTAGCTGATAGAGTTGAGTGCCATGAAAATGTCTGTACTGTGCTACATTGCAATATTTCTGTACATATCGCAATACGCACCACGGCATACTCCAATTATATTACAGTAGAATAATTTGTGCCAAATACAACTATTTTGTAAAAACATTTTAATATTTGGAATTATTTTGTCATGAAAAATGAAAATATGCTTTTAATATCATTAAATTCATAACAAGATTACTCAGGAATCTCCATACCAAGAATTTGAATAACACACATTGTTATGTTTTGTGATACTGTCAATGTTGACTGGAAAATTTGTTATGATACTAACAATATCAGATTAATGATACTGACTGAAGCAATTGGCATACATTTACAGCTCTTTAATCATCTCTGAAAAAAAATGAGACTTAAGTGAATTAATCCTTTCTGACATTTTAAAATGAACCACTTGACGGTTCATGTATGGAAGTGACTGTAGGACATTCCTAAAATGAGTCAAGACAGAGAAGTAAATAATATGTGCAAAGCCTTCTAAAGTAGGTAGAAAATCAATTAAGCATTTGACATTTGTAACAGAATTTATAAAACAATTTCCAACATAATTAACTGAAAATGCATGACATTAAACTTTGTGCATGTGTAAAACATTCAGCAGGGAATTAAAAAGAAACAGAAGCCTTCAGGCCCATATACATGTAAGATTAGGAATTATCATGGTAGCCTTTTAGCGTCTTGGTATTGGTAACCATCGACATCCTTAATCAGAATCAACTTCCCATATAGAAACAAATGTGAAAGGCAAAACAGAAGACCATGTTTTGTTCAGATGAAATGAATTCTTATATGGGTAGATCTGTATACGCAAACATCCTTATTCTTCTGCTCCAGCTATTTACACCTTAAGAAAACACGTTAAAAAGAAACAAAATGTAGCATAATATGTTGAATGAAAATACTACTATTTTAACAATTTAGGTGAATAACAGCAGGGATTTACAAATTTTATAAAAGTCAGCTTGCCCAGGGCAAGCTGACCGGAAAATTGAACAATTACCCTTGGGAAAATTTGAACTTGCCCCAAACATAATATCCCAACATGAGAAAAAAATGAAGATAAAATAAAATATGGAACATTTTAAGGAAACTGCATTATATTTATTTAAACTTTTCTTTTTATCTTTGTTGTCACCTTAAAACCATATGCTGATAATTAAAGTTATAAAAAATATATACATAAATAATACATGTAGATAGACATGTAGATGAAAAAGGGTTAGAATGCAGAAGAGTAAAAAGTTTTATAAAATGTGTAAATCGCTGAATTAGAGCTATAAACTTCATCAAGTTTCCTTTTTTTGCCTTGATACAACTACATCAACAATAATAAAATTAGACTGTAATGATCTATTTATACTCACAACAGAAGGGTTTGTGAACACTTATTTTATCCATTTACTTAACAATTATCATCCAGTCACCTTGAAATCGGTGACATGCATCAGAATGTTTGAGAAGCTGACTTTTGAGATAAAGAACACTTATTTGTATCCATTTAATTGTTTGCCAAGCATTATCGGTCTCCTGTAATTATCAAGTAAACAACAGATCACAAACACCGCTTGTGGGTGATACATTTTTGGTATATCGATCACGCTTTGAACGAAATCATGCTGGTGGTTATATGTTAGAGATGAGTGCCCTTTATTTCCAGTCGAAGAAATCTCACTTGTAGTATTGATAACAATTAACACCAACTCGCCTTAAAATTATCAACATGCATCAAAACAGTCTTTGACAAGCCGATTGTTTTGAGTCGGCAAGCTCCCAAACTGCCAGAGGCTAGGTTATGACCTGAAAATCGTATAACCCCTGATATGTACAAATATTATAATTAAAATGTAACTGATAAGTTAAAATATAAATATTTATTCCTTATTTGTCGAAACTTGTTTTAAATAGTAAATATTCACATTATCAAATCAGAGCAAGAAAATGCGAGACTAACCTTGACATTGACTACAAGATGGAAATTACATACAATAGAAGAATGCAGTATATATAAACACTAAATAACTGCTGATATATGTACTGTGGCGAGATCTCTGGGTATAAAACTTGCAAAACGTAAAGAATTACGAACAGAAAATGACTCCTTTATCCCCCTCCCTCGATCTCAACTTTTTTAACTTGCCCGAGCAAAATTTGAGCTTGTCTTGGGAGATGGGCAAGTGGATTTGTAAATGCCTGAAGAGAAAGTTACTGTAAAAATAGAGAGTATTAGTAATTTCGCAAAAATGTATGAGATTTCTATTAAATTTAGTGTGGTCCTGTACATTAAAAAAATATACTGGGTGAGAGTATATGTTAGCGTTTAACATCAACACTTTATCGTGTACTGGGTAATTACCATTGCTCTATGTAAATGTTGTTACCTAGCACAATAGTGTTGGACACAATATATATGGTCCACTGATGTTTCTGCCATCATCAATTGCATTGCCATATGTACTTGGTCACTCATATCTAACCCATGCCAGAATGCATAGGGTCCAGACACCATACTTCAATAATGCTATTTTAATCAATGAGACCAATTCAGCAACATTAACACAGGTTGCCAGGACAAATATTTTTGCCAGTAAATGTAATTTTAGTCAATGTTTCATCCCAAATCCTTGCCTTTTATTGTATCAAATGTAAACCAAATGTTATTAGCTTGTTCCTTTCATCAATTAGTCCAATCAATATATAGCCCATAAAACCTGTGCTGATACAAATGGACGGTTTTTGGGAATGATCTCACCTATTCATTAAATCATCCAACTGATGCAAACAAATGTGTCTGCAAGACAAGACAATGGAACTTCTGCTCATTCACTCATGAAAATTTCCACTGTTTTGGTCATATGATTCGACTTGAGTATCCCTGGATTTTGTAAATGGAAACTTTCAAATGAGTGAAAGAGAGGAAGTCACATCAGATTGGTTGCTGTATATCACTGAACAGCAGTAAGTAGCCACAAACTTAGAAATGGCCACTGGAGGTAGGGTTGTGTTATTCCATGTGGAATTACAAGTTTATTGCTTGCTGTATATCATAGAACAGCAGTATGTAGCCACAAACTTGGAAATGGCCACTGGAGGTAGGGTTGTGTTATTCCATGTGGATTTACAAGTTGTCAAACATAGAACTTGATCCAAAAATATTCTGTAGATTTTGCCGAAAAGACCCTTCTGCCAACTGCAACTCAAGAGCTGCGAGAAATACAGGTGTCTACAATGTACACTGTAGTGTTGTGGACACATTTGTCTGCATCAATTGCAGGATTTAATGAATAGGTGAGATCATCCCCAAAAACAATCTATTGATATCAGCACAGGCTTGGAAGGCTCATTTATCAAACTATTCCTCGACCACAGCACAACTATGAACATCAGCTTGCCGTACAAAATAAATTTTTCCAGTTTTAGGTCCACTTACCATTCATCGAGAGCATCGTTGGATCAAAGGCGGATCTAAACGTGCATAAGATCTCCCCCTCCCTTCCTTGGTCTGTATTTAGTATTTTCAGACATAAGACTAAATCTTACATGGCCTGTATAGATGCAAATTGATACTGGAGGGGCCGAAATAACATAAGTGTTTGGTTCGTTCATTCCCTTGTTGATGCTACATTAGAGAGATGAAAATACTCGATGGCACTGCCTTACTGAAGATTTTGACCATATTGTTTATTATCATAAGAACAAAAATTAAATAATCTTTGAGTGCAATTCTTATATTGATGTTCACAGAAGAGATTCTGCTATCATGTGGTCCATGGTCTTCCCGTGGGAAAGTGAACGTGTACTAGAAACAAATAATGAAAAGGTGAAATTTGTATGGTTGTATCAGTTCTAAAATACTTGTTTACATCAAAATCTCAGTTAAAGGCACAAGTTTAATAATAAAGAAATTTGTCTCCATCTGCCGCTATATTATGCCATGTGAACAAAAGTAGTTCTAAATCAAGTTCTCAATGGCGGCAAATTACATCTGAATTGTTCTTTCTCGACTTGACAGAAAAGGCCGAGGATGTTCTGGTTGCTCCCTCTGGTAATCCGTAAAAAATAGACTAGACTGATTCCATCAACTTTATTATGAACAACACCCATCCAACCAAAACTAATATTTTTCAAGTGCACAGACACACTATGTAAAGTGATTCCATTTAATCTTTCCGAATTATTCTTTTACAGTTGGCTGATTTAACATGTTTATAAGTTATTTTTGTAGATTTTGGTTCGTTTTTAAGAAATGAAGTAATTTTTAATCCAATGCTTCTTACACAAACCTCTATGTCATATACATGTACATGTATGCACATAAGAAAGAGGATGGGTTACCATCTTCATCAATTATTACTGATAATTTGTGTACCCATAATCAATTAGTAAAATGGTCAATTGATCATAGCTGGGCCAAAATTCACTGTTGAATTTTGAGACCAAGAACCAAGAGTCCTGGACCCTCTCCATGCTCAAAACTGAGAATCAAACTGAAAAAAGTGAGGGTCCAGGAGAAAAAAAATTAGTCCAGAAAAAAAGACAACAATGTATGAAATCAGTAAAACAAGTCAAACAAAAGAAACAATGAATGAATGCAAGACATAAATAGACAGAGCGACAAACTAAGCTGTTCAAGTATCATTATATTCTTGGTGTTTTTCAACTGACGTGTGTTGTGTGTGAGATAATAAAATGACCACAATCTGAGATACACTTTATGGCAGTGAAGTCAAGGTGATTGGTCAGTTTTAATATATGAGCTCTATTATCCTCAATTGCACTTCTTGTGACTGTGATAAATATCTTGGACAATGGTCACAAAAAGCTGTAAAGAAGACACGAGTACTGCGAACGTGTATACAACTGACTCATTGATACCGTGTGCTTATCGGCAAAGTCTTTTGACAGTGTGCATCCTTGAGACACATGACCTTAAAAAAGTAAGAGTCCAGGTATGTGTGTCCAGGATGTGGGAACTTGCTCTACGAAGAGCTCTGCCTTATATCTGATTAAAATAAAATGACACGAAAATTAGTTGAAGTGTCAATAATAAATATACTGGAATAAATAACTCTGAAATGCAGCAACACCTATAACTATGTCAAATAATTATCACGAGCACCCTAAATTAAAACATTTCACAACATTTGGCACTAGGATGTATACCTAGGTAGCAATCTGATAAGAGTCAGCAAAATTTTTCAGCGGAAAAGAATGCATGTGTAGACAGAAATACAAGCATGATAATGAACCCTTTATCTACAGAAAAAGTGAGGAACACATTTATGTAAACATGTTCACAAAAATGACCAACCTGGGTCGATGCTGTTAACGAACTGTCAAATCATAACATAATTCTGTTACACTTAAATTCAGGGTAATTTCATAACACAAATACAGATAAAAAAATGGCTCTTATATTTTCCTCTAAGATGTCTTAAGATTGTGTTACACCACAGACAAGAATAACATAGTCTTTCACTAAGTTTTCGGGTCAATTTTCTTTCACAAAATTTTAACTTTCTTTAAATGTACTAGGAATGGCTCATTCTCCAATTCAACCTCCATGACTGACCATTCACAAATCAATAAATAAAACACAAATATAGTGAAATTGTAAAGGTGCAATATGTTAATTAACTATTTGGTCAATCGATAATTGAGAAAAATATTGATTCATTACATTCCAATTTAAGTTACAGAGAAATAGGTGTGAAAATACCATTTTTCTTGATGTATTCTGGGACTGTTTATGGATACAAAAAAAGTTTTTGCCAAAATAATTTTTTCATGCCTTATAATTTTTTGACTTTGTTTTAAAAGAATTTTATTTAAGCACTGATGTTTTCTGACACAAACCATAGTTCTAGAATGATAAGAAAAAAGAGACAGACAAATACAACTTTCGCAAATTGGAGGAATGGTTTGCTTATCATTGGAAATAGCCTTGACAAGCAACATGTATAAATCAAATTGTGAACCATGTTTCACTGCTCATTAGATTTCTGACACTGATATAACTTTTGTTTAAAACTACATTACTCACATGCAGAGAAAAATAATCTAAATTAAAAAACTATATAAGACTATCGCACATTTGTTTCAAAGAGAAACTGTTTAAGGCAAAGTCTTCATCTTGTATATTTAGTTTAACATTTCCATTGTGGACAATACTGCAACCTGCATCTGGTAACGTACCGATTCCATATACAGCAATTAGTTTCAGTGAATAATAAGATATATCATGAAAATAAACGAGCACAAAAACAGATCCGTATCTGATGAGTTTTATATATTGTTATAAATTTATAAGTACTGGAATGTAACTTAGTTTATCTGATGAGTTTTATATATTGTTATGAATTTATAAGTACTGGAATGTAACTTAATTTATCTGATGAGTTTTATATATTGTTATGAATTTATAAGTACTGGAATGTAACTTAGTTTATCTGATGAGTTTTATATATTGTTATGAATTTATAAGTACTGGAATGTAACTTAGTTTATCTGATGAGTTTTATATATTGTTATGAATTTATAAGTACTGGAATGTAACTTAGTTTATCTGATGAGTTTTATATATTGTTATGAATTTATAAGTACTGGAATGTAACTTAGTTTATCTGATGAGTTTTATATATTGTTATGAATTTATAAGTACTGGAATGTAATTTAGTTTATCTGATGAGTTTTATATATTGTAATTTAGTTCGCTATTAGTCTTATATAAATTTTGGTAAATGACTACACCAGCTGGGATCAGTTCAATGGTTCTGTTAGCAATATTTAGTATTGCCCTTCTACTTTCCCAACCGCTACTGAAACACACTACTGCTTGACTGCTACTGAAACACACTACTGTTTGACTGCTACTGAAACACACTACTGCTTGACCGCTACTGAAACACACTACTGCTTGAACTATCGAGAAAATTACAATGCTTATCTATTTCCATTTGTTTTTATTTAATGACAAACACTGCAACAAATCTGAGTTATATTTATGAAGATTTTCATGGTCGGTAAGCAATGTTAACAGGTTAAAACATGGCAGATTATTTTGCTTCAAGTGTAAAGTTGTGTTTTTCAAAATGCTTTCATTTTCTTGTGTACTGAAATAAACCAGACAAAACTATGCAAGTAATGTTGGTTTTCATTCCTTCATGACTTAACCCTTTCTTCCTCAGTCTTCCCAGTCAATGTATGCCCAATTTCCTCAGGATTTTTGGCAGAGGCACTAAAATTGACAATCTAATTGCTATGTTGTATTCAGGAAAGGTTATTTCACGTTTTTTTTTTTTTTTTTTGGGGGGGGGGGTGTCCTAGCTTGATGTTTTTTCTATGACTAAATCAACCACCAGATCACATGCCCCACAAACTACAGTGTTTGCAAATAACAGTCGATATTTGCATTACATGATAAAAGGAAATGTTCTTAGTTACCTATAGTCTGTTCATTCATTTTTATAGGTCATTTTTCAAAAAACATTTACAATTCAATGTTGTCCATACAATGAATATAGTTGACTTTTACTTTGATTAAGTTAACCCCTTTAAACACCGGATGTAAAAATTGTCCTATACACTACTTCAGAAGTTTAAAAAAAACATACATGTACTTATCAAGGACGTCATTTTTCCCCATTGGTGCCCCACACACTATTTATCAATCGTGAACTATAGTTCAGTATTGTCTATATTTAGATCCTTTTAATACTGATTACAAAGAAATCTCCAAATGACGAGCGTACAAACTCTAATAATACAAATTTCCAATGTGGGTAAATAAATGCTCCAGCAGCACGCAAATTAACTGACCTTCAATGTGCAATGCGCAAAAAAGTAATCTCCCCACCCCTCCTTCTGCAAAACTATCAACAGTACAGACGATGGGAAAGTGCTTGTTGCTGATGTCGTTTACAGCTGCATTTTTCCAGAGCAACACCAAATACTGCTAAAAACCGTTTTAACATCTTCAAATAACTTACCTCTATTCTAGATATGGCTAGAACCTCCTTCCAATTGACAGCTTAGAAAACATTTACCCAAAGATCAGGGAAACAGTGAAAACACAACTTACATTTTGAAGTCCCCCACTGTGCTAGACGGCCTCGGCTGAATTTTACTTCCGACTTAACTCTGGCCAGTGCGCATGCACACCTCTCCACCCACGCTTTGATTGCGGTTTGCAACCACTTGACCGGGAGTGAGAACATATGGCAATACTTGAAACTAAATACCTTAACTGCAACAAAAACTATTGGGAAGTCATTCAGAATTGATAACAGATACTGTACAAAAAGAGCTTATACAACACAAATTGGTTTATATAAAAAAAACAAGAAAAAATTGCGACTTATTTATTTTCTAAGACCATTGAATACATTACCTACTGTAAAATGTGGTCGTTCAACAAATGTTCAGGTCAAAGCGTTGTATCTGGAGTGGTCCGGTTTGTTACCTGCTGCGATTTAAATGTTTTCACCCCCCCCCCCCCCCCCCCAAAAAAAAAAAAAAAAAAAAGTAGGATGCAATTTTTCGTGCAAAACCAAAGGCATGGGAAATATTTTATAATGGGCTTGAATGCGTCGAATTTCTTTGCAGCATGTTTTGCGAGAACACCAGACCCTCGTCACTGCAATTATTGACTTCTCCCCGATCTAGCAATCTGTATAACATATATGTGCATATGCAGCTTGACAAAATGACAATGGTAGTGAAATGGTAGTATTAGTAGAGAAAGTAACAACAGAAGCAACAGCAATGAAAAAGCTGATAAACAGTAAGTTACCTTACCAAATAATAATAATAATAAATCCCCAGCCCCCCCCCCCCCCTTAACGTTTGCGTTTGGTTTGTTTTCTGTTGTTGCTTTTTTCCTTTTTGAAGGACAAGTAATAGACATTTTGAGGTTCCATTTATCCGTAAGTTATATGAAGTTAAAGTGAAAAATACGGCCCTCAAACGTGTTATCACTACATTAATCTGCATTAAAGTCTAAGCATTGTACCTGTTTTGAAAGTTATGGCTAATCAGACAATCAAGACACAAACCGAAATTTACTTGTCACAGTGCCGCGCCATGTTGGTTCCATCCGTGTTCTAGTTTTACTAAACATCTCAAATTTTCTTCCTCAAATAGAGATTTTTCAGTATCGTACTGCTTGGTTTGGAATTGTAAATTTTTCACTGAACGTTAGGCAGGCATTTATAGATTAAAATACAGCCAAAATATCCTGCATTTTCCTGAGATTAGTCTAGATTTATCGCTGAGGCTAAATTGAGGATTTCCTACATTTGAGGAATTCCTCGGTAGCATTTCAAGAATAAAAGAACTACCATATGCATAATTTTAAAACTAAAGAGTTAATTTCATCCCATGTATTTTATCTGCTTTTCACAAAAATCTCAACATTATCAGAAATATTTAAACCAAGATAATGCAGAATCTCAATTTGAGGGCACATTTGAGAATTTTAGTAAAAGTGGAGGCAGATACTCATGTCAAAAGTGTTTTGTTTTTTTGTTGGTTTTTTTTCGTTTCTTTTTTCTCAGATATTCTGACATTTCCTTACTACAGCGATATAATTTCAAAGACCTGTGAGCAACATCCAGGTCAATCCTACGGATCATACCTAAACTTCATAAGTTCCGGTATTTTTGAAAACCCATCACTTCATTTAGGCATTATGGGATTGCGGACTATATGCAAGATTTACTTATCTCCGAAACTGAAGAGCTTGACAACGTACAAAAACTACACACCTCCAAAACTATATAAGTAGTAGGAAAAGGTCAGTTTGGGCTCTCGAACAGACAACTTTCTACGACTCGCTTTATTGATGCTAGTCGAAGATAACTTTTGGCGACTAGCATCAACACTAGTCGTAGAAAACTTTTGATGACCAGTCTCAAGCGCAGTTGTTGCCGAGGCTACCAAGATTTGGGGCTACCATATTTTGCACAGGCCGCCAAAAACATTTGGCGCCTAGCGTCGATGTCGGTTACGACGGTTGTGGTGGCTAGCAGGCCCAAACAATTAGAGGTATTAGATGGTGTGTGATAGGCACAGAGGTATTTAGTATTGCATTGATTAAACGTTGTTCGCTCGGGAAAGAATACGTGCACGTGACTGAAACTGGGTATTAAAGAGCCGTGCGGGCAGAGGTGTATAAACACATATTGCAGGATCCATGCCTCACGGAGCAGTAAAGGAATGGCGTTAGCGCCTTGCTGGAAATACGGGGTCGGTGTTGACACGCACACCGCATTTTCCCACGTTGTGGGAGCCTCAGCCAAGCAACGAAACTGAAATGGACAGAAGCCAAGGCAAGGAAACAATTCGCCAACGTTCTTTGCAAGTTGCTCGCACGGAATTAGAGGTATTGGTTTGCCCATGATAACCACCGGCCAATAAGAGATCAACATATGGTTTGTGATAGGATGCCGCCTATTCCGAGAATTAACGAGCTGCTCCGTGAGAGGCAGATAACCTAGTGCGAATACGATGTTATGCTGGAAGCACTATTGGCTGACAGGACCTGGAAGCCAATCACGCCAAAAGCAATTCCAGAGCTGCGTCGACATGTCGCACCCCGCGGACAAGAGCCAAAACCAGCCTACAGGCGCCAGGCCGAACCTGCTAGGCGCGAACCGCCACCAAAATCATTCCCCAGGCCGAGCTTCCAACCACACCAGCACTAGTGAAGCGGAGGGGTGGTGGCGCCACGTCTGTGAAAGACTACCGCGCTCTCGTGCCCACCTGGTATAGCCTTGAAGCAGACGCAACCATTATTCTTGATGCCATAGCCCCCGTCGCGCAGGGAATCCTTGGCAGGGAGATTAGCAACCACGGTGACATGAAGTTTAGCCTTGTGCTGGCAGCTCAAGTCGAAAAAGCCGCGTCTGGTTAGTAGGATGGCGTCCAGGTCACAGCCTATTACCTTAGACCCACCACCACCGCCGCTATAAGGCCCAACGAGATCGAGCTGCTGGTCTCCCAAGCCAACGCCGCGATCCAAGAGTGCATTGAAAATTACATGCGCGAGGGTTCGGGCTGGTACTTCGTTAGGTGTGTGGAACTAGAACTACATATTTCGTACCGCCCATTTCGACGGCGGAGCTACACACCGAGACCAAGCGATATTCCGTCACAGTCTATCATCAATGTGAAAAACGTCGACAATCGTCGACAATCGATTTTTTGAGTGGGTCTTTCTGTCCGCCATGCACCTCGCGGACGACAACGTTGACCGACCAGACAAGGACCGTCAGCACCTGGGCGAGTTGAACTTCGATGGAATCGACTTTCCAATGATGGTTTCCAATGTCGGCAAGTTCGAGCTCCTCAACCCGGAAATCGCGGTCGGCATCTTTTTGCTGGGGGGAACGGTCTCTACCCGATACGCATTAGCGAGAAAGTAAGACGCGATTATTATTACAACTACAGCGTGGAGTTTGGCGACGCGCAAGATCCAGCGCCAATTCCCCTGCCTTCGTGGTACGAAAATTCCACGCTCACCCGCGGCAGGAGGCCGGAAAACCCTTTTCCTTTTCGAAAATGATGCACTGTGCCACGTCACAGTCATCGACCAAAAACAACCCCAATTGCTAAGACTCTGGATAAACGTCTCTGTGGTTATAACCCTTAGCGAGCCCGCCGGCGACTGTTTCAACTACCGTGCCATACCGATCAAGGAAAGCACCCACAGTCACTTCAACCTCGTCGCCATCGCCATGATGCGCCAGGGCGAAAAGCTGGAGATGCGCTACCACGGGATCGCCAAAACGCCCAGCCTCGCTGAACAATTAAAGTTCCATCTCGCCCTGCTCACCGAGGAGCTATGACTCTGTATCCGTATCTCCACGATCCGAAATGGAGGGCGCCCTGTGCGCAGAAGTTGAACGGCGGCAGGATCTGTACAAAAAGTACTGGCGCGCCGCTGGCGTGGTTGACGGTGTTGATGGCGCCCTAACTGTCGCATCCGGGGATGGGTGGGCGTAGCCTTGTTGTCAACAATCGTCGCCGCCCCATTGCGGTCGGTCTCGAAATCGTGTCCCTGGGCTGTGGCCTGCTGTCTATAGCAAAGGCCAAAAAAAACCATGGCGAAATCCGCTTCTTGGCCGAAGCCAAGCTCAACACGATCCTGGACTGCGTGTCCCGGGCGCTGCACGACTACGTCATCTCCAAGGAAGAGTTCTGGCTCATCCTCGACGAGTGCGACAAGTCAGGAATAAGACCCGGGCGAACGAGCAAAAGGCGCAAGCTACCAGGGCCCTCAATGAGGTTGCATAAAAAGGGCTGATCGACCGCGCGATTGAGGAAGCTCGCGTGGAGATCCTGGGGGTGCGGCTGGTAAGTCATCTTGAGTTGTGCGGCGTGTCGCCTTACCCCCTCCCCACCACCAAAGTTGTGTGCCTTCACAAACCTGCCGCTTGCCCCAAGTGCGCCTCCTCCATATGGTGAGGGACTTCAGCCTGGTAGCGACCATTTTTTCGCAAAAGGACCTTGGGAACAGTGACGCGGCGCTGATACTCATTCTGCCTTTGACCTTCCAAGCCGCGAACGAATAAAAGTCATAGAAAACTTTTAGGGCTCAGGTGCGGCAAGCAAGCTAGAGCCACGCACCGGGATTTAGACAAGCACACCTAGTGCATAATAACGATATGTTTGAGGACAACCACGTCTCAGATGATGAGGGCTTTTCGGACTACGAAGACGTCGCGTATATTGGAGCGACTACGACGAACTTCAAGGCGAAGAGGACTATGACACCCCAAACTTCGCTCGCCTATTTCATGTGTCCATAAACATCTACCTGACCCGCCTTGGCGAGACCAACCTTAGTAAGTACAAATGATCAGCAGCAAGGCCACCACGCCTGGCCATGTTGGGGTACTCTAACGCGAAGCCCTCCATGAACGATCTTTCGGATACTTTCTTCGAAACACACAAGCAGGCGTTTATGAAATATGTCGATGTGACCGTGGATCCATTCGCCTCAAGGCAGCTCAAACGCGCCAACGAATACACGCATGGTTGCATGGCGATCACGGGGCTGGGGCACGCCACGGTGTAGGCGTGTTAGCCGCCACAGCCGTCGTGGCCGACATTGACGCTAGTCGTTAAACGTTTTGGCAGCCTGTGCAAAAAAATGGTAGCCCCAAATCGTTGTAGCTTCGGCAACAACTGCGCTCGAGGCTAGTCACCACTAGACCGGGAGGATACCACGAATGTCATTATGAACATCCTCGTCTATTTTCGATGCGAGTCGACTCATTGAAAGAGACTCCGGGGTGTGATCGTAGTGATACTTCCCAAACTGATCAGTTTTTGGCGGACGAACATCTGGCTAGATGTTCGAAGAACAGAGTGTTATAACATTATAGATCTTCAAAATAACACTCGACGACGTTTCAACAATCAAGGAAATACCTTCACATTTAATTTTTAATATTATTCCTGCAACTTTGTTATGAAAAAGTTGAAGAAATCATTTCGGTTTCAATTTACTGCAACGGTTTTGCTGTTAGTGATGCCACGTCATGTATTCATTGTGATGTTATGAAGTAATAGCAACCACGGGCTTGATGGCAGTTCAAAATTAGCATTACTACATATGAGCTTTTTTCTAGCATGCGATGGAAAAGGATGAGGACGTTCCGATTGCTCGAATGTATAACAATAGCTGCCATTCGGACCACTTCGGCTATTTACGAAACAGGGATTAACAGAGAATAAAGAATGATCGAACATGTGTTTTTCCTAATTCGTAACCTCTGTCAATCCAGGTCAATCCAATTGTGGAAATAGCCGAGGTGGTCCGAATAGATTTTCTTTTTGCAGAGAAATTTCCGGCGAACAAAATGTATGATTTTTAGGAAAATTACTGCGCCGACATACATCGGAAGCACATTTTGTCTCACAGAAATAGACGATGTAGTTCCGAATGATGTAACCCTGGCTCTGTTTTCATTGTTTACATCATAATAATTACCCATACGTCTTAGACCGAGCTTTTAAAAAGACAGGAAAAAGCCTAGCAACAGACAGCAACATAGCAACAATGGTCAACATTAAATTAATTTTGAAGGAAATGCATTTAAGTTCAATAAAATGATAAAAATTTCTTTCGCAGCAATAAAAGAAACATTTTGATAGCAATCTGTTTTAAATAAGAAAGTTATTCCATCTTTATAAGAGAAGTACCCAAGTGAGTAAATCGTGCTAGAATCAATTTATAAGGAATTTCTTGTTAATATAAACCCCACCGTAATACTCTCATTCTATCTGCGAGAATGAGATATGTATAGTCTAAGATCGTTCTGCACCATCGTCGCTAATTAAAGGTTTTTGAAACTATGAAACTTGTGAAGTTGGATTCCGAGACGAACTAAATTAACTCCCTTTCTCTGCGGGTGACATTCGCACATCTTGCCAGTACTGTAATAGTTGGGATGTGCACGTTTTTATTGACGTCTGCAATCCTCAGATTGCTTCTTTATTTTTGCATTTACTAACTTTTTGGACACACACACACGTGTTGTGGTTTTGTAACTGTCTTTTGTGGCTTTGTAACCTTGAAAAAGGAAACTGTAGATTCCGAAAGCGCTTGGGCTGGCTTCACACCAGTTTGGCACAGTTGTTTGTCGTTTTTCTTTCCAACACACACACACACACGTGTGTATTTTTGTGTGTGTGTGTGTGAAAGAAAAATGACAAACAGAATATACAGATTAATTTTTTTTTTCTCAAGGTTACAAAGCCACAAAAGGCGATCACACAAACACAAAAACGTAATTACTATACAGATGTTTAGATATTTACATTGACGATAGAATGAAATAATGAATAAAACTAACACAGAACTCCAATTGATGACGTAAGTAAGTAGGTCAGCAATTACATTTTGTGCCATCTACAATTGTCCAATTAAATATTTTTTTCTTCCCGGATCTAATATTTTATTGAACTGGCGGTTTCTTAAAACTTGTAGATGTTATGTTCTAAAGTAGTAATATACTGAGTTGGTACTAATTATTAGCTTATAAAACGCTTTTAAATAAATTTATATGCGTTTTACACAGTTGACATTTTTTACAGAAATATTGGCTAAGATTATGGGTTTAAAAAAGCGAATTAATGGCATAAAAATGCGATTTTGATAACTTGTAAATTCCTTATTACCTATGCACGGACAAATGCCCGTTTGGATTCTACTTTATTTAAGCTGCTGGGTTTGAGTGTTTGCACCGGCGAATCCAATAGGTGTCTTTGGATTTCCAACTTTCTGTGCTCCATTTTGAGTTATGGGCGATTCCAGTCAGGATTACATCCTTGAAGGTACGACCGGGAGAAGAGAAATGTCCCGCCACTGGGCTCCTTTCCACTTTATTGGTTTGCCAATCTGATTTGTAGAGATTAATTCTGATATTTAATTTCTGCGTTTCTCCAACATATTGGGTGCTGCATTCCTTGCATGTGATGAGTTAAATCACATTTTCTATGTTGCATGTTATAGTATGGTTGTGAATATTAAATTTTTCACCAATGACTGTGCTGGAAAAAGTGTTTGTTGCCTTCATGTGTTGTTGGAACCTCTTGCATCTTTTGTTTCCACTCTGATTCGATTTCCCATCTTTTTCTTTCTTTTCTTTTTTTTTCATTTGAGGGTTGGCCACTGTTTGTGAATGATGCGACCTACTTGTGGGCTATCTGGGTGGAACGTGAGGATAAAGGGTGTTCGTTCCACGATTTATTTTCCCTTGTATTTTAGGTCAGCACGGTTTGTTTGCTTTGTATCGTTTCCGCTATTATATCTTTGCTGTAGCTCCGCTTGCCACGTAGTAGATAATTGCGACTACAAATGCAGTGAGCTCACTTACTCGCACTTGCAAAATTAGCATAAACACGTGCTCTTTCGATTGAACACACACTACGATCAGGTTGAGTTCGATGGACTTGATAGCACTAAGATGGAGAAAAAAACAAAAAAAACAAAACAAAACAACAGCAACAACAACAAAAGTCTTGTCACGAATGCATCGCCATCCACAAGAAAATGGCAAATGTTCTGTGTCTGAAACATTGGAATATTAAAAACTATTTCAAACTTCAGAAGTTCCGGTGTTTATCAAAACCGATCTCTTCTATTTAGGCATTATGGGATTGCGGACTACATGCAAGATTTACTTACCTCCGAAACTGAAGAGCTTGATAACGTGCAAAACTCCCCACCTCCGAAACTGAAGATCTGACAACGGAAGTGCTCCAGTAAGCATGGTCAATTTTACGTTAACACATTTTTTTTAACGAATAATTTAATTTAGTTTAATTACAGCCAAGACATCTATTAGATTGCTATTTGTAGTAGTAGTAGTAGTGACCAATAACATTGGTTGTTTGTGCCTCGGTTATGTTCATGGAATCAAAAGAACAGAACCTAGACGATGAGTAGTATCATTGCCTCTTTAGTTTTCGAATATAATGGGTACTGTTTTATTCTGCTTGTCCCTATTCACGTGCGTACGTACGTAAAGTTTCGCACGACTTAGTTGCACAATATGAGGTAAAGAGTTCACACGAAGAAATTGTAATCGAGAGAAAACGTCCAACAATTCACCAGGAACCATCTCTCTCTCTCTCTCTCTCTCTCTCTCTCTCTCTCTCTCTCTCTCTCTCTCTCTCTCTCTCTCTCTCTCTCTCAGATTTTTCTTTTACCACCAGTTTCAAATAAATAAATATATAGGTAAAAAAAGCTTAAATAAATAAAATAAAATAAAGTAGTGACCAGATGTTAATTTATTATTTTATTGTTGTAAAACAAAATCGATGATAGAAAGAAAGCTAAGGATTTATTTGATATATCATCAATCAGTTGATTAAGGTATACTGTGGTAGCGAAGGACGTAAGCGACATAAGTACTGTGGTAAAAATAGTCTTTTATTTAAACGGAATGATGATGTTATGGATGTGAAGAAAATGTAACATTTCTTTTTAATGTGTCTACAGTAGTTTTGACGTTAATCTTATATCCAGAAGGAATTTTTTTATGACGATTGACGTCGCAGTCGTTTGTATGAGAGAGAGAGAGAGAGAGAGAGAGAGAGAGAGAGAGAGAGAGATGCAACTCCGAATGCATTCGGAAGAGGGACTTCTAGAATGGCCGCCATAAAGATATTTTCGGAAGATCTCACCATAATAACAAGAAAATTCATTCAAAACTAATCTAAACATTTGCCAAACGGATATTATATGTCAAAATATACCTTATCGCTTGTTGCCATGGATGCGAAATGGACGTTTGAAATAACAAGCGAAAGCGTAACTTCAGTTGTGCACAATTGTTCCAGTAAATGTTGATTATACAAAGTAATTTAGAATGCCGATGTTTTGCGTGAAATGGGCGACTACTCACACCTTTGCACGTGCCAGTGAAGGTGTTTCATAAAGCTCAGTTTCAAAACACTGTCGTATGTCATGAACATCGTTTCGAAACACTGTAGAGTGTTATGACCCTAGATGCAAAACATTCTCGAGTGTAACTAACATAGGTCATAACAATCCCCTCCAATTTTAAAAGAACTACTTAACACCTAGTGCGTTTTAATTGAAATTGAAACGTTTATCCTTAGGAACTAGTTTTAACAAGATATACACAGTGTTTTCTAATTTGAAATTATAATGATATATATATATATATATATATATTGGACAATTCTGATAGAAACAGGAAAGTATTTTGAAGTTAGAGAGTGATGTTTTGAAACAGGTCCAAAATACTGTACAGTATTTTAAACATTGGTTCAGGATACTTCTGCCATGTTCTGGAACCAAATTTCAAATCACTGTAAAGCTATAACGTTTTTGTTTCTTTGAACCTGTCAATAAATTTAACTCTGATCGATAGACGAAATAACGTTCTCTAAAATGATCTGCAACTGCAAGTACAGCACGCCGGACAGCTGCAGATATATGCGCGTGACGTAGCATAGATACATGACAGTGACCTAAACATATCGCAGAAGGAGAATAATACATCCACTGAGCACACTGTAAAATTCTGGCGCTCTTTGGGTATTCTCCGCTGATATCAAAGCCGACTTGGGTAACGTTTATGGACGTAATTCTTTGTCATATCCTACAATTTTGAGGTGGTTTCTTTGTTATAAGATGGTTGCGAATACATGGAGGATGACCCACGTTCTGGAAGACCGTTGTGTACGATTGGTGAGTGGAAAGTGGCTGCTGTGATGGGGCAATTGATGAAGATGCTCGATACACAGTGGAAAATATTTCCATTATCACAGGCATTAAGTTAGTCAGCTGTTTTTAATACACTGAAGAATCATATCGAGCTCAGAAAGGTTTGTGCAGGATGTGTCTCGGATTTGTTGACGATTGATCAAACACATACCCGAGTTGAAACTGCCAAACAGCTACTCGCGAAATATGAAAAGGGTGATCAGAGACGTTTGAATGAGATTATCACAGGTGATGAAACATGGATTTACTGTTTTGAACCCGACTCAAGAGAAAATAATGAAGTTTGGAAAGGAGGAAATGAGCAGAGACCACAAATCGCTGGACGTACTGGGACCGTCGATACATTTTTATACACATTATTTTTCGATGCAAATGGTTCGGTCGTCCAGGTAGCTGTGCCTGACTCTGCTAGTATCACTGGACATTTGTATGTCTCGAAAGTAGTGTGAAAACTACCGAACAGCGCCCCGGTACTCCAGGTATCCATGACAACGCACCGGTGCATAAATCCGCCGTCGTGAAAAACTTTCTCAAAAAGCACAGCAGCCAAACCATTCGGAGCATCTCGGTTATTTATGCGAGACAAAAATATGCCTTAGCTTTATGTGGGTGTAATAATTTACAAAAAAAATATTAGATCGTAAATTTTGTTTTTGCCGGAAATGCTTTCTACGATTGGATCGACCACAGGAAGTTGCGAATAAAAAAATAGTTTCATGCATTCGCAACTTCTCGGTCAAGCCTTGTTTTGTAAATAGCTGAGGTGGTCCAAATGGCAGCTATTGGTATACATTTGCGGTATGATCCGTAGGATTGACCTCGAAGATGAGAATGCATCCAAACTTTGCCACATCCTCCGTACACCCTATATATAACTCGAAGTGCTTTTTGGCTGAATTCCATCATCAGAGATTTGCTGCGGGGCAGACAATTTGAAAGCCGTATTGAGGTTGGTAGTGTAGTTTTCCAGTGTATAAACAAGGTACCAAAAAGTGAATACAAAATGGCATATGATAACTGGATAATCAGACTGATAAACTGTTTAGAGGTGCGTGGGGAGTACTTTGAGAGGATACAATCGCGTCCTGTTTACAAAAAAACCCTACAAACTTTGTTTTACAGCGCACTAATATTTAGAACTTTTGAAATACCCCTGGTACATTGTATAGTACTAAAGTTGTCATGCATGAAAAACCGGAAAGAGAGACGGACGGACAATGTTATTGTTAGGTACCTATTGTTACACGTATCGCTCGACCACTAATTCTCTCTCATGCATTGTACGAGGCTGTCGAATCCGTGAGATCGATCTTTCATGTTATACATGAGAGTGAACACAAATGCAAACAAAACAGCGTTATCCGGTAAAAACATCTTTCAGGTTGTTTGTTTTTTTATGTATCAAGTAACGGCAATCTAAAAATGTTATTCGACCCGTTAGTCACTTATCTGTTTTATTTCTGGTACAATCTGCAAAATTTTCAGATTTTGTTGCCTCTGTTTCTCGTCATATTGGATAGAATGTGTATGAGTTGGGAGTCATGTTTAGACATATGACACCTCCAGTTAATATTCTGTCGAATATGACGTCACCAAATCCTTAAATTTAGTCTTTTTATTCAGCGATAACAAAAGAAAAGTGATGAACGGATTTAATCACATTCTTATAATGATGAAAATTGAGATGTAAAAGAGATGTATCAGTTTTCACTGAATAATTCACTGTTTTAACTGCAATTGTTACACCTCTCGTGCATAACCCGACATGCGTGTTGTTTCGTCACCTATGGGTCGTGATAGTAACATGACCAAAGTACAGTCAGTGAATCACGAGCCAATATCAATTAAATTTTTATTAGTGTATTTAGACGCCAGGAATTAATTAGCATAAAGCCGTTGTTACGACTCTAGGTCTTACAAAATACGTAACAGAAAGAAAGTGAAACCAACAATGTAAGTTATATCAACAAGCAATTTATTTCCCTATAATGCAAAGTATAATTCAAGAGAAACTTGCAATATTTTGAATCAAATTCCAAATAATCCTAATGTCCTAATCACAAGTCCAAAAATATAGAATGTTCCGAATGAGTTCCAATAGTCTTGAATGTCCTGATATAACACAATAATACAATCCCGAATGTCTTTGAATGAGTTCACAAAAGTCCAAAGTAATGTATTAATTCAAAAGTCAATGAGCACTTTAGTAATGTATGTAGTGTTTCACGAGCCAATATCAACATGAGATTTTTATTAGTGTATTTAGACGCCTGAAATTAAGTAGCATAAAGCTGTGTAAAGTTAGAGAAAAGATGTTTAGATAACATCCTTGATTTTAAAAAAGCGAACCCCAAAACACTGCCATACAAACAATAATGAAACATGTTCATAAAAGACACGCAAGGGGCATGCTTTTTCTGTCCTTCAACTGCAGGTGGCCCTTATACCCCTTCCCCTCTTCCTTCCTTCTTCATGGACCTTTTAAAAGTGTTTTTTTATGGACATGTGACTAGTGTATGGAGGTGACTTGCAAAGTAGTTATACTTTATTCTGGAAAATATACTGTACTTCGGTTGCTATGAAAATATAGCGTCTTCGGAAACGGCATATCCAAAGAACTTGATAATCATACTTAAGGAACAAAAAATGTATTTAAATATATAACAAGTATTAGCTTTCCAAAAACACGAAGTCTCATGTATATTTAATGCCTTGTTTGGTTAGGAAAAAGGAATATTTTTAAAAAAAATATAAGTGTCAGGGGGCAGAAGGTGCTCAGGTCATCTATGTAAGACAGGAATAATTTTGTTATTGTTCAGCAATTGTGAGAACTTACTTCAGTAAGACTACTTATTGATGTCAAGAGGAGGAGAAAGTGATCGACTTTTTTTGATCTAGTGATCATAGGTATATTTTTCAGGTTCATCTGGATGCTAAGTCGGATAGTGTAGTACAATCACAAGTTCCCTCCCTTACACGTTTGTTTGAATACACATATATACCAGACTGAAGTCAATCTAACATGGCTAATGCCACGAGATTAAAATTATTGGCAATAGTCTCTCGACATCGATCATGTGAATTTAATCACTCTGAGTACCATACTATATAAGACTTTGTACAATTTCTGAATGCAGCATATATTGACATCACATTGAGTCTTAATTGTCCATTGCAAGTGCATTAAAAAAAAAATTTAAAAAAAAAAGCCCTAAACAAACAAAAACATATTATACATAGAATTGGATAGTGGCGCAGAAATCTAGAAATTGGGTGAAATGTATATACATTGTACCAGATCTATATCTGCATTATTCAAGACGGAGATAACTGTATGTGTAACCAATTTGTGATATCTTTTACATCTGAACTCCAAAGACAAATTAACATTTAACCTTGATCGTGATGATTCCTCTATCCTTGAAAGCCAGTTTTTGACCAACTGGTCAGCTAAACTTCTTCGGACAATTGACCAACTGGTCAGCTAAACTTCTTCGGACAATTGACAAAACTACGTTTGTGTTGACAACAAATTGGTTGATCCAAGCTTCTCCTAGCCATTAATAACCGTCTTCCCAAAATGCACACAAAAATCTTTGGTCCAGTATATTAAATTACGATTGTACCTATTTGTACATTGAAACATTTTCCCCAATTCCAAATAAACCAATTTACTTGCGGTAAATTGCCTCACTCCTAATAATGTTTTACAAAATAAATTTTTAATGTACTCTCTTGAAAGCATTTGTTGAGATAAATCCCCACACTGTTTGGTTGAAATTGGTGGTATTAGACAAGTTGTTTGACCGTTTCTTCTCTGAGTAAGTTCAGCTGAACTAGATGTTCTATTGGCATCTTTCATAAGAATGTGAAAGGTGTTCAGCTGAACTAGATGTTCTATTGGCATCTTTCATAAGAACGTGAAAGTTGTTCATGCTAGGACTCGAACTATAAAATATGGACTGATGGTCAGGCAGTTTTGGAGAGAAAGTCATTCTATGAAAATTAGTATATATCGGTAACAATAGCCCAACTTGATAGGAGATGGGTATCATTAGTAGTAATATGTGCCACTCTGGAGTCTGACGGCAATTAACATTACGCCGTTGGTTTACATTGGGGGGGGGGGGGGGTGTGTCTGGGATAAAACTGAAATTTAACATTACGCCTCCATATTGAAAACTGTGGATGGGTATGTATGGGGTCAGACGGAAAATGCAATGTGAAATAGTGAGATACTATCCAACACTTAGTGACCTACTATCCAGCACTTAGTTATCTACTATCCAATGATCTGCACTAAACTATCAACACGCCGTGACCAATACTTAGATGTTTCTACTTGCATACATATAAACATACTATCACACCACGCCAAAGCAACAGGTAGTAGTGTTTATAAACACACTATTATCAACCAAAAGGGGTTTTAAGTTTGAGTTGGTTGTGAACAGCGATGTGGACAGAGATAGACATAGACATACACAAATATACAAACATAAACACATATAGTGGCAATTATTTTGAGTAGTATCTATTTTCTTGACGAGATTTGGGTGGCCCTGAAAAGGGCCGTTTTGTTTTCAGCACCGCACCTTCCAGGATGGGTTCCACAGGCAGCACATCTCCTACTCTACTGATCCACACCCCAAAGATTAATGGATACAGGAATGGAAAAGTGAGGATGGCTAGCCTCACTTTCCTAGTCTTCCTTTGGTGGAATGAGGGGCTCAGGCTCCTGCTGTTGTTGCTGTTGCGATGGAAGAAACAGATTGTATTGTTCCTTCTGTTTTTTTCTCCTCTGCCAATTTTCTTTCCTCTTTCTCCACTTCTTCATCCAGCAAGAAGACTAATAACTCTTTAGCTGTTTTTAAATTACTTATTCCCCTCTTGACAGCTCTCCTACTGGGATGTAGTTCCATATATTCCACTTGGCCTAGGAGGTGTTGCACACACTCCAAGTGCACTAAGGCTTCGCTTAACCTGCCGTTCATATTCTGGCTGCTCATTTTCTTCTGCGTTGACAAGTCAACAATGGGTGGCAAGACTGATAATTATGAATTTATATTTAAATCGCGTTCGGCCATTCTGTCATGTGCGACTGATAACAATTTGTATACACAGCATACTAATTAATTAGTTGCGAATTATATGCACAGCACACTACTCAGTTGTCATGTCTGGACAAAGCAAGGGAGGCAAGGGGTCGGACTGGAGTCTCAAAGCTGCAGGGAGTATTACTGAAACGCCATACACGTATTTTTAATTAAAATTTGCCCCGTTAGCTAAATCGGGCTGTCCCTGACAACCAATTACGTGTTAGCCACATATTGTAAATAAAATCTAGCTAGACAGTTTCAAACTTTTCCTAATCTCTAAAATCTTCAGAATTTAGTGTACATAGTGTACTTTCGATTTTTCCGAAAAAAAAAAACAAAAAAAAACAACAACATAAATCAATACCAGGTCAATGTGACCCATTAACTGTTTTGTTCTTAATTAGATAATTTTGAGTGATTTTTTGAAACGGTGGGCTAATTGATCGTATTTGCGTGTTAAAAGAGTTGTTATCGAAATGGGTTTTCCAAGCCGAAGTGAAAACCCTTAGGCAATTGAGACGATTCTTTAGGCAACTGAGGCAATTCTTTAGCCCTTAAAAGGGCGGGGGGGGGGCGGAACCTCTGTTGGCGGGGTCAGGTACGGTTTCAGCTCTTCAGGCGGCTCGAATTTGCGTCTAGTCCGAGTCCTATTACTGTCTGGATCTGTGAGGTCTGCTGCTACCAGGTGGTACGTTGGAGGCCAAACTTTGATGGGTTGATTCGAGAGTTCCAAACATTCAACCACCTTGTTGAATACCAGCGTCGCTAGAGTGATTGAGCACTCGCTGATTTTTGTTCCCCAGTCTTCTGATACTCTCTGATGACTTTCGGGCGCTGTCTCTCATATTTCTGGTTAACTGGCCATCGTACTTTAGTTTCTTGTCGGCCGTTAATACTGTTCTAAAGTCCTATATGCACCGTCTATCCGTTTCCCAACTCTCATCCAGTAACATCGCGCCTACCTCAAGGTCTGTTAACTGGTCCATAACATACCGCCTAGAGAGGTAGGGGATTGGTAGGCTGACCCATTAGGGGAATCAGTTCGCGGTTTGGGCCACCCAATCCCCGTCCTCTTAGGCGGGAGAAACTCCACCCCCATAGTACAGACAGGAAAAAAAAGGCAGCTAAAAACCTTAAGATAGCAGTATAAGCAGTAAAAGTTAAGAACAACCAGTAACCATTAAAGATATTATTCATGTACAGGACATCTATCATCTAACTCCAGTTTCAATTCTCTTAACCCAACAAATAGAGCATACAAAAACTAAGCTCCTGCTAACATGAAATACTCTCACAAGTAATACAATAAAACCTGAACCTCATATACCTTAAGCGCGGACGTGAAGGAAAACATCCCTCAAAGTGGCTATGCGGATGTGAAGGAAAACATCACTATGTGTATTACAGAATACAAGTCAAAGGAAATCACACGGACCTAAAAGAAAATATCCTTCTTATTTTTCACACAAACCTATTATCGCGTATACTGAGAGATTAATCATACACTATACCCACAAACCTATTATCTCGTATACTGAGAGATTAATGATACACTATACCCGCAAACATATTATCACACTTGAGGTTGAAGGAGTTTAAATATATTTTTGGGAAAGACAAAGACATACACAAACCTACAAGCAAACAAAAATTGGCAGTAATGGGATAGTATCTCTTTTCTAAGAGATATGGGTGGCCCTGAAAAGGGTCGTTGGTTGTTGTCCTGTATCTTATCGATGATATCCAAGACGACTAGGTCTCACCAATGATCTCACTACACCACAGGGACGCCTCTTTTTGTACGTGAGCTTAAAATTAGTTGCGTCATCCGTTTCCATTGACCATTTCTCCTCCTCTTCTCGTTGCTACTGCCATCTAAGGAACCGTTGATACTGGTCCTTCTCCTCCTTCTGTTTCTTTTTCTCTTCCCATTCTTCCTTTTCTCTCTGCATTTCTTCTCTTAACACGACCTCAATTAGGTCTTTTGCCATTCTGGGGTAAATAATCGGTTTCTTGTCCAAGCTGCTCTGTTTTAGGAGGGACTTTACCCTGAGCATATGCACCAGGGATTCGCTCAATTTGCTACTAATATTCATAATTGTTGACAAGTCAGATTGGGTAAGCGGACGTAAAAGAAAACATCTAAAAATTTTTACAAATTTATAGATCGACAGGGAGGATGTGAAAGAGCATGTCCAAAGAATTTTTGTTCTTATTAAAAAACAAGCCAACACCATTTTTGTTTTCTAAATAACATTTTTTAAATCATACCCGCTCACTGAAGCATCAACAAGACAAATGAAGAGGGCGGATTAGGGCTAGTCCCTTCATCTTCATTTACAAATACCAAACATTAAACATGAACGTATTTGCACGGTTGACAACGTTGTGGTGTCAGACTAGACTTCCAATGATCTAGTACTGTGTCATTTTGCCAACGATGCACACTATGTTTCTAAGCTACAGAAAATAGATATCCATAATGTTCACAAAACCACTTTTCTATTTTGTTATCGTTTCTAGAGAAATCACATTCAAGCAAGTCAGTACATGTTCTAATGGGAATCCAAGACTGCGTTGATGATTAAAATACACAAAATATTTACACACTATCGAATCTCATCCTTGTAATCTCACATTATTGAATTCGGTGGATACAGCATTTCTTATCATAAAGTCCATGATGTCGTCTTCCAGAGGAGGTACGGTAATCCATAAGAATCAAAATATTCCACACTGTGGTCATTGGGAAGGTAGACGGCTACCCAATGGGTTCCTGTGCAATGACTGTCGTCCGTGCTGATAACATAGACTTGAACGTCTTTAGGTTTTCCATGAGGAAGTCCATCTTTATTACACACCCAGAAATTCCAAGAAACGGTGTACTAACTGTGAGTCAGGAGATAATGAAATTCACATGTATTCATTCCTTTTACGTGCAATGAATGATAAGTCATGAGTTTACACCTGACTTTCTCCTTTAAAATACCTTTCAAGTAAGTCCATGAACTGGAAGTCTCTGTACTCTGTTGCAAGAGAGCTTCGTTGTGTTTCGTTTCCAAAGAAATCAATGGAGGTATGGAATGGTCACTCAAATCTTTATACCACTCTTTTAGGATTTTTTCTTCTGAGATGACAATGTTTTCTGCTCAGTTCTGTGATTCTTTTAACCACGTGACGAGCAAAACAGGAGACTAAGTGTTGTTCTTGTTCTGGTCATCTTGACATCGTGATTTTTTTTCTCTTCTTTTTCTTCTTCTTCTCCACTAAGGGTCTGTGACTGTTGTTCTGGATAGAAAATATCCGCATCGCCTATCTCCAGAACTTTAATATTTTAATAGTCAAGGGTAACTTCTCTTAGACTGTTGATTTCCAGAGTATTGTCAACTTCTGCATACCAGATGACGTTCACTTTGTTCGCCAGAGCAAGTGCAAACTAAAGTTCCACACGAAGTTGACCCGATTTTATAGGGTGGAAACGTCCTTCGTCGCTGCCTTGATCTGGAATGAAATCAAATCCCCACAAACCATATCCTCCTGCATAATGTTGTACGAAATGACGTGGTTATTGTTAGTTCATAATTGTCATGTGGCTTCAAACAGAGTCAAGTAAGATCTCAAGTAATTTTTGTGGGCAAAGTTATGTTCAAAGGGTCTGGAACACAACGTCTGGCCATCTCAGGTGACTTCTATCTTGGACACGTTGAAGAATTGGAACTCGAAAGAATTTTGATCGATAGCTCCGTTGAGGATCGCATGCTGACGATGCCGATGAGCAAACGTTTAGGCAGTTGCTCTTGGAAAACATTATCTTCGATCTTGGATCGGAATCCAGAGGAAACGGTAAAGGTTTTGACTTCCACTCGTCGTAGAAGATACTTGGCTGTCGTTCTGCTCAGAGTTTGACTGATGTCGTTTACCACTTTAGGTAAGACTTCCACACGTCGTACGTAAAGTCTGGCTTCTTCGATTTTCGTTTTGTACTCATTAGCATTAGCCATCAAATGGAGCACGGTACTAATTCGATTCAGTCTCAGGCGTAAATCCACCCCATTCAACAAATACTTGTCTTGCGACCACATGTCCAAATGCGAACGATCCATCATTTCTAAACTACATTCTTGCTTGTTTTCTTTTGGCTGTTGTTAAATCCAACATTGTGAATATCATCATCCGCAGTCAAAGCTGTGTCGTTGAACTTTCCCAAAGTTTCAGGTTTCCACACCACAGAAGCATCCAGATGTGTGTTCTTGGCTTCTTTTCTGTACGTCAAGAGATTTCCAGGTACACATGGTAAGGGTAAGTGTCCATCCTGCTGCTGACTAGTATGTCATTCAAGTACAAATCCACTTTGCTGAACAAATGAATGCATGAAATTGTTGACGGGAGCTACTCTGGCATCGTCGCCTGGATTGGTGCTGTCCACGAGAACTTTGAGTTTCAGGTACAAGTAACTGTTATTCAGATCGATGTGATCTTCGGTTTGTCCTATGATTTCAAATTCGATAGTTGCCGAGGAGTTCAAGCACGACACAGGACGAGTTCTACCCATTGGGATTCTAGCATCCTCATCATCGTCGGTAGCAAAGATATCGAGTTCTAACTTGGAACATTCGCAAAAATCTTGGTGCATCATTTTTCTTTTTTCGTAATAAAAAACTTCCAATTTTCCGACTGCTGTTCTTTCTTATTCTTTTTCTGGCTAGTGGAGTGCCTATGAGGTCTAAAGGGTTTTCAACGTCTCTTTCTGCCTTGTCCTTGCTGTAGCGAAGAAGAGGATTAATGCCTTCGCCAGAAGCGTGAAGCAAATTTATAGGGGTGTCTCGGCGCCCTAGGAAATCTTTTCCTGTCTGGATCGACACATTTTTCCCTGCTTTTATCAAAACTTGTTTGGGACTCTGTTGGTCGATGACGACGTTTTGGAGAAATTCTTTTCCTTGCGTCAATGCTGCATCTTTAAAACGTGCAATCCTCGAGTGACCATCGGTTTTAAGATGGGTGCCACCGTACGAAAAGCAGATTATAACATATCTCCTAGACCGTGTCCTCGTTGTCGAGCTACTTCTCTGTACACGGGATACATCTGCTACAATTCATTGGAGAATCGTTTTCGAAAATGTAGGTTCACAGTGACTTTTCCTTTCGAGAATAGAATACTTTGATCTTTACTTTGTACAAGATCTACTTTTATAATAATATTGACACTGTCAAAATACGATTTACTGACAGGAAGGTAATGAGGATGTACAAATTCTTGGTGAACGTGATACGTGATTCCTCCTTCATCGTAAGCAGCTATGGAAGAATCCATTTTGAAAGGAATGACTCTCAGCAACGGAGGGGCTGTGTTTCCTACGACTTTGTACTTGATGATATCAGAGTACACACACATTAAATTCAGTCATTCTTTAAGTTCGATAGGGAAGTTAAAATACTTGTAGAATCGATCGTTGTTGTGAATGTCTTCATAGGAACAAGAGAGGTGTTTCCACCCAGAATAACAAACAAACCGGGATAAACAAAAGTAATGGACATCGTTTTGCCGTCGGAAAATTTCATTTTAAGACTATGAGAAATGACATGGTATTCGATAAGTACACTTCGGCGAGTTTTTTCCAGTGCTTTGCCAAATTGTTCGTTGGAATAGCTGAAATCGTATCGACGAGATGTCGAACATTAATATCATGTAGGAATTCCCAGGTATATATATTCAAATAATCGGGAGTGGTAGGTTTTAAATCGATGAGTAAATAGGCATGTGGCGACTGAGTGGCATCGTCTTTAGCATAATTTATCCAAGTTTTTCTAACTGTTTGGCTAACACTTGAACTTGAGATTTATCTCTTCGACTTTTAAACAGCACCACATAATGTGCATTGAGACTGATGGTGCAATGCGCTTTACTTTGTTAAAATAAATTTGGAGTAATACTAGCATTACGATGATGTCCGTTTTGTGCAAACCAAAGTTCAATTTCTTCTTCGTCTTTTCCTAACATGTCATCGAAGATGACAAGATGTGTTTGACTAAAGTCAGATACGATCCAATCGTCGTTCGCGAGGAATTTCTTCTACAAATGAAATGAATATTCTCCATGACTTTTTTCAGTGACGTGTAAGCCGACTGCCACTTTTTGTATCACCACACGATACGTTGTGGAGGACGATCGAACAATTTTGATTTGTGTTCGATCACACGTTTGACAAATTCGGTTTTGCCTTAACCACTAGGTCTAGCAATCAACATGTTAAAGGAATGGCGAAGATACAGTGCCTACCAAATTTGCCTACCTAACTTTTCGTCAATCGCTTTGAGAACGGAGGATGCAGCTATAACTTTCAAGTTGTGTTTAGAATTCTCAGATTCCATCAAGGATACAAGACTTTTTATACACGTTTAATTTGTCACGGTGTAGCAGCATCAACAAACATATCTACATTTCAAAAATACGAAGTTCATGTTTTTCCTTCTTTCATCAGTCACACACGATGACTTTTATATAGTCTCCTCCTCGGTAAGCTTCTATGTTGAGGCTAATGAACCATCACATTATCTTGGACGAACGAAACTGTCTCTTCAATATATTATCAAACTGTCCTTTAATCCACCTAATTTCGCATATGGTATCATCTTTAGGCCTGTCATGGAACCGTGTGTAAGAAAAATACGTTTCTATCATATATAAACAAAAAATGTAGTTGGGTTTCGTTTGTCGCATACAGCGTTACCCGGGGGTGTATAGTTTTAACCTTGGCGATTTCGAAATACTGATTTCTGTTCACTAGCTCTAGCACGAACAAAGCGCCGGCAGTGGGGGCCCGTTTATCTCCAGTTTTATGGCCATCGATATGATCACGACTACAGTACTTATAGTACTAATTCTCTTTGTATCGGCACAATACAGATGAATCTTTTCAGGAAGCTGTCCGCTTTACGGAATCAATTTTCAGCTGTAGATGTATGTAAAAATGAAAAACTGTATTCTTTCTTGCTATCCGTTCTATGTGATAGAATTGTTTTATATATTGAATGTTTCGGAATTTATTCTAAAAGTCTACCAAGTCACACCTATGTTACATAACCCTTTGCTATCGGATAGAATATAGTCTGTTCCAAGTTAGACATTTTACAGCTGAACAGACAAGTTGAATTCAATTATATGATGTACGCATTAAATAATGAGAAACGTTCGAGTTTTTATTATCCAGTGCGATTATTCTTGTCGAAAACAGATTCATGCATGAATGTGGTTATTATAATAATAATCCCGTACAGTCGTTCTTATGAAAGTGTAACTAAGTCAGTTTATGTGCACGAATGCGTAATGTATACTATTGTATTCGTCCTTGAATGTGTCTCATGTAATACACGGCTCCGTTACTGTAATTTTAACTGTTACGGGGAGTCGTCGAACTCGGTGGGGTGTATAAACCAGATACTGCGGTCAGTGGTGACTTTGGTTCGAGGGACGATTCTGGTTATCCCAGTGTAAGGGGCTAAATATTTTAGACCAACGGGTCTGCGGATTGGGGAGGTTCTTAACCATTTGTCGGGAGCTGTGAATCAGAAATATCTCGTGATCATTGCCATGATGCCACGAGATAAACATCATTTTATATGTTGATGGAATATATGTATCAGGTTTTGAACCTACAAGTCAGTGTCAATATATGTGTGACAAAGATTCTAATGCATCATCATATCTAATGATAATTCCATACATTGATGTTATCTGTTAATACATCCATATCATATATGTTGATAAAATCCATGCAATGATCATGTCCCTTGACAAACGATCCATGCAATGATCATGTCCCTTGGAAAACGATGTCATTTGTGATTATTTGTTGAAAAGACATGCTTTGATCGTATTCATTTGGGAACGATTCCTTTTTGTTTCATCCGTTGTTGAACTTAGTGTGCGTGAGTAGGGTAGGTTTTTCCGTTGTTATAGTTTAGTTTATGAGAAGTGGAAGTAAGTGTGTGAGCTAGGGTGTCAGAGATTCATGCAATCCTTAATTTTAATTTATAAAGAAACATCTCAATCACGTACTTGTGTTAAGTGTCTTCGCTAAATCCAATCCAACCCGGTTTCATCCTGTTACAAGGCCCAGATACCAAGCCTTGTACACCAAGAAACCAAATTTCATTCCACCTTGAGGCATAAGAATACGTTCTCACTTTGAAGCAGCAAAAATCAATCTTGCAAATACTGAAAAATTATGTATTCGAAAAATCACCATCGTGGTTATCAAAAACTTCCAAAATAACATTTGATCTTTGCGAATACAAAAAGTCCTCAACGAATCCTATCCTTTTTCAGAGTAAATTCAATGAAATCAGAACCTCCTATCCTGGCTTACGTTGGTGTATACAGACGTTTCGAAAGATTGAGACAAGGTTGGAGCTGCCATTGCAACACCCCATGGCACCATCTCAAGCCGGTTACCAGAAAAACCTACATATTTACCTCTGAAATTACAACCATACTCAAGTCTTTGAACTACACTGAAACCTCCACAAAAACAAAGTGCCCTGCAGTCTCCCTTTTCCGATTGCATATACTGATTTTAAATATTATATCAATCAGTATGTTCTTCATCCTTGGAAAAATATGCGAAATGAAAAGTCCACAAAGAAGCTTCGGAGCATCAAACCCATCATTGGAGATTAGCATCATTCGTATAAAAACAAATCGCAAAGATGAGGTGATATTGTACCAATCGCTTATTGGACACAGATACCTGACTTGTGCATACCTCCTGAGGGTGAATTTCGACCAGAGTGCGTACCCTGCCAAAGCTCACTGATAGTCGAACATATACTTGTTTAGTGTATCAACTTCCATCCTGGTAGACAGAAGTATTTTTTCATGTGAACTCGATGAAGAAACTTTATGATTATGTACCACCCGAAAAAATGTTGGACTTTTTGAGGAAACGCGGATTTAATAAAAAAAATTAATTATCTGCTTTAAGGATTTTACATTTTTTCCTTTAATTTTCTTTTTCCGTTATCTCTTTGATATTAACTTTTACAGGTTTTTACCTTCGCTTTTAATATTTATCTTCTGGTACTTCACGTTTGTATTTATTTGGAAGGCTTTATCTTCCTAGAGTGGTACTTCATGTTTGTGTTTATTTGGAAGGCTTTATCTTCCTAGAGTGGTACTTCATGTTTGTGTTTATTTGGAAGGCTTTATCTTCCTAGAGTTTTTTGTTCACAGGTCTTTATATTTACATTTTTTGAACTTGACTTTCAGCGAAACCATATACCCTGTATTGCGATGACGTGCCGTTAACTTCCTCCTCCTTCCACCTTCTCTTCCACCTGCTGCTGCTACTACTACTACCGTTTTCAATATATTTTCTTACCATGCAGTTTTCTATAAAATTCAACGTGGCCTTACTATACCTAAAATTCATCTCCATAATGAATTTCTAAAACACATAAATTCCAGTGTTTATCAAAACTAGTCACTTCCATTTAGGCAGTATGGGATTGCGGGCTATATGCAAGATTTACTTACCTTCGAAATTGAATAGTCTGACAACGTGTAAAAACTAAAACTACGCACCTCCGAAGCGGAAGATTTGACAACGGAAGTGCTCTAATGATCATGGGCAATTTTACATTTGTCAAAAACACAGGTTAACACATTTTTTACGAAGAATTTTACACATTTTAAATTACAATCAAGACATATATTAGATTTACCTTAGCACGTCATCACAACAAATAAAGCCAAGAAGCCAAGTGTTTGGAACTATTTTGTTGGGCTCTTTACATACGTTTCCGTCGAGCTGGTGGGCGTAGAGATGATGTCGAAAATTGTTTAGTAAATTGCCAGATAGCAGAGGCACTTACTCAGTGGTGATGACGCAGAGTGGAAAAATAGAATGAAAATGGACGTGGTACAAGTCTAATTGTCAAGCAGAGCTTAGTTTCCAAACATAGGTTATTAAATTTGTATTGTGGCTACACTCATATGCCTACAGCCAAAAATATGACGCAAAAACATCTCTCGTCTTCCTGTGACCCTGTGCATACGAGTTTGTGTTTGTTTTTCTTTTTCGTGTTTTTCTTTCCTTTGACTTATAACAGTATATATTCTTCATTGTCTTAAAAAATGAAGATCATTACAGATCTTTTCATAAAAAGTTGGCGGCACCTTTGAAGTGGGATAGTTATATCACTCAATCTTGTGTTCGTTATTATAAATGAAAAGAAGAGTGGGTTTTAATTTTTTTGTGTGCATCGTTACTTTCTTCCTTTTTATGACACGTATTAAAGAATACTTTACAAAAGCCTGTGTGTATTACGCCACCCGTTACAGCTTGACAGGACAACAAGGGACGCAACTTTTACATATGATTAAGGTTTATGTTTCCATTTTGGTCATTACATGATGTATTGGGACCATATGCCTTCAACTGAGCATAGCAGAGACTTATACATTGTGATTAATTATAACTGACAGGAATATTAGATGACATTATATCAATTACAAATAGGTCAAAATATTTAATCAACTGTCACTAAAAAAAACCCAATTTAATTTCTGTTATTTCCAAAACTTCACCGAAAATTGAAAGATTCACATTTCGCTTTGAATTAACCCCTTAAACATATCGTGTAAAGTTGCGGTTACTCACCTGTAACATCAGTGACCACTGTTTGAATACATGAATACTATGGTGTTACTCACCTGTAACATCAGTGACCACTGTTTGAATACATGAATACTATGGTGTTACTCACCTGTAACATCAGTGACCACTGTTTGAATACATGAATACTATGGTATTTGCGCATGTACTATCGTGTACATTTATAGAGGTTGCTTTGCTTCAAATTAGCTTTGAAATTTTTAAAACTATTACTATGGTATTAACTAAGACTTGGACCTCATTTGTGTAATGCATCTGTTGTAAAAGGCGGATATACCAGAAGATTCTTTGATTTGTGTATTTATTTATTGATGTTTTCTTCTTTTGCGTGTGTGTGTAGAGAGAGGGGTGGGGGAGGAGGCGAAGGATAAGACTGTTTATAAATAGTTCTTTATTTAGTTTTGTAAATCGAAATTTAGTGCATGTCATTGATATTTGGTTTCGGGTGAACAACGAAAAGTATTATTTAAGTATACTGGGGCAGACTTAACAGAAACTTCTTTATACATAATTTTGACTTTTCGAAGGTAAAGTCTCTCTTTAAAAGGTAGAATTTTTAAAGTATCCATTGTCCCTGGAATGTTTCCAGTTTCTTAATATTAACATCAGATGTAATTCCCCATACTACATTACAAAAGTCCAAGTGAGGCTGAATGGTACTTCCTGTAAAAAGTGATACGATATAGTTTTGGAATGAAAGACTTTATTTCTCTTAATAACCAAAAATATAAGCGTATTTTCTTTGTAATGAAATTTACATGATCAGACCAAAGAAAATTAATTATAAATGCTCACAGACAAAGTCGAAGTCCCTGATAGTGTTTTCGATCAAGCATCTGCAGGTAAGATTTACAAGCTGATCCGTACACAATCAAACCATAGTCTTGTTTAGATCTAAAGTCCTATATAGTCAGAGTAAGACCTTCTGGTCTGCTCCCCAATCTGTGTTTGCTACAGTTCGTATTAAATCGTGGGCTTTTTGACATTTATCCCCGAGGTATGTGCTATGCCTAAGAAAAGTAGTTTACGGTCACAAAAAGTGCTAAAAATGAGGTTTCCTGTACAAGTAGGATAAGATAACCATTCAGATATTCAGATAGAGTTTGGGGTCATCATGATTACTATTAATCGGCAAAAGTGCATACAAAACAATTTCAGATTTCAAAAATATAAACCCGTTTTCTTCTACCCATTTCTGAACTCCGTTTAAGTATATCTGTTGCTGACACTCAATAATATGCATTATCTTTGATCTATAGCAGATCAAAAAGTCGTAGATATATAATAAGCAGCAAATTCCTGGATTAAGGCATTTCACTGTGTTGTTCATTTTGATTCTGAAAAGGGTGACTGATAATATGCTGCCCTGAGGTGCACCCGCGTCCTGGGGATAGCTTTCAGAAACGGTGGTGCCTACCTTAATTCTGAAATTTCTATTTTTTAAAAAAACAAAAATTGGATGCAAAAGATAGGTAGGTCGCCTTTAAAATCTGGGTTGAATATACCATTCGTGATACCGTACTTCCATGTGCTGGAATAAATTTTCTCGAAGTAAAAAAGACGGCTGTTATATATGTTCTTTATTTAGGAAAGCTTCTCTAATAACTGCTTCAAGTCTGACTACTAGTAAATAGTTAATTGTGCTTCTCTGGCGTCTGAATCCACAATGAAGGTCTGATAGTAGTTTCTTGTACTCAAGATACTATAGGAGTATGTCATTTATCATTCATTTCATGGTTTTGCAAATACAGCTTGTTAGTTGATTCTATACAGCTTGTTAGTTGGTTGTATACAGCTTGTTTGTTGGTTCTATACAGCTTGTTAGTTGGTTCTTGAAACGTTTAGGAATCTCCAAAGTTTTTATAATTGTATCTCCAGCAACATTCTGGAAAAATTTTGTACATAAGAGAATTTGGTCCACTACGATTTCAAAAAGATCAAGTATCCAATGTGATTCGCAGAGAGATTGAAACATTTGCAAATCTGCCTTGTTCAGTTGCAATCTATGCCTTAGGGGCTTAGCTCTTGACGTTTGGGAGTATTCCTACTTAAGTATATTTGAAAGTGGTCACTATCACAAAGGTCGTCTCCAAGAGAAGTCAAGTAAAATAGATGGATTGCAGATGGTCAGGTACAAGGACTAGTAGGATCCTGTATATGGATGCAGGTAGGTATACGATTTATTATTCAGAAGGCAAAGGTTGTTTTTAAACAAAGTTTTCAATTTGCTTTCCTTACTCATCGATATCTTTACAGTCCCAAAGTGTATGGTGGTAGTTAATGTTGCCAAGTAAAACAAAAGGCCTTGGTAACTGTTCAAGACGATGGTCAAGATGAAATTGATTATTGGAGTGCTGGAATGGGGGTGGCGGGAGATATATTAAGCAGAGTGTATGAGTTTGTGTACGGACACACGAACGGCAATAGCCGGTAATGGAATACTGAGATTAATTTGGCTATAAAGAGTTGTATATTTATGATGATGGAGTTCATCCAGCGGCCTAATCAGTATTTCTTGAAAAGTTGTTGTAGGTTATGAAATTTTTATTAGATTAACTCTATCAATCATTTTCTTTTAAAAAAAGGGCTCCGGAAGGCAGACAGCTACTGGGTCATGTTCTTTAAAGGTAGACCTGACTCCTCCATAACAAATACCTCTAAATTATTTTGTATGATGGTTATTGCAATATATGAAAAACTAGACCCGATACGGTCAACGGTTTGCGAGATATTTAGGTTTAAATGTACATGTCATGAATATTTCCCCTATGCCATGTACAACTTCGTCCGTTTCCGTGACTCGAGTCGGTGTGACGTCACATGGGGAACCCCGTATTGCGAATCAAGATTGTTATATTGTTGTCGAGTGTTAAGTTTTTCTGGATCAAGATTGCTGAAGACATATAAATCCGAACTGATATTTTCACAATACATGCAATTTTCCCCAAATATAACTATATAAAAATATAGTTTTAAAAAACAACAACAAAGATAAAAAGAAAAAAAGAAAGAAAAAAAAAAGAAAAATAACGAAAGAAGAAAAAACGAAAATAAAAAACGCAATCACATTCTCTTAGAACAACATGGTTCTCTTCATAAGTAAGTCTTTGTAAAACATGGTTCTTTTCAATATTCTGGGGATATGTTTTTAATCTCCAATAAATTCCTTAAGTTTAGTGCCACTTTTACTCTCGGTCATTTTTTAAATACAGTTTCCGTGTTTTCTACTCTACTGGTCCTAGACCAGAAGAGCTTTCTGTCGTCCGTCGTCAGTCCGTCCGTCCATGAGCACAAGTTTGTTATAGTTACACCTCCTAAACTACTTATAGGACTGCTACGAAACTTTACACACGCATTTATCCCTTGGTCTATTTGGTCTTAATTAAAAATGGTGCTACTTAGATAATCAATATGGCTGCCACAGTTTCTGATAAATTCTGTGTCAGTTTCGTAATTTTAGCACGACTTTTATGCCATATTTTTTTAATATAATATTTTGCATATTTTTAGTCGCCGATAAATTTCGTGTACGTGTAGGCATTTTAGTATTACTTCTAGTCTCGGGCATTTTCATGAAATATTCCGGATTTTTTTTAGTCTAAGCTAAATTCCGTTAGAGTTTTGTAATGTTAGCAATATTTTTAGTCTATGCAATATTTCTCATTATAACAATCCGGGCTTTTGTAGTCTCTGATAAATTCCGTGTCAGTTTCGTAATTTTAATATTACTTTTGGTCTGCCATTTTAAAATGTTTCAAGTTTTTGACGTTTTCGCTAAATTCCGTGACAGTTTCGTAATTTTAGCGCTACTTTTGGTCTTCGTCATATTTTAAAAATATAATATGTGTTTTTTAGTCTCCGATAAATTTCGTGTTTGTTTCGGACTTTTAGTATTACTTTTAGTCTCTGCCATTTATATAAAAGTAATCCGGATTTTTTTAGGCTCCACTAAATTTCCCGACAGTTGGTGGGTTTTTTTGGGGTTTTTATTTTTTTCTTCTTTTTTTCTTTATTTTAATATAACATTCTGAGCTTTTTGTAGTCTCCAGTAAATTCCGTGTCAGGTTCGTAATTTTAACATTACTGTTAGTTGGCCATTTTAATATAATGTTCCGCGTTTTTTGCTGCCTCTGCTAAATTCTTTGTTACTTTCGTATTTTTAGTATTATTTTTATTCAGCCATTTTTATTTAATCTATCGGATTTTGTCTAGTCTCTGCTAAATTCCGTGACAGTTTCGTAATTTTAGCATTATTTTAGTCTTGGTCATACTTTTTAAAAATAGCATTTTTTGTTCGTAGTCTCCCATACATTCTTTGTCGGTTTCCGTATTTTATTATTACTTTTAATATTTAGTCACGGCCACTTTTATTAGATAGTATGCTATTTTGTTATTATTATTTTTATTATTTTATTTTAAGTTTTTGCTAAATTCCGTGAGAGTTTTGTAATTTTTGTTGCACTTTGAATCTCAGCCGATTACCGCCATCTTTAATCAGTACGAATGTGTGTGGACTTAGTTTCCCTGTATAATCCCAACATATGTTTGTCAGTACTGAACTTTATAGTGTGTCCAAATTCTGATAAATCAAAGGTGAACTCAGTGAATTTCTTGTCATAGGTTAACATGCATTTTTTGTGAGGTTAACCTTTAAACAAAACAACAAAGGGCCACAGATTTCACTTTCTGGACTGCATTAATGCCTGATTACTAACTGTGCACTGTCACCTAAACAAACACAGACAACTACACCATAATGGTCATATTCTAAAGAATAAACAATTTCTTTTAAATCAGTACCAAGAATGTCTAAATTTAATCCAAGGATAACCACAAAAACAGGAGAAGAAAAAATACTCTAAAAATAGATTAGGACTACATTTGTGGGTAATTACCCGGAAGTAATAATTATGCCCCGAGTCCTATCAGGCCAACTTATTTATGGCCAATTTCAGTCAAACTCTTATATTTGCATGCCAGCCCTATTTCAACTTTACTAACAAAATTTTATTGATTTTCATGGCAAGCAAAGAGTGTGACAACTGTCAGAAAGTGTGCAGTGTTGGTGTTCAGCAAAGTGCCATTTTTGGACCAAATGCTTTTGAGACTCCAAAACTAAATTTGCCATATCTTCCTTAATTGTACGAATTTTTCAATGCAGTACAAACTTACTTCTAATACAAGATAATTTAGATAGGCAAATATGTTTGAAATAGAAAAGCATAGGCAAATTAAATTTTAATAGAATTGTAAATATAAATTTAAATTTAAACAAAAATGATGTCGACATGTAAAGAATCTTTTCATACAAATATAAGACAAGAATCTGCCAAAGTTTAGACAGCAAAGTTAGCCAATGAATTTAAGAACAGTTGTAGTTTGAGTCTGTGCAACTTGTAACATTTATTTCTAGAGGTAGTGAAACACGGTATCTCACTGTGATTTGCAAGGCAAACCGCAATATGCCTGTTAAAATGTGTACAGGTGTACACACCAAAGAAACCTCGACAAGTGCTATGTTCCAGATTTATTGTGTCAGATATTCAGTCAGTTGTTATTATAGATAATAGCACGCTCAAATTTCCCATAGTGATGGAACCAGAACCATGTTTTATAGCACACACACACCCAAAAAACAAAAAAAAACCAAAAAACAAAGCATTTCAATGTCAATAACAGTAAAAGGCGACCCTGTAAATAGGAAAATACAGCTCTACCTTCCTGAACAATGGTGTTGACCTCTCTCATGAGGATCTAAGCCATGTCTTTGAAGTACTATATGTCAGCATGGTAGTATGAACTAATACTGATGACTTTTGCCGAGTGCATTAGACATGTTTTTATGAGTCCCTGGCATCACCACTGACTGTCGGGCAGTATCCAAGCTAATCCAACTCTTCCGCCTTGTTCCAAACACCAGGCTAGACCTGAAAAGAGATAACATATGTTTCTTTAATCTCATAGATCAGTCAAATGTAGGTAAATGAAGTGAAAATATGTTAGATGTGGAGATGTCTAAATGACATTAAGTGTACAAGCACAGGAAAAACCTGAAACTTTACATGGTCACACTCAGAAATGTGAAGCAATGGACACGTATTAAAGTGACTATTCATCACCAAAATATATGAGGTTTCCAGAAGTATGTTTAACAGAGTATGTTCAGCCATTTACAGGCTAAATAACTAATAAGGTAATAAGGTACACCAGTTATTATATGTAGCGTACTAACGGGGGGGGGGGGGGGGCGGTTGCCCCGGGCTCCAGAGGTCTTGGGGCGCCAAAACAGCTGATAATAATTCGGGCCTCGTATTCTGGCCCTTCGGGCCTTCATCGTCGCCCCGGGCGCCATTTACCCTTAGAACGCCACTGACTATCATAAAGTTTAAGGCAATATCAAAAGGGTGAGGTTGGATCATTTGCGCAACAATTAGTACATAAGAGTATACAGGGAAGTTGAGTGTCACAGTACTAAATTAAAGGTTATTGCCATAAGTAAGCTAATTCGTGATGGAAATAACATTTTGTAAAATATATTTCAAGTGTATACAGCCTATTATATGCGTATCAGATCAATTATAGGTACAATCATAACCCTTATCATCAACTAAATGGTAAATTAAATTCTTATCCAAAAATTCTAAACAAGGATGGACATTTGTTCATGTGGGGCATGTAATCATGGTACTTATTAAGATCAACTGTACAAAGTTAACTCAAATTATATCATTTTCTGGTGCATGTTTAAGAGTGCCAGATAGAAATTATTAAGTAGACTGGTTCATTAGAATTTGATATCAGCTTCTGCTACAATGCTGCACAATGTCAATCAATGTCTTAAACAAAGTTAACAATAAAAGGGAATGTATTTTATATTTAACTTACTTCGTTTTGCTGTTTTCTTACATCCAAGTTAATTAGACCATAGGAAATTACATTTTATCCATTGGATCTATGTTTCTTTTCACATTTCATATTCTGACAGTTTAAAAGGGCTTAGTAGACAGACTGAGTGGGCTGTATCATAGTCGTCATTTCCATCCTTTCATTATGTACGATGTAACTATGTTTAGAAACAATTATTGTGGGCAATATAAGCAGATATGTGTTACTCATATACCACACCATCATGATCACATAAATTAACTACTTGGACATATCAAAAATAGCGTAAATGACATGCAGGTTCAATATCAGCCAGAAAGATATATTCACTTTTTTGAATAAAGACCCCATTCTGACTTTTAAAGATATTTTCTCTGACATAATTTAAAAAATATCCACCATTTTAACTTTTTTATGGTGTAGTAATACATATATGATGATATTAATAAGCACCAACCCCACAGAGACTATTATTGTGCATTGTTTGCAAAAAAAATTGAATGTAAATTGTTAAAATTTTTACATTTACAATTTGAAGGAAAAACGTAATTTTTTAAAATTTTAATTTCATTGTTCTATTTTTCAAGTCAATATACATAAAATGTCCAAATATCATGTCGCTAGTTCTAATAATAAGCATATCGTTCCAATTTAAAGCTTTAAGGCTAACACACTGAAAGCACTCAGGTCACAATATTTTTCCCTATAAGTGTGTACAAATACTAATAAGCAAAGATGAAGTTCTTGTCATATGCTAACCGGCACTTTTTTTTGCGAGACTGAACTATAAACAAAGCAACGTGCAATGGGTCACAGATTTCACTTACACACAATCTCACCATAATGCTCATATGTTAAAGAATAAACAATTTCCTTTAAATCAATACCAAGAATGTCTTAATCTAAGCCAAAAGATTGCCAACAAAAAAGGTGAGGAAACAAATACTCAAAAATAGAGTACAATAGAGTAAATAGAGTACATTCGGGTACTTATCTGGAAGTAATAATTGTGATCTGAGTGCTGTGTTGGTCACCAAGGATGGATGTTAGTCAGCATATGTCGGTGTTGGTCAGCAGGTGTGAGTGCTGGCCAGTAAAACATGTTGGTCAGTAGGGGCGGTTGCTGGTTAGTAAGAATGTGTTGGTCAATAGGTGTGGGTGTTGGTCAGTACGTGTTTGTTGTTGGTCAGTACGTGTGCCTGCTTGTACCCAGAGTAACGCACATTGTTAAGTTCCCATAACCGTCATAGTGCCTAATACTATCAACATTTTAACAGTAATTTCCCATTACCGCAATAGTGACATTTTTCAAAATGGCGGCGCAATGTCAAATTACCCTAACCACCATAGTGACATTTTTACTGCTATACCGAAATCATGAACTACACCTGTTTTTTTCTTCATATTATGAGCAAGTACAAGTGTGTTCAATGCGATGAACATAATGATGATTTAAATGAAGTTTTTCAGCATGCTTTAGATAACCACCAAGATTGCAAAATAAGACACAGATTTGCATGACTCGGAACAGTTTCGTCTTCCGAGTAACTGGTTGAATTATTCCTGGTCGTTTTGACACCAAGTCTCACCTCACACTGTTCATGATGGTTGGTTTTGTTGGATTTCCCATAACTAAATATCCGTGCTCCCCACTCGCCTCGGAACCCAGCAAGGGGACAGATTATATTAATTTCTTGCGTTTCTCATGTCATGGCTAAAGATTAATATACTCGAGTAATAAGCCTTATTCGACTGACCCACCGCCCTCAGAGGCCATGTCCTTTCTAAGGTTTAAGCACAACACGTTGCGTTAATCACAATGATGACATTTAAAAGATACAGACCAGTGAAACTGAATTTGTCTTTATCATAGCTCCTGAAGACCGGGCCCTTCTGAACACCTTCTAGCTGAAGTTGAGGCCGAAGTAGTGAATTGGATCGGAGTGGCAACAACTGGCATCGCCTCTACTCAACGACCAGGATCCTCTCCTCTACCGACCCGGAACGCAACCCACAGTAAACAAGTTGTCTCCACCCATTCGCTGTTACGATATGCGGGCAGATGCATCAGGCATATTTCACGTCTCTGAGCCCGCAGGGGCGATTGAAAAGTGGACTAGGTGCAAGTCTACTTGATAATATGAACATTCTGGTGTGACTGTATCCTAAATTAGATGATAAATTAAAGATATATTTAAAACAATTTTTCTATAATGATGTTTTGAAAAGCATAATAGGAGTCAAGTGATAATAATATGTAAATGATTTTCATCGATGATAATAAAGTCGTCGCATGTTATTTACACATTGTTTATATTGAACATATCTTTAGCAGTTTTGCTCAGACCAACTGACACTGTTTATGCTGTCAAATATTGTGTTAAATACCGGTTTTACAAGCGCTCGTATAGTGTTGGTTTGATTTCAAACCTTAAGATGTCTCAATAAACTGCCAACTGGGACTAACATGTATAGGGACAGGAAATTCCTTATTTACCCCATCAATTATCATCCGTTCCCTTTTGATACGCAAATTAAACCACTTGGCACCTGAGATCAAAGAAACCGCAGGTATTTCAGTGCTTTCACGGCCAAGAGAGGCTTGTTTACGGTACATATTTTGTTGACCACACATATTCATTGGTTTATCATTCAGATAAAAGCAACATTTTATTTGCAGAATAAGCAAGAATCCATCAGTGTAACTTGTAACTTACAAGGAATATTTTGAGCAATGTATTTTGAAAATGATAAGTGAAAGTTTACTTTTTAAATTTTAGAAAATTGGTTCTTGACCAGTACTATGATCTTCTGTGAACCACTTTACTACATCTGAAACTGTCGATAATACAATGATAAACCACTTTACTACCTCTGAAATTGTCGATGATGTAATGATAAACCACTTTACTATATCTGAAACTGTCGATGATACGATGATAAACCACTTTACTACATCTGAAACTGTCGATGATACAATGGTAAACCACTTTACTATATCTGAAACTGTCGATGATACGATGATAAACCACTTTACTACATCTGAAACTGTCGATGATACAACGATAAACCACTTTACTACATCTGAAACTGTTGATGATATAATGATAAACAAATATGCTTAGATGTCCCAGACATTGAGAAATACACTGCTGATATTTTATTTTTTCTCGAGAAATGATGTTTATTTTTCCATTTTTTTAGACTTTTAAATCTGAGATCCCATTTCACATGTGGGTAAAAACAATACATCTTTTCATTGGAGATATTCCTCTTTCTATTAATGAAAAAGCAAATTTTAAAATAATATATATATATATATTAGAATGAATAAAAGAAATTGGTTTTCCTTTGGTATAAATTTAATTAAAATGTAAGATTTTAATGTAGAATGTGAGTTGAAGAAGGTATAGGTTTCTTTCATTAGAACAATGTCACCGCTAACTACTAGTACTAATATTAGTACTCTTACATTTGTCGGCAGAGTACTAAATTGATCTTATAGCCCTTTTCGGTAACCTCATTATCTGCCCCTTATTTCGGAGCTCTTTAGTGTATGGAGGTCACGCTAGAAGCATTTCCGGTAGGTATGCCAGTGGTTGGTATTCGCTGATTGCAACGGAGCAGCCTGGTTTTGATTCACACCCTTTTTTTCCCCAACACTTTCGCCCATTTTTTTAACAATGCACACATACTATTTTAGACTGAAGTCACCGTAGTTTATTCCATCTAAAAACAGATACAAGACCTTACTAAAAACAATTGTGCGTATATTCTAAACAATTGAAGGGCTATATTTTACAGAATAGGCCGCCATTTTCAATACGGCTTCTGATTGGATGAACACGACACACAAATGTCAGTACATGCTGTTATACCGTATCTAAACTAAATAGAACCTTCAACCTACGTAATTGCACCTTTAATTTATGGACCTGAGGACACGGTAATTTTTTCGCAAGTCCAATCACCTAACCACATAGTCTATGGTCGGACTCAAGTGTGATCGAACTCACTCTTAGATCGATCAGAGTGACCATCGAGACCTGTGTGGTTCGTCCAATTCCCAATATGGCGGATGGAAGAAAAGTATATCTTGCGACTCTTTTCATACTTAATAAAAACCAAATATTAAAAAACAAAGTGAAAATTAGGAAGCAAGGCGTACTTTTGCACTGAACTTAACAGGATGATAAGAGAATATATGTAGCATGAAATAAATTCCAGAAAGTGTACAATTACATATTTCCGAACAGCACCTATTTCCGATAATGCAGATCGTAAATGTTCAGGCAAACCACTTGCTGTATGCATTAAAAATTATTTCAAAGCATTTTGTTGCTTGTTCTGTCAAAATGGTTTTTTTTTAAATATTTTTAAAAAGTAATTGACCTTACGCGAGATAATAAATCGCTCCGCCTACTGAATCACGTGACATGATTACCTGTTAAACTCCTGTTACATTCAGTATTTGACAAAGACATATGTTTCATTTTTGGTGATAGGTTTATTACAAATGATTCTTATTATTCGTAAAATGTAAAATTATTAAGTTGTATAAATTATACTGCAGTAGACAATATTTATATTTGTATTTCAAGTTCGTACCTATGTGCGTTATTTCAGTAAATCATTAAATTCAATTTTAAAGCGGATTGAGTACATATTCATGTAAAAGGAAATTCAATTCAAAAGATGTTATTGTATTTAGTATACAGTCACCCCTTTATCAAATCTAACTGACTTTTGTTTAAGCTGCCTTAGAGGTAAATGAATTAAAAATATATAGTAACATCGTAAATAGTTACTGTTTAGAAGTATCCTGTTGTACATAACAATTTTAAAGTTCTACTCTCTGTATGAGATAGATTTTTGATCAGTGATGTATGTTGATGTAAACATGTAAATACACGCTTAATATGTCGGCAGATAAATTATCTGAAACCATTGTTTTTGTATTTCTTTATGATTAATTAAATATTTTACCCCCCATGGCGTCTTCAACCTAATTACTGAAAGAAAAACTCAAGTGTCTGAAAAGTTCAGGACGATGATCGATCATTTTGGGGGCAAACCAACAATAAAATGTACATTTTCAAACTTTAAAATTATGCAATCTCGGGTCCAGTGCTTCCTATAGAAGAAAAAACAAACACAACAAAGCCCGATGTTAAGGGGTTCTCCACTCATATTCTAGACACGTTCATTTGTACAAACGTTTTCGATTTTTTTTTTCTTATTATATTTTTGTTTTCTTCAAATTATTGGCGGGGCATGCTTTTCTACATACTGTTGTGCAAAAGAAATATGTGGTAATTGCCATCAATTGTGTCCGCGTTAAGCTGATTCTGCGGGCGACCACAAGCCTTTATTTATCCAATTTTTGTCTAGGAGGTTTCGAGAAAGAAACAAATCTAATTCCTTCATTTAGATGATCTGGATATCGACTGCCAAAATTACAAGGCCCACATTGACATCTTTTCACTATTATTAATCAAAAAGTTGACAAACCGTTGCAAAATTTGTAAATATTTACGATAACAAATTCATTATGGCGACAATCAGCTTGTCGGAGGAAAATGGCGGACATAAGCAATGCCTGGAGGTGTGTCTAATTTACGCTCGCTGATTTGTTAATCAATTATTATGATTAACAAGTGGCGATAGGTCAACTGGAACGACTCTGTCATCTTGAAGAGACTAAAGAATACGAGTCTGCCAGGCATGCGTAGTTTAACTTCGGGGATTATGGGATTGACTATGGTCGACGATCGAACTACCTCAGTTATATTGCCTGTAGAAACTAGTAAATATAAGTTACTGTATCAAGCTTTTGTTTGTTTATTTCTATTTTGTATCTCTGAATTTTCCGTTTCTTATTACTTAAATATGTTGTTTTGTTTTTTTGTAGTTGTGTTCTTATTTGCAAAGGCGTAGCTAGTCATACGCACAGACGCACGTGCAACATAAAAATCAAGATACCATGCTTTGAATTCTAACAGAGACTCACCCCCACATTAGAAACTTGCTTGGCTACGCCCCTGACTTGTAAATGAGGGAGTGATGTAGACGCCCTTGACTTGTAGATGAGGGAGTGATGTAACTGTGGGAGTGATGTAAATGAGAGAGTGACTTGTAAATGAGGGAGTGACTTGTAAATGAGGGAGTGATGTAAATGAAGGAGTGATGTCAATGAGGGAGTGATGTCAATGAGGGAATGACTTGTAAATGAGGGAGTGACTTGTAAATGAGGGAGTGATGTAAATGAGGGAGTGACTTGTAAATGAGGGAGTGACTTGTAAATGAGAGAGTGATGTCGTTGTTTTTCTTGTCGTCTAGTAGTATCACCTTGTATATGTACAGTTGTATCCAAAGTCTGAAAATAAAGCATTAACGGAAAGAAAACACAACTTAAACAAAATAATTTGAGTAGCTACTTTCTTTTAAACTGGGAACAATGAATAAAGTCAACAAGTATTAAAGTAAAAGTGACAAACTGCATTTTTTAAATTCTTGTGGAATATATCAATTTTATGCTAGCCTGTGAATTAGTGGATTTTTCAACGGAAATAATTTTGACAATTCACTGGAGTGAATTATCAAAAGTATATTTTCACTGCGGTCAATAGACATCGATAACATTTTGACCAAGATATTTGATCCGCTCTGTCAGTTGCTTGGTCTAGTGGTAATTTCAACTATATATGATACGTTGAAAAAGTCTGATTTGCTTCAGTATCTTACTGATTACTTACAGCATTCTGACATTCAAGATAAACAAAATTGGAAAGAAATTGTAAGGTCGAAATTGTTGGTTTTGAAAATAGCCTTTGAAGAGTTCAAAGGTCTAATGAAACAGATTTAAACAGGTTCTCTTCGATGCATAAATCCTTGCCACCTGCCTCAGTATGGCAATCATCTAAAATAAGACAAGGCAGTAAGGTATTTATACTTATACAGTAGAGCGGGACTATGGGCTGCTGTTCCTCAAACACAACTCGACTTGTGTATTCGATGTGTGAATGTTTATACAGACTTAATTGATACGTCATATTTGTGTTGCATCTCCTTATATGCTGAGTTTCAGAAACTCTTTTGGGTATTTCGTGACTGATAACTTTCCACTAAGCCAACACGCTACACCATAACGCAGAAGATGAGCTGCAACTGCAATATCTTCTAGGTAAAAGGTTACCAACTTGTGTACATGACAAAGAAGTTATTTGTCCGGTATGCAGCATACTTTGTCATGCAGTGTGCAGCTATCTTCTTCAAACAGAGGCTTTTTAATTTGTAACTTTCGAAGATCAGGCAAAATTTAATTATGGATATAATTGCAAGCATTTTGAAGTTAAATATTCTTTTTTATAGCACAAAAGAACTGTGTCATGATAGTCATACTACATGTTTATTAAAGAACTGTGTCATGATAGTCATACTACATGTTTATTTACATTTTTTATGCACATGTACTTGTGGCCTATTCTTGACTTTCTCCACTCCAGGCCAGGCTGTGTAGTTCGCCTACATCTTTCCTTATTTATATTTTTTAAAAAATTATTTTTTTTGGGGGGGTGGGGGTGGGGGGTGGCGGGTTGTAACCTACGAAAGTTTTCTGATTGTAATCAAGTGATTTATTATACTTAATTATTGTATCCTGTAATAGTCTACGGAAGGAAATAAAGATGATGATATAACTGGTCCAATGCAAATTTGATTTCATTTGTATTAAAAAAAAAAAAAATGATTTATTTCTATGAATACAACGGAAAGGTGTTAGCTAAAATATCCCTAAGCACCCAGACATTTGTATTACAAATCGATAAAGCCACGGTTGTAACTATAAAGTGCAAAGGTGTGAGCTAAAATACCCCGAAGAACCCAGACATTTGGATTACAATACTTTTCTTTGTAAGTTTGGTGGGATACAATTAATTGCTTCTCGTGAGATTAATTTAACGTATTACCATGCAAACAGTAGAACTCAGGCATGATCATTGGTTTTGTAACAAGGTGTAATTTGTTTTTCTTGTCTGAGAACTGTTGTAAGTGATTAGGTAATGTTTCAAATGCCTGGAAACTCTGGTGGCACGACAGAGATATTTGGTGAGGCGGAGAAGCAGAGATAAAATTCTAGTATTAGTCATATCTAACGTAAATATTATTCCCTACCCAGATATGAAAATTTTGGCGCTTAGGGTATCCCTTACATTCATTGGTAAACCACATACAATACTAAAATACAGCACAAAGTCGCACTTTTATCTATATCCAATAGAATGGCTCTGTGTGTGTGTGTGTGTGGCGGGTGACGGCCGCTAGGCAATGGTAATGTAAATTGGTTGGGGGCGTTGTTATCTCGTGTTTGCCGAAGGGACTACAACCAGAGCATATATAACCAAGACTGTTTTTTAGCATAGCATGTCACAAAAATCAGTTATTTTTTAAATACACAAGTACCTCCATATCTATTAGTATAAACTCCGAGTACAGACTGAAAACGTACTGGAAAATGAGTGTAAAATGATGGAATTATTACCATTTTAATTTGTATATAGTATACAGTAAAAAGTAGCCCAGGTGTCGGAGCATCAAACTTTTGAATGTTCCGACAAACGTTTGATATGCCCGTATTTACGTAATGCTTCACACCAGTGGTGTAACTTCAAAATTATTGGAAAGACGCCAAGAAACTAGAGAAAGAAGTGTGTTCCTTAAAGAAAGAAAAAAGAAAAGATAAAAATGATGATTGATTTAATGACGTCAGCCATGATTTTATGATACTTGCAAAACCAAACAATAATGAACTGATCAGGAGGTTCGAAGCCATTTTGACCATCCCACGTCACGTGATTACTTATAATTTCCTCTTAGCGTCTCTACAGGAAATAGGTCGTGACTGGATTGCTAAATTTACTTTCATTTTTCCTTAGTTATAAATAAACAAGACCTGACGTGACACAACGTTTCCGCTGTAAATGGTTCCACTCGTATTAGAAATAGATACAGTAATGGTTCTATCTATAAAGTGCAAAGGTGTGAGACCAAACTCCGATATTTGACATATACGATTTTCTTCCTAAATGTGTTGGTGTACCATTTATTGGTTTTCATGAGGCAATTTAACGTCTTAAAGATAGTTGGACATTGACGAAATCATTGGTTTTGTAATGAGGCAATCCGTTTTTCTTGATCGAACACCTGCGCATCAGGTCACGTGACATACAGGAGCATCCTTGGTACAGGATCTTGTAGTCATGCAGCAATTATAAACCAAGTCAATGAACGATCAATCAAGACGAATTTACTCAGCTGAAGTGTCATTTCTTCAAACACTCCCTTGAAAGGAGTTTAATCAGCAAGAGGGTGGGCGATATTTGCATTGTTTACTTAAAAAATACAATCATTATTCCATTTAAAAGAGACACTCTTGTGGGATATAAATAACAGAACATAGAGGGAACGTGCCCAGCGGGTAAAATATATATTTATTGATCTACTTTCCTTACTAAAATCAAAGAGATCAGTTAGACCTGGACAGCGAGATGGAGGAAGGTTCGCTTTGCATCTTCAAGGTCTCGGCTTCGATCGCCGGTGTAAAGAGATAGTCCAATTCATCTCAGCCTCAGCCGGTTCCAGCTTGTTTAAATTGTAAGATTTCGCCACTTAACGCGTCTCAAAAACAAACGATTGTGTGTCAAAAATCAAAATAGGCTTATTCCGGATAAGCGATTTTGGGGGTTTTCCTTGGCAAGTCACGTGAGAACGATACAAACAAAGACTATTTCACCATATTTTCATTGTACCCTATGTAGCCTACCCTTCATATCTGTAAGTCTGCATTTACTGTCTAATGGAAAAATATAAATTAAAATCGCTTCTGAGTTGTAGAACTATTTTAGGAGACGAGGTGGTCTAATTACGCCACTTTAAAATTAAGTGTGATTGTGTAGAACTAGGTAATGATCCTGCTAAAAATAGGTTCAAACTCGACGCAAAAACTTTAAATGAAAATCATGGCGACATATTTAATAGGAGTTTTCTAGCATACGACTGAATAATTTTTATTCGCATACATTCATATGTTGATTTTTCTTAAAACAAAGTATCCCACCTTTGTATTCTCTTAGCGTGTGACATTTTAATGAAAACGCTAGGTTGAATGATTATTTCGAGATCGATTCGACTGCTTTTTTTTAGGGTGAGTGGTTGGGTGGGTTGTGGATTGAACGCCATTTTTCAGCACATGATAGGCTATACATAGCGGCCAGTATATCTAGTGGAGGAAGAACCCAGGAAGACCATGAGAAGAACCACGGTAGCTACTGGCAAGCTTTCTCACATACAGACGTTGGCCGAGCCGAGACTCGAACCCACGCGGACAGAGGTGAGATGTGAGTGATCTTTTAAAGCAAGTACCTTAGACCACTTGGCCACCCGGAGGCCCTTTCGAGATCCTGTGATACACACTATTTTGAAATGGATATAAATGCTCCCGGTCTATTCGAAGGTGCATTGCGAAGCAAAATTAGGCAAATATAAATTCTAAGCTTAAATCAATCAATCAATCAACCAACTAAACAATTATTCAGGTCATTTTGATAACAAACTGATGTAACGATCCTTCACAAGGAGATATAAATACAAAAGTTACACTTATCAAGAGCATAAATAATGGAAATTTTGTGTCTAATAAAAAGTAATGGATATATTTCAAAATACTACAAGGTTTTCATTTGAGTTGAATATTTCACATTTTTCAGAATACTACAAAGCATTCATTTAAGTTGAATATTTCATATTTTTCAGAATACTACAAAGTATTCATTTGAGTTGAATATTTCACAATTTTCAGAATACTACAAAGCATTCATTTGAGTTGAATATTTCACATTTTTCAGAATACTACAAGGTTTTCATTTGAGTTGAATATTTCAAATTTTTCAGAATACTACAAAGTATTCATTTGAGTTGAATATTTCACATTTTTCAGAATACAACAAGGTATTCATTTGAGTTTAATATTTCACATTTTTCAGAATACAAGGTATTCATCTGAGTTGAATATTTCAAATTTTTCAGAATACTACAAAGTATTCATTTGAGTTGAATATTTCACATTTGTCAGAATACAAGAAGGTATTCATTTGAGTTTAATATTTCAAATTTTTCAAGAATACAAGTTATTCATTTGAGTTGAATATTTCACATTTCTCAGAATACAACAAGGTATTCATTTGAGTTGAATATTTCAAATTTTTCAGAATACTACAAAGCATTCATTTGAGTTGAATATTTCACATTTTTCATCGCCATGCACGATACCGGACTAAAATATTTTAGATAGACAGAATTACCTGTTAACATACACACATACACTGAAATCTCTCTCACTATATATATATATTATTTAGTCCGATTCCGAAATTCGTAATACTGTAGAGTGAAAGATGTCGGACGATCGGTATAGAAATCAGCTATAAGACTGAATTTTAGACAGTGTAAAACCGTTACTTTCAGCTCCTCTGTAAATAGTCACTCGATGGCGTTGTAATGAAAGAGAGCGGTCAATGGTTTGGGAGAATTTTCGTATTTTTTATATAAAAAAAATATGCTTTTATGTTTGTTTTTGTATATTAAAAATAAAATATTTAAATTAGAAAAAATAAATTTCATTTTTTTTAAAAAATGATGTAAAAAACTCGTATATTTTATATTTGAAACACCATGCACAATATTTGACACAAAATAGTCGATTTCTTGATCTCAGATATTCCTATCAAATAATATTTTTTTATCTCAAATATTTTAATTTATGACGTGAAACATTTTTTTTCGTTATATAAAAGAATACTGAATAAAAAGTAAACCGGCGCCCCCATATAGGTAAAAAAGATATAATGACATTGCTTTTCCACCGCAAATTGGGTTAGAAAAAATGGATAGTCACGGTTTTAGCTATACAGGGCAAAGTTGTGAACCCAAACACCCCTAAGCACCCAGACATTTGGAATACGCCAATTTACTTTGTAAATCTGATAGGATATAATTAATTTCTTCCTTTAAGATAAATTTAACGTCTTATCGTGCAAGTAGTAGGACACAGGCGTGATCATTGGTTTTGTAATGAGGCAATTTATTTTTCCTGTTTATGAATTGTGGCAAGTGATCACGTCACGTGACTTTTATGAGCATCCTTGGTAGATGCTCTTGTAATTATGTGGTAATTAAACTAAGTACATGTGCAACCTTCTAAGGCGAATTTACTCATCTGAAATGTCATCTTTTCATGCCTTCCTTTTGATACGAGCTTAATCAACAGGAGGGTGGGTGGTGTACTTGGAATATTACGTCAGCAATGTCCACTATTTGGGGGTGTACTAATTGACAGAATGAAGGGGAAAATGTCCAGTGACGAAAATAGTTATTTATTGATCTACTTCCTTAATAAAATCACACATATAACTTAAATCTTGACAGCTAGTTGTAATTGCTCTTGCTTTGTATCTTTAAGGTCCCGCCTTCGATCGCCATTGCAAAGGGACAGTCCTGCTTATTACAGCGGGATCCCAATAGTTTGAGTTGTTAACTTTTGTCCCCTGACCTGTTGCCAAAAATCTAAATTGCACATGCCATATGACAACAGTTTTTTTCTTCTTTCTTTTAGGATCTTTTCCGCTGAGTGGGAGACGACACTGTTGATAAATATAGAAGCGAAGCTGGGTCTAGTCCAATGCGTACATTACTATAGATCATGAAAAACCGCATATGTATTTTTGTAAAACTGCATGGATCGACCCCGGTTACGTTTGTCCTTCATTGCACAAATTTGAATCGCTCACGTCTTCACAGTCAAACTACAATATTATAAGGGCATATCACACTATCGTGATAATTTAAAAAAAAAAAATTGTTATTTATTTGCTCCTTGGAAATTCTATTTGAAATGCTCTCGATACCTTGCACAAACATTTATTCTATAAGCCCAGTATGTTTACACCACTGCTCACAGTATGGGTATACGCATTTTATATGTTTAAAGCTGATTAAAGTATTCACTGAAGCGGTCTGAAAACTCATTTTAGGGAGAAATTTAGATAAAATCATTTGCTAAAGTGATTGATTACGCAAGAATAACTATTATACATGGTTTGCGAGGTTGAAACATTTTCCTGAACGGTTGATAATGAATTTGCACATTAGGCTATGCCTATGGTTCCCTCGTTATCTGGAAAACGTTTGAACTTCGCAAAGCGTGTATACAGTGATCCCTGTAAAATTATAATCCTGAAATCAGGCTAGTTTCTCAACACAAGGGAAAAACTCCAGAATAATATTATACATAGTATAGGATCCTGTGCCCATGAGTAATATGTGCGATAGACTTGCACCAAATCTCCATTCCAATCAATTGTCTTCTCGTGCAATTTTCTATTAAATTCATCTTATGGCCATACCCAACCTAAAATACTTCTTCAGTAACAGCTACTACTGAAGCGGCAGTAGAGGAAGTATTAGGAACACACCAATTGGTTTGAAAAGGTGGCTTAGTGCAAGTCTATCTGTTTGCCTGATTTGTCTTATTTCGGTAGAGTGAGCTACTAATTTGTCTTATTTCCGTTTATTGTGTGCAATTTTTTGTCGCTATAATTCCAACGGATTGTCATTAACAGCGGAAAAAGTCGTACAAATCTACTGGGAAAAACAACACGAAAACCCCAGCGCACTGTGTTCGATACAACGTTGTCTGAAAATAATGGTTCCCAGCGGGAAAACCGCTCCAGGCCTTGAATTAATACAGCTTGTAAAGACGCAGACTTCAGCTAAAAACTCAGTCTTTATAAATCAGAGCTGCAATCAAATGACTTCATAGTACATTTTCAGTGTCAGGTTTAAACAAGTACATTTTCAGTGTCAGGTTTAAAGAAAGAGAAACTAAATCTCTGTCGTAAAGCCATTCTTCTGCAGGGATAAATTTGCTCTAGAAATGGTTTTCCGCCGAGATAGATATGCACCATTCTTTTTTATGTTCCTTTCTTTTGTTTTCTCAGGAATGTATATATTCACCGTAATTTTAAAAAAAAATGTTTCTTATTTCCTTACCGTGGGATAAATACGATAAAGTCGAGCTACTAATTTTTGACATGAAGATAGGACCATTAAATATGCGATACACCTTTGTGTGTGTGAGTGTTTGTGTGTGTGTGGTGCAAAATCACAATTTACTGGGCGGAGGGGGGTCATTTCTGAATTTGTTTAGGCCAAAATCCCAGGTTTTTTGTTGGGTGGTGGTGCTGGCATTTCTGATTTTTTTGCAAAGGGGGGGGGGGGGGGGGCAAACATTTGAAGTTACGCCACTGCCTTTAGGTATCACTCAAAAGACTCCCTCAGTACTGTATAATCCAGTCTCTCGCCTGAGACCTCAAAAACTCTTACAATCCAAGACTCGAACAACAATTGAGCCCTCGGCTGGGCGCTGCATAATCAACTATTGGATAGCAAACATTTCAGTGAACCACTTCCCCAGTCTGATCACACAGTTACTTGTCAATGCCTACCTAACTGCATATTTAATGGCTATGTTTAGCGAGCGGACGAGAGTTTTGTCCAACCGAATGGGTCAGCTAGACACTGTGGACTATATAACGAGTACGATTTAAAATCTTGATAACTCTGATATTTTTTTGGTTCACTTTTCATGAAAGTTTGACAAGTTACATAAAGCTATTCTATCAATAGCCATGATTTTTTTTAGGGAGGAAAACTTCGATTTAAAATAAATAGTACTGATAATTAGTGAGCGGAGCATTCTCCAAAAGTCAGAGCTGCCAATTTGAGGTTCCCAGCATATCATTTTTCTAAGTTGTATTGCACTTGGATTCCTTAGATTTTTTATTTTTACATGATCAGTCGTCTGAAGATAAAAGGAACGCAATTGTAATTACTAGCGCGCAAGAGAATCTGTTTGGCAGATGTAATAAATTATACATCACAGAATATTGCGTACATGTACTTTATCCTACGAGGATCGCGCATAATATCTTATCCAAGAATATGGTAAACAATAGGAGACACAAAAACAAATAAACAAGTACACACACAAACCAACAAAACACAGTTCTGTGTTTGTTTTCCCAGAGTTCTTTATTTATATAGCCATTCTTCCGAAGGGTTAATTCGCTCTGACATTGTTCGTCTAGAGGTAAAGACTTACACCTGAGTTTTCTTTTTATTTAATTTATTTTCTTTTGGGGGTGGGGGTGGGATTTTAGAAAATCTTTAACTATTTGATAATTAATTCCCATAAGATAGGTTTGATATCCTTCTATACTCGCTTTTAAGTCGAATCCAACTGCAAACCGTACAGATTCAGGTCTGCTGTCGCATAATGCGCCGGCAGATCTGGTGCAGTTTTGTTAGGAGTAATCAGTAGAACAAACAATATAGACCCTAATCTGATGAGCTACCGTATATACTCGCGTAAAACCCAATACCAACTGCAAATTGCATAGACCCAGATCTGCCGTCGAATAATGTACCGGCAGATCTGGGTCTATGCAGTTTGTTAGGAGTAATCAGCAGAACAAACACAGACCCTAATCTGCTGGCGCATTATGCGACTGGAGATCTGGGTCTGTGCAGTTTGCAGTCGAACTGGACTTAGAAGCTTGTACATACTGTATGTGAGCTACTTATTATTTCGAAGAAAGGACTGCTTGGAAAAAAGAGGAGAATGCTTCGCTTATTTGTTAGCATATCTATTTCTTTACAGTCGGTGTTTCGCTTTTGGAGAAGAAGAAACCAACTGTACTGACTGACACAAGACATCTAAGCACATGGTGAGAGTTCAATGAAAACTTGAAGAAATATAAAATAAGGGTAGAGACCAGTGGATTTGGCATTACTCGAATTCTTAGAAACCTTGGGATATGTTTATTGTGTGATCAAAATTAGGTGATGATGAATGATACTTTTTATCGGTTTAATAGTAAATATTATTATTATTTTAATTTTTTTTTCTATATATATATATATATATATATATTGGAGGGATCATTCATTAATTCATTAATATATATTAATGGAAACATCGATCTATCATGAAATGTGTAGAGTTAATGAATTATATTCATAAGAAAATTGTTAAGTAATTTAGAAACACATGTATATTTAGTATTTGAAATGAGAAAGGAAGTTATGTCATCTGATCCCATCATCAGAAGTTTTAACTGTAAAATATGTGAATCTAAGTTTCAGTTCGGAATAATTTTTATAACATTTCTTCCATATTTTCTAAAAAATTTGTGCTGTACCCGATAAGCATGTATTGCTTAAGAGTAAATAAAGACTCTGAAACTAAATCCGAACATAGATATGAAATTGTAAATGTTGCATAGTGAAAACTACATAGGTGTCCTACTCGTTCTATATTTGTTCAACCAGCCGAATAGTCCAGACACTATTACGACTGGTTTCGCATCTAGCTGGTGACCACAAGCGTCAGCTGCCTACTGCAATGTCTCAGATTCGATAGTTGATTGATAGCTGCTGCACTTGGCCAAGAGCTTTATACACAATACACATTCAGTAATAATGGATAACGTTCATTCATTTTACTTATGTAGGGATGGGGGAGGGTGGGCAAAAGCTAATTTCACGTTGCAAACTTATCGATAAACACAGGTACATAGATTCCTCAAGTTTTAACTCCGTACAGTGTCCTTTTGATAAAAAAAGAAAAACAATTAAGATAATGTGCAAGAGAGCCGTTTCACAATTAACGTGGTATATAATTTCGAGATAAGTGCGTGCATGTACTTTATCCTACGTGTATCGCGTGTAAAAGTTGTCCAAGAATATAATATAGCAGTGAACTAGGAAAATGATGCTCCGATGGAACAAGGAAAACCAAATTTATCGTATTTTCCTAAAGCGAAAATCGCTTTATTAGAGGGAAATAGTTCTCGAGTAATTTTGTTCTGCGGGAAACGAAAGGTGTATGGTTATTACGTCAGACCCATTTTCAGCAGGAAAACAACTCTGGAACAAACTTTCCGGGGATGGAGAGAGAGAGATAGGGATGATAGGGGGAAATACTATCCTGTAATACAGTAATGTACAAAAACACAAACTCTTTATATTTTATTAAGATAGGACCTTTTGGAGAAGGTGTCCGCAGTAGTCTTGAGCAAATATGCCATCCATTTTTCTCTTTTTTTTTTCTGTCAGATTGCAAATAAAAGACATGAGTAAAGTCAAGGCCACTAATTCACAGGGTAAATACTAATATGCGATTTTTGCATTCAACCGAGACGGTACGCGCTCGAACAATCGACAGTACAAACTAAGCAACATTCTACCAAGGCAGCATTCTACCAAGTAATATGTGACACTTTACTGAATGCCATAACACGTGTTCGAATGCAGCATATGATTTACTGACAATCGGTCGAATGAGATATAGCACGTACCGTCTCGGATGAAGGAGATAAAGCTGTTACAGTCTCGGTC